>OZ012738.1:84082891-84529420 GCA_963859935.3 Lathyrus sativus
CCATCACTGCTAGATTTGTATGTCCATAGAAACTCTGCAATTCAGATAATGGTGTTTATATTGACAGCTATGAATTTGCATAGCTATAACATACATCTGAAGTAATGTTGGCTAAGGATAATATTTATATTGCTTGCATGTTGAGAAATGAGAACACCGACATTGCTTAACAATTTTATTTGTTGATTTACTGGATCAAAGGTTCTACAAATACACTTTCAGTTTTACTTTATTTATTTATTTGTTTATTTGTGCATGATGCAAGTATTGTCTCACTTGTGCATCATAAGACTACCTCTAATAGTAACCTTAAAACTGAAGTGCAGAGTTAGAAATGGTGGCTGAAGTTGACTTAAATGAGTTGTATTGAAGTTATTATTTTGTCATGTTATCAATTGCATCCTTATGATACACGGTGTTTTAAGAAGAATTATGTATTATATTTGCAGAAAGGTCAAAGATTATATGAATATTTTGAACACTTTAGTTTTGTGAGTTTTATAACCTTGGATATTCAGGTAAGCCCGATTTGCACAACAGAATTACCATTATGCATTTTTAATCTGAATTGATATTTGCTTTGATTGTTTATTCTATATGGTTATGAAGGAAAAAACTTGCACATGGCTATATGGAGAGAGAGCTATAGAGAGAGGGTGAAAAGATGAGATAAATAACATAGCATAATAGTAGATGGTGTTATAGTAGTCCCACATTATTTTCATTACAAATGTTGTTAGTGTTTATATATGTTACACAAACAAAACAAATCAATTGTGTCTTAAAAAGATGGATCAAAGGCATGAGACAAAAAGGTTTGGCCCAAAGTTTTTTATTTTAAATTTTGATTAATTAATTAAATATAAAAATTAATAATAAAAATTTAATTGGAGAAGAGACTAAAATCAAACTCAAAATTTAATAAAGGGACTAAAATAGTGATTTTTAAAATGGAGAGATCAAAACCAAAAAAAAATGCAAAATAGGGGGGTCATAGTTGCAATTAAGCCATTTATTTTTTATGAGTTGAAAAACTAATTTTAACATTCTATATAAACATATATTATTAAATAAAGTCGAAGTCGCATTTTTTTCTCAAAAAATGATATGTCAAATATAATTTTCTATAAAAAAAAAACTATTTGAAAAAAATGATTCTTTTAAATTTTGATATTAAAAAAAATGATAATAAAATGATAAAATATCATTTAAGAATAACTATCTAGGCCAACTTTTCATTTCAAATTTTTATTCAAAAATTCTTTATAATTTTTTTAAAACATAAATGTTATAGAAATCATTTTAAAAAAAAACTGAATTATATACAATTATTCATATAAGAGAAATGGATTCCTATACAATTACGCATCTTATCTTATCTATGTCAAAATAAAACGTATAATCTGATCAGGCTGAAAATCAATTATTGCTTGAAAATGTATTGAACAATTATGAAAAATCTCATGCTTGGTCATTTTAACTTTGAAGTTCTACAATAATGTTTGTCTTGTCTTGTTACTTCGTTGTTTAGTATAGACACCTTCCTTGTTTGGCTTTATGTAATGATCATCACACACTTGGACACATAGCACAATTGATTCGGATGATTTTTTCTAGGTGAAATATAATATTGTTAATGTTCTTATGGCAACATGAAAAGGCCAAGGAACACAGCTCACCTCAGTTATCTTGGCCCATATTTCCAACATTTAGAGAATCAATAGTTTCTTGTAACTTGAATTTATGTGTTTGAAATACAACTAAAAAAGTAGGTCATAGTTCATATAACTTCGGGATGTTCGGTAAACAATAAAACAAAACTTTGGGGCGGAGAGCAAGTTTTCAGTACAACGGAAGGACGCATTCTCTCCTACCTAGTAGAGGAGGTTTAAACCAAAAATAGAGTGCAACATGAATTGAGAATAGCTGTCATATTGATCTAGACTTGCATGTGTTTCTTTGTTTCGATTTTGGGGGCCGTCTTGAACACTTAATAATTTAGTTGCGTGGATAATTTTTTGACTAGTAGTCAAATTTTAATAGAGCACACTATCCTTAATCTTATTCTAAGATATAAGATTTCTACAAACATTGATATACATCATTATTTATTTTTGAGCTAGTTCCTCATGTATGATTTATTAATAAGAGTTAAAACTTAAACACAATATGTCAAAATGAAGCATCAATCATAACATACTACTACATAACAAGATTTGAACTTCAAGTTCTCACAAAGCAAAGAAAAACTAAAAACAACACTCATAGAGAAAGGAAAAACTCAATCTTCTTGGCCCAAAAGAGTGAGAAGGAGCTTCTTGTAATCTCCTGAGGTTTCTTTAGCCACAACATGCTCAAAAGGAACACTGTTTCTCTTGTGATAAACATCTGAGATGGCTTTCAGATCATGTTGAGCCCTGCTCACAATCACACGGGTGAGTGCGTCCTCGTCAGTTCCAAGCTTCTTCACCGCATCTCTCACAACCTATAACAAGATCAGAAAATGTCAAGTGAAATCACTATTAGAAAATTCCTCATAACCATCTGATAACATTAATGATCTGGTTTTAAATTGCAGTCTGCAACTACAATTGCAACCGCATCAGACACATTGCAGTACGAATTAAAATCATGCATCCGACTGCCATTAGAAATCACATTAAATAATTTCGCCCAAAATTGCAGAATATGTAATAAAAATCTTAACATCAAATGTTCTTTAAGGGTATATTTCAAACACATCCCAATTAAAATTCACTACGTAACGGCCACAAAGCACATCAGCACAAACTACAATAACCACCGTCACAACATCTTCAACTACAACAACATCTACGATCACGACAGCAATTCAAAACCACAGTATATGATGCGTGATTTGCCGGAAAAAAAGAAGTGAGTTATACCTTTTCATAGTACTTAACATGATCGTTGAAAGAACGAATGGTGGTATACAAAGCCTTTTGAAAATCATCAGATCCTTCATCCAACAGCTTCTGTTAGAGTAAAAATGAACACAAATTCACACAATGAATTGCATCAGAATTTTACATTTCTCAATTTCATTGCTGTGTCTGTGTTTAAGATTTTTTAGCTATACCTTAGTAATGGAAGTACCATGAGTCTCTCTGTAACGGTTGAAAGTTGCAATCAGCTGAGCCTTACTCCTTGTAGTCAAGATCCTAACAGCTTCTTCCTGGCTTCCTTTCTTCTCTTTCACAGCCTCATGAAGAATATCAGCTTCACTTTGTGCCAATCTTGCATTCACATCATCACCAACATACCTAAATGCAGTCACCAACCCTACCAAAAGCTGCTCAAAATATTAAGCATAAAACCTCATCAGTATAATCAACAACCCATACGTCTGGTGTCCATGTCTATGTCCGTAATTCATAGAATCACATTATTATCAATTGAATAAACCTGAATTGTAATTGACAGCAATTTAAAACCCTAGATCAGAAAAAGTACTTGCCTGACGAAGATGACCAGAGGTATGAGTAGCCAAATCCTCTTCCAAAGAGTGCTTATAGCGCTTAATATAAGCGCGTCTCACGTTAAAAAGCTCTTCCGGGGAGAGAATGGCAGCAATTTCAACAACCACATTGTAGTTCTTACCACTCTTGAGAGCAACATGGGCCAAAACAGCATCACGATCAGCAGGTTCCAAGATCCAACGGTACACAGCTTTCTGTTGGATTGATAAAGTTAAACCAAATTTCAAAATTCATCAACACATTCCAAAAAACAGTTCACAAAATAAAGTTTGATAATCAAAGTTACCTCAAAGTCTCCTTTGAGTTCAGATTCCAAACGTTTGATAAGATCCTCTTGATAAATTTCTTCATAAGCTCTTCTGATTTGTTGAATCTGATGAGAGTTTCTATGACCAAGAATTGTTATCACTGTTCTCTCATCAGTACCCCAACCTACACAAATTTCATCATTAATTAAAATACAACATCATATGTTTAAGATTCATCAATTTTGTTACATATTTTCATGAAAAAATAAACTTAAAAAAAACAAATGAACATTGATTATACCTTCAAAAGCCTTTCTTAGAGATTCAGCATCTTCTTGTGGAGAATGGTTGCTAGGAGCAATAAGAGTAGCCATAGTTGAATGTGTATTGTTTATAGAACTAGTACCAACTTTAATGTTGTGATGAAGAAAACTATGCCTATAGCTCTTCTATTTATAATACTATGTAGACAAAAAAAATATTCATGATATTCAATAAAATTAGAATGATAAAGAAAAATAAATTATTAATTATAATCTGGTTCAACGGTAATTATCTTTTAGTCATTATAATAAAAATATATATTTTTATATTTATTAAATAGTTAATTTATTTGACCACAAATATAAACGAGATACATTCATTTTAAAAATAAATCTATATTTACTCGGTTGAATTATAAAGACTTGAATTTGTTGAATTCTAGGAATTAGAACAACATGAACGTAGACAAAAATTTAAAATAAATATAAAAAAAGTAAAACATAATTTTCACTTTTGAAACAAAATTGATATAATTAAAATAGTACAAAAACAATAATGTATGTTTTTGAAAAGTGATAAAAATTAAACTAAAAAATAAAACATATTTTGCCCTTTTGAGGACAATTGATATGATTATAATAGTACAAAAACAATAATGTATGTTTTTGAAAAAGTAATAAAAAAAGTTTTATTATTATATACTGTCTATATAAAAAAATTTATATTGTCAATATATCACCATTATTTATTAGTATTATTTTTTAAATAATTAATATAAAAGTTAAATATTTTAAATAAATCAACAGTTTTAATTAATTGACCGTATAAAAAATCTTTATACTGTATATCAATTAAATTCATTTAAAAAAATAAAATTTTATAAATATGCTTTAATTTTAGTTTTATCACTACGGTCCAATTCATGCCTTGGAAATATCATTTAAGGAATATATTTGGAAAAAAAAATAGTAACATTGAATTTAATTTTTTCTTTTCCTTTTGAAAAAAAATAAATAATCGGATTCAAATTGAAAAACAATTTTGGAAGTATTCGAAGAGACCAATCTGTAAACAACTAGAATAGTTTTTTTATTTTAGAGTTTATTTACATTGATGATATCACTCAGTGCCACGTTAACGTAACATCAATGTCAGAAGGGCGGTGAATCATGTTTTAATGTTAATCTTTTATTTAAGGTATGATTAAATGACTATATAAATATGATTTATTGCAACTTTTTTTCCTTCTTTGTTACAATTGGTAAAATTGGTGAAGTTGGTAAGATATAATAGCGTGTTAAGTACAAATGGGGAAAATGAAAAGATGATGTTTTGTTTTGGTACCTAATTCTGGGTTAGGTACATTATTAATATATATTGTGATCTAATTAGCTCCTACCCCATAGTAAGTATCATAGGGTTATGTTATGACTAGCCTCTTGGGTAAAAAGAAGTTAAGAAAACAAACATCTTCATCCTATAAAGGTTTAGACTCAATTTAAAATAAAATAGATTAAGAATAATATATTATCGATTATGCCTAAAATTTATTATCACCGTGCTAAGTTATAAAATGGTTTATAAAAAAAATTTCTTAAATCATAAGTTACTTTATATTTTTATTGTTTAATATTATTTTTTAATATTTTTTATTTTTTATTTTTATTTCTTCTTTCAACTATTTTAATTTTTTCTGTGTAATTAATGAATTATAATACTATTGTAAAATTATTTATAATTTATCTTATTAAATTTTTTAAATCATATAAAATATTTTATAATTTCAAACTGAGGAAGTATATTGACAGTGTATAGATGAGAAGTTATACGACTTAACTTCAACATAATTACTCAAACATAATATATTATGCCTGTAATTTATAGATTATGTGATATGTAGATCAAACTCTATCTTCGACAAAGTTAATTTTATGGTTCGACAGTAATCGAAGTTGTGCATGTCGTAGTCGACGCTTTTTCTTACATGTAGAAATATGTTAGCTTATTTTTTAAGTTAGCATGTTGAGTTGGGTAAGTTTGCTGGGGTCAATTATTTAGTATGTTAGTTGAAAGTTAAGGTTCAATTTTCTTATAAATAGCATATTAGTTCTCACTTCTTCATCAATCACTAATAATCCTAATTATAAGGAGAAAGTGGTGTGGTTGAGAATCAATTGTAAACATTGTTCCCTAATATGCAATTGAATCAAGAATCTAGTTTTTAGCCACGTTGAATTGTCTTTCTTTTTTATTCTATCTTTTCCTTTGCTTTATGATTTTCTTGTTAGTAAAAAATCTATCATATTTTGTTTTCTTGAGCATCGTTCCACAATAAATTGGTGCGGTGAGCGTGGAGGAGAAGATGTCGTCAACAAAGTATGAGATTGAGAAATTCACCAGTGTGAATGATTTCGGTTTATGGCGCTTAAAGATGTAAGCCCTACTGGTTCATCATGGTTTGTTAAAAGCATTTAAAGGATTGAAGAAGATGGATGTTTTTGTGACCTTTAAAGAAGTTCAATCAGCCTTGTATTCGAAGGACCTAAATGAAATTAAGGAGTAAAAACCATCTTCTGTTAGTGAAGGATTGTCCGTAAAAGAAAAATTATTGAAGAAAGATGGTAGATTTGAGAAGAATAAGCGTAAGGTTCTATAGAATGCTTATGGTGGTAATACTCCTGCAATTAGGTGTTATCACTGTAATAATAAGGGTCATACAAGAAAGGTGTGCTCTAATAGACTAAATAATCACGGTGGAAAGGATAATGGTAATGCAGCCATTGTGCAAGATGATTATATCTCATCTGATTTCCTAGTAATTTCAAGCAGTAACTCTAGCAAGAAGTGGATTATGGATTCAGGGTGTACTTGGCACATGACTCCAAACAAAGACATGTTTGAGGAATTATGTGACCAAGATGGTGGATTAGCGATGTCGGGAAACAACAAAGCCTACAAGATTGCAAGAATTTTATCTGTCAGATTCAAGTTCCATGATGAGTCAACAAGGATATTGATTAATGTCAGGTATGTAATTGATTTTAAGAGAAATTTGATTTCTCTTGGTGAATCAGACAAGAAAGGATGTGTTTTCAAATGAGAGAAAAATATCTTAAGGGTAATGAAGTGATCGAAGGAAGTCTTGATAGACATCAAGAGGCAAGACTTCCATATCTTTGAGGATGAGGTTGTAAGTGGTTCAACAGATGTGTCATCCATAAAACTTGTGTTAAAGACTGAGTTATGGCACAAGAGACTTTGTGATGTCAGTGAAAAAGACCTGGTCAAATTGTCAAAACAAAATTTTCTATGTGGTGACAAGGTCGAAAAACTAGAGTTTTGTGAACCTTGTGTTTTTGGTAAATCCTGCAGACTGAAGTTCAACAAAG
Organism: Lathyrus sativus; assembly: GCA_963859935.3. Lineage (NCBI taxonomy): Eukaryota > Viridiplantae > Streptophyta > Magnoliopsida > Fabales > Fabaceae > Lathyrus > Lathyrus sativus. The sequence goes on from OZ012738.1 coordinate 84,090,293, forward strand.
GTAAACAAAGAACACATTGATCCCTTGATTATATCCATGCTGATCTTTGGGGGACTGCAAGAAATCTTTTACCCTCAAGTGCAAGATATTTTCTATCCATAGTTGATGATTACTCACAAAAGTTGTGGGTATTCATTCAAAAATCTAAGGATGAAACTTTTGAAATATTCAAAAGTTGGACGACTCTGGTCGAAAATCAAACTGGCAGGAAGGTCAAGAGATTGAGAACCGACAATAGTTTTGAATTTTTCAATGAGGTTTTTGATGATTATTGTGTTGTGTCTGGTATTGCAAGGCATAAAACTACTGCAGGTACTCCTTAACAAAATGGTTTGGCTGAAAGGTTTAATCGAATCATTCTAGAAAGAGTGAGATGCATGTTGGTTAGTGTAGGATTAAAGAAGGTATTTGGACATAAATTGTTGTGAGTGCAGCATACTTCAAAAATAAGTGTCCGCCTACTGCCTTGGGAATGAAAACTGTAACACCCCCTTTCTATACCCCAAAATAAACAATTAAATCATTTAGGCGCTTGATAAAAGTTTCACCAGAGTTTAATTAATACATGATATAAAAGAGGTGTATCACATTATTATGAAATTAAACACATACAACATCTGCTCAAATAGATATGCAACAATGGGCAATTCGCAACTGAAGAACATAGTTCTAAAACCCACATCTCAATATTTAGAATAAAGCGGAAACATCTAAACATTGAATCAATACATTCATATAAACATATATACATCATTCAGTTAATTCATATGTACAAACATCCATCATCAGATACATATGCAGATGTATCACAAAAGAAATCAAAACAAATGTATCTCCAAAAAGAGCCAAAGGCTTCCTAACTACCCAGATGTTACATATCAGAGCCATCGACCGAAAATAATGAAGACCTGCTTCACACAAAAAGGACCTCCAGCAATCCTACTCTACAATGTCTCATAGAGCATTATAAAACAGCAGAAGGGTGAGAAACAATATCATAACAGTCAATACATATAATTATATATCTATATACATACATGGGATTTACACAGTTCAAATTCTCACCACATCTCATCACAATTCATCATATACATCACAATGCATATTCACACAATCAAGCATATTCATCAAATCATGCTTCTATACATACTCATCATTTTCCACATAAACATCTACCATTATGTTCAACTCACTCAATGCATCATATAAAGATGACCAATGCAACTCATAGAGACTGACTCACAACTCTATGCAGATGCAAATGCGGTACCGACTCAATTCAGCAGATTCTCCAAGGAATCAAGTATTCAGCAGATTCTCCAAGGAATCAAATATTCATCAGATTCTCCGAGGAATCGAATATTCAGCAGATTCTCCGAGGAATCAAATACTCAGCAGATTCTCCGAGGAATCAAATATTACAGCAGATTCTCCAAGGAATCAACATCGCTAGAATGTACATCATGATGCCTTTTATGCAAAATGACTCCCAACATTTCTCTACATGCATACATATTCGCAAATATATCACTATGCATATTCATCTCATACAGGCACATACAATCTATGTACATTCACAATATACTTATACTCCATAATATATATATATTCTTCATTTCAACACATACCATTCTATATAAGGCATATACTTTCACAATCAAAATTCCACATTCTAGGATTCACGCCTTGCGGCTACCCACAGCATAACGTACCACACGACACACAAAACTATTCAATTCGATAAGGATTAAACATAACCTAACAAAGAAATCCACATGGAAAGGAAAAACACAGAGAATAGGAAAATGATGTCGCATTCGCCAAGCTTCACTTGGCGAACCTTCGCTACTTAGTTCGCCTGGCGAACTTGTCAGCGAAGACCACTGAGAGTTATTCTGGAATTACTTGCTATCACTCGCTATCACACTTGCCTGGCGAACCTTCGCCACTCTCATTCTCCTGGCGAACTTGCCAGCGAAGACAGGGTGGATGCTTCTGACTTGGTTCGCTGCTGCTCGCTGGGCTTCGCCTGGCGAACCTGCGAACTCAGAACTCCCATGGTTGTCCAAAAGCCCAAACTTCACAAACCGACCGATTCTAAAACCAAACAACCCCAGTAAGTTCAACCCAATAACACCCGACTATCCTACTCCATCCATTTCTCGATTCTAACCGGTTAAAACAACAGTCTACCGATTAAATCCTAATATTGCCCTAACATGAAAATAAGTAGAAACTCTCCTCAATCCAACATCGAACAACCAAAAGCATACGTAATCATACACATTAACAGTATAATAGAGTTTCACACCCTTACCCGGTCGATTGAAAGCTTGGATGTTGATCCTTGATGAAATTCTAGGTTTTCCTCTTCTTTCTCCTCTTTCTCTTCTCTCTTCTTTCTTTCCTTTGTCTTTCCACTAATGTTTCTATCTATCTCCTTTTCTCTCTTATCTCATATTCTATTTTCTTTCCTCTCCATTTCCTTCCAAACATTTACTAATTAATTCTCACACAATAATCCACTTAACACTTAATACTAAATGTCTAAAATACCCTTTACTCTATTTTCCCCGAAAACTCTCCGAATCGGTAAAATAGCACAATATTGAAATTAAACATATCAACACATAAATTCCACAATTAAAATACCAATTATCCAAATAAATTAAAAGGACTCAATAAAATAATGGGAATTCAGAATTTGGGGCGTTACAACTCTCCCCCACTTTAGGAATTTCCGTCCTTGAAAATATTACCTGATTCAAACAACTCCGGATGCGACTCTCGCATCTTAATCTCCAATTCCCAAGTCATATTGCCTTCTGCAACACCTCCCCAGGCTACTTTCACAAGCGCAATATCCTTGCCTCTTAGCTTCTTAACTTCACGATCCAAAATCCTAATTGGTAAAACCTCAACCGTAAGGTTATCTCTTACTTCAACCTCGTCCATAGGAATAACATGTGACGGATCCAGAACGTACTTCCGAAGTTACGAAACATGGAACACATCATGCAAATTTGAAAGTTTCGGAGGCAACGCCACACGATACGCCACAACACCCACACGTGCAATAATCTGATACGGACCGATGAAACGAGAAGTCAACTTCTTCGACTTCAAGGCACAACCCACACCCGTAACCGGTGTAACTCTCAAAAAGACATGGTCGCCTTCTTGAAACTCAAGGTCCTTCCTTCTCTTATCATGGTAACTCTTTTGCCTACTCTAAGAAGCTCTCATCTCCTCCCGAATAAACTTCACCTTCTCCGTCATTTGTTGTACCATTTCCGGTCCAACCACCGACCTCTCACCCGTCTCATGCCAACACAAAGGTGTTCGACATCTCCGACCGTATAAAGCCTCAAATGGTGTCATACCAATGCTCGAATGAAAACTGTTATTATAGGTGAATTCAATCAACTCCAAATAACTATCCCAAGCACCACCTTGCTCTAGCACACAAGCAAGCAACAAATCTTCCAACGACTGAATTGTCCTCTCGGTTTGACCGTCCGTCTGCGGATGGTAAGCCGAACTCAACCTCAACTTAGAACCCAAGGCACCTTGCAAACTTTCCCAAAATCTTGAAGTAAATCTAGGATCTCTATCTGATACAATACTCTTAGGAACTCCGTGCAACTTCACAATCACACGAACATAATTCTCGGCTAATTTCTCCAAAGGATAACTAATATCAATCGGAATGAAGTGAGCAGATTTAGTAAGTCTATCAACAATCACCCAAATAGCATTATGACCTCTTTGTGTATTCGGCAATCCCGTAACAAAATCCATCGATATGCTATCCCATTTCCATTCCGGAATATCCAACGGTTGCATCAATCCACTAGGCTTCTGATGTTCCACCTTCGACTTTTGACACGTCAAACACGAATACACAAAATGAGCAACATCTCGCTTTAATCCAGACCACCAAAAGATCTTCTTCAAATCTTGGTACATCTTATTCGCTCCCGGGTGAATACTCAAGTTACTCCGATGTCCTTCTTCCAATATCATCTTTTTCAACTCCGCATCGTCGGGAATGCAAATACGACCACGGAATCTCAAAACACCAAATTCATCAACCTTGAAATCTTCATTCTCATTCATCATCAAATCAACGAACTTCAAATCCAATTTTTGTTTTTCACAAACGGTCGCAAGAAAATCATTCGTAATATGAAGCATACCAAGTCTCACACTTCTCGGCGTCACTTCACAAACCAAACTCAAATCTCTAAAGCTTTCCAAAAGTTCCCACTCTTTCATCATCATTGTAGACATGTGCAACGACTTCCGACTTAAGGCATCGGCCGCCATGTTTGCCTTACCCGGATGATAATTCAAACCAAAATCGTAGTCTTTCAAAAACTCTAGCCATCTCCTTTGTCTCATGTTCAACTCTTTCTGGTCAAATAAATATTTCAAACTCTTGTGATCACTAAAAACTTCAAATCTCGCACCATACAGATAATGCCTCCAAATTTTCAAAACAAACACCACGGCTGCTAATTCCAAATCATGAGTAGGATAATTCTATTCATGCACTCTCAATTGCTTAGAAGCATAAGCCACCACTTTTCCGTCTTGCATCAAAACACCACCCAAACCGGACAAAGAAGCATCACAATAAACCACAAAAGGTTCCGTAGGATTCGGCAAAATCAAAACCGGTGTTGTCATCAATCTTCTCTTTAATTCCATGAAACTCCCTTCACAACTAGCATCCCAAATGAAATCCTTTCCCTTACAAGTCAATTGCGTCAACGGAAGTGCCAACTTTGAAAATCCTTCGATAAACCTCCGATAATAACCGACCAAGCCTAAAAAGCTTCGAATTTTCGTAACTGATCTCGGAGTCTCCCACTACATTACCGCATCAATCTTGGATGGGTCAACACTAATACCATTTCCAGAAATAATATGTCCAAGAAAACTCACCTCCGATAACCAAAACTCGCACTTCGATAACTTGGCATACAATTGCTTCTCTTTCAAAATATGCAACACAATTCTCAAATGCCTCTCATGCTCTTCTTGAGACTTAGAATAAATCAAGATGTCGTCGATGAACACCACCACAAAAGATCTAACTGCTCATGAAAAATACGATTCATATATTCCATGAACACACCCGGCACGTTAGAAACTCCGAATGGCATCACCGTATACTCATAGTGACCATATCGTGTCCTAAAGGTCGTCTTTGAAACATCTTCTTCTTTCACCCGAATCTGGTGATAACCCGATCTCAAGTCAATCTTACTAAAAACACGGGCTCCAACCAATTGATCCATCAAATCATCAATTCTAGGAAGCGGATACTTGTTCTTAATAGTTACCTTGTTCAACTGCCGATAATCAATACACAACCGCATACTCCCATCTTTCTTCTTTACTAACAATACCGGCGCACCCCAAGGAGAAACATTCGGCCTGACAAACCTCTTTTCCAATAAGTCATTCAATTGTTTCTTCAACTCTACCAATTCCGATGCCGACATACGATACGGTGTCATCGAAATCGGTCTAGTACCCGAAACTAGATCAATAAAAAACTCAATCTCTCTCTCTGGCGGCACATCTTTAATATCTTCCGGAAACACTTCTGGAAATTCTCGCACTACGAAAAACACCTCCAATTCCACTTTACTCTCTACCGACAAGGATGCAAACAAACCAAACAACTGAGCTTCGTCCGCTAAAAGTTTCTTCAACTCTTTAGTGGATAGAAAACTCTCACTTCCATCATCTTCCAAATAAGGAAACCTTACCAACTTGTGATAGCAATCTAAATGAACCCTATTAAATTGTAACCAATTCATACCTAGAATCACGTCCAAACTGTCCAACGGTAAACATACTAAATCCATAACGAAGTCTTTACCATATATGGTCAAAGGACAACTTATGCATACCAAAGAAGTAGTTACAGACCCCGAAGCGGGAGTCTCAATAACCATGCCACCACTCAAAGAAACCATGCACAAACCCAAATGTTTAGCACACTCAAGAGAAATGAACGAATGAGTCGCTCTAGTATCAATAATAGCAACTAAAGGCACATTATTAATAAAGCATGTACCTTTAATCAAACGATCCGCATTAGTAGTGTCCGCACCGGCTAATGCAAATACCTCTCCGCCCGCTGGAGCTTGCTTCGGTTTAGTACAATTGGGCTTAATGTGACCCACTTCGCCACAATTGTAGCATTTCACCACATTCCTTCTACAATCAGAAGTGGCATGTCCAGGAATCCCACAGTTAGCACACTTCTCCATAGATTTTCCACAGTCAAAAGACTTGTGGCCCATTACGCCACACTTGAAACATTTAATCGCACTAGAACCTCCTCCGGGCTTCCTATCAAAGTTTTCCCTATGCTTACCTTTATCAGCAGGTGCCACATAAGGTCCACTCCTCACTGGTTGCTTCCCTCTCTTCTCATTCAAACTCTTATAGTGACTGGAACGAGCTTTACTATCTTCTTCAAAAATTCTAATGCATTCGGTCAAGTCCGAAAATCTTTGTATCCTCTGATAACCCACCGCTTGCTTGATCTCAGGGCGCAAGCCGTTCTCATATTTAATGCACTTAGAGAATTCTGCCGTAACCGCATCATAGTGAGGATGAAACTTCACTAACTCTGTGAACTTAGCCGTGTAGTCTATCACAGACATATTGCCTTGTTTCAATTCCAGGAACTCCATCTCCTTCTTTCCCTTCACACTCTCAGGATAATACTTTCTCAAAAATTCGGTGCGAAATAGATTCCAGGTGATTTCCTCATTGTCTACTTCAAGAACTTGTCTCATACCGACCCACCAGTCATCGGCTTCCTCTCTCAGCATGTGAGTCCCAAGTCTCACCTTGTTGCCTTCAGCATAATTCATAACTCTAAAGATCCTCTCGATCTCCTTTAACCAAATATGAGAACCGTCCGGATCAAATCTTCCCTTGAATACCGGTGGTTGATTCTTTCTAAACTCATCGTTAGCGTTCACATTCGGCGCACCCTGCACCGCCCTAGCCATTGCCTCCAATGCAGCAGCCATCGCATTGTCATTACGACCAGCCATATTCTGATTATTCCCAAAAATAACAATAAGGTTAAACAACTGTTCAACCAACAAAACAACGAGACAGACAAAACTGACCCAACACTGGCTCTGATACCACATATTGTAACACCCCTTTTCTATACCTCAAAATAAACAATTAAATCATTTAGGCACTTGATAAAAGTTTCACCAGAGTTTAATTAATACATGATATAAAAGAGGTGTATCACATTATTATGAAATTAAACACATACAACATCTGCTCAAATAGATATGCAACAATGGGCAATTCGCAACTGAAGAACATAGTTCTAAAACCCACATCTCAATATTTAGAATAAAGCGGAAACATCTAAACATTGAATCAATACATTCATATAAACATATATACATCATTCAGTTAATTCATATGTACAAACATCCATCATCAGATACATATCCAGATGTATCACAAAAGAAATCAAAACAAATGTATCTCCAAAAAGAGCCAAAGGCTTCCTAACTACCCAGATGTTACATATCAGAGCCATCGACCGAAAATAATGAAGACCTGCTTCACACAAAAAGGACCTCCAGCAATCCTACTCTGCAATGCCTCATAGAGCATTATAAAACAGCAGAAGGGTGAGAAACAATATCATAACAGTCAATACATATAATTATATATCTATATACATACATGGGATTTACACAGTTCAAATTCTCACCACATCTCATCACAATTCATCATATACATCACAATGCATATTCACACAATCAAGCATATTCATCAAATCATGCTTCTATACATACTCATCATTTTCCACATAAACATCTACCATTATGTTCAACTCACTCAATGCATCATATAAAGATGACCAATGCAACTCATAGAGACTGACTCACAACTCTATGCAGATGCAAATGCGGTACCGACTCAATTCAGCAGATTCTTCAAGGAATCAAGTATTCACCAAATTCTCCAAGGAATCAAATATTCATCAGATTCTCCGAGGAATCGAATATTCAGCAGATTCTCCGAGGAATCAAATACTCAGCAGATTCTCCGAGGAATCAAATATTACAGCAGATTCTCCAAGGAATCAACATCGCTAGAATGTACATCATGATGCCTTTTGTGCAAAATAACTCCCAACATTTCTCTACATGCATACATATTCGCAAATATATCACTATGCATATTCATCTCATACAGGCACATACAATCTATGTACATTCACAATATACTTATACTCCATAATATATATATTCTTCATTTCAACACATACCATTCTATATAAGGCATATACTTTCACAATCAAAATTCCACATTCTAGGATTCACGCCTTGCGGCTACCCACAACATAACGTACCACACGGCACACAAAACTATTCAATTCGATAAGGATTAAACATAACCTAACAAAGAAATCTGCATGGAAAGGAAAAACACAGAGAATAGGAAAATGCTGTCGCATTCGCCAACCTTCGCTACTTAGTTCGCCTGGAGAACTTGTCAGCGAAGACCACTGAGAGTTATTCTGGAATTACTTGCTAGCACTCGCTAGCACACTCGTCTGGAGAACCTTCGCCACTCTCATTCGCCTGGCGACCTTGCCAGCGAAGACAGGGTGGATGCTTCTGACTTGGTTCGCTGCTGCTCGCTGGGCTTCGCCTGGCGAACCTGCGAACTCAGAACTCCCATGGCTGTCCAAAAGCCCAAACTTCACAAACCGACCGATTCTAAAACCAAACAACCCCAGTAAGTTCAACCCAATAACACCCGACTATCCTACTCCATCCATTTCTCGATTCTAACCGGTTAAAACAACAGTCTACCGATTAAATCCTAATATTGCCCTAACATGAAAATAAGTAGAAACTCTCCTCAATCCAACATCGAACAACCAAAAGCATACGTAATCATACACATTAACAGTATAATAGAGTTTCACACCCTTACCCGGTCGATTGAAAGCTTGGATGTTGATCCTTGATGAAATTCTAGGTTTTCCTCTTCTTTCTCCTCTTTCTCTTCTCTCTTCTTTCTTTCCTTTGTCTTTCCACTAATGTTTCTATCTATCTCCTTTTCTCTCTTATCTCATATTCTATTTTCTTTCCTCTCCATTTCCTTCCAAACATTTACTAATTAATTCTCACACAATAATCCACTTAACACTTAATACTAAATGTCTAAAATACCCTTTACTCTATTTTCCCCGAAAACTCTCCGAATCGGTAAAATAGCACAATATTGAAATTAAACATATCAACACATAAATTCCACAATTAAAATACCAATTATCCAAATAAATTAAAAGGACTCAATAAAATAATGGGAATTCAGAATTTGGGGCGTTACAAAAACATTTGAAGAAGTCAGGTGGGGACATCCACCTAATCTCGACAGACTTAAAGTATTTGGATATTAAGTCTATCCTCACATTAGGCAAGAAAAGGTCAAATCTAGAGCTCTGAGATGTATGTTTCTTGGATATCTTGAAGGGTTCAAATCTTATAGGTTGTAGTGCCTATAGCTAGGTCACATAAGGTGTATCACAAGTTGAGATGTGGTTTTCAATGAAGTAGAGATGAATTTGATGAAAATTAATGATGTTGGTCGAAATGCAGAGATCTCTGAAGAGGAGCTGGAATAGAAAAAGATTCCTGTTGTGGTGGAGCATAGTGATACTGAATTACATAACCCAGAAGAAGTAGAAGAACAAACACAAGTTGTTAATGAAGATGAGGAGACTAATAATGACTACCTATTGGAAAGAGGCAGGTCAAGAAGATTCATCAAGTCACCTTAGAGACTTGGTTATGCAGATCTCATAGCTTATGTCTTAATCTATGTAAGCAAGGTTCTGAATGAAGAATCTAGAGCCTATAACTAAGTTATGAAGATCCGAGACAAGACTGGATGGCTTAATCCCATGGATGATAAGATGAAATATATTTGTGATAATAATACTTATGAGTTGATCAAGAAACTTGTAGGGGCCTGGTTAGTCAGTTGTTAGTGGATTTTCAAGGTTAAGGAAGGAATTGAATGAGTGATGTCAAACCGATTTAAGGTAATGTTGATTTCCAAGGGCTTTACTCAGAAAGAAAATGACAACTTCAATGATGTATTCTCATATATTGTAAAGCATAGATCCATTTGGATGATGCTTGCTACAGTGGTGAAGTTCGACCTAGAACTTGAACAGATGGATGTAAAGACAACCTTCCTGTATGGTGATATAGATGAAACAATCCTGATGAGACAACTTGAAGGGTATGCAGAAAGAGGAAAAGATGATTATATATGTGAAAGATGAATAGGTTGTTATAACGCCTGAAATAATCTCCTCGACAATAGAATAGGATATTCGATAAGTTCATAGCACAAATAAGTTTCACTAGGAACCAGTTTGGCCATTGTGTTTACCTCATATTTTGATCTAGAAATTCCTTTGTTATTTTGTTGCTTTATATGGATGACATCTTCATAAAAAGCAATAGTGTCGAGGATGTTATGAACGTAAAGGTTGAACTTGATAAGGAGTTCGACATGAAGGATCTGGGAGCTACCTTCAGAATTCTTGGGATTTCCATCCAGAGAGATAGAAAGCAGTTGGGGTTATACTTATCTCAAGAGACATACCTACAGAAGATTCTCGATAAATTTGGTATGTCAAATTCAAAGCCTGTTGTAACCTCGACTAACCCTCTGTTTAGGCTAAGTACTAATCAAAGTCCTGGTACTAGAGTCAAAAGAGCCTAATTTTATATGCTATTATAATAGGTTATGCTATTGTCTGTACGAGGCTAGACATAGCGTACAAAGTGAGCCTTGTAATCAGATATATGGCCAATCTTGGAAAGGCACACTGGCAAGCATTAATGTGGTTTCTAAGGTACATATATGGGTCTCTAAGGAGAGTCCTGATTATGGTGAAACATGTGGTGATGATAGATAAGTCGAAATTAAAGAATTTGTTAACTCTGATTATGCAGGTTGTATGGATTTCATAAAATCTATTTAAGGATATGTGTTCACTATGTTTGGCAGAACAATTAGTGGAAAGCAACACTTTAGAAGGTTGTTGCCTTATCAACCATTGTAGCAAAGTGTATTGCACATACTAAAGTTGTAAAAAAGCATTGTGATTTGAAGGTTTTTCTAAGGAGTTGAAACTTCAATGTCAAGTTATCACTGTTAAATGTAATAGTCAAAGTGCCATAGATTTGTCAAAAAATTCATTAGAGAGATAATCGAGCATGGAAAACTCCAAGTGCTGAAGGTTTCGACTAATGGTAATAATGTTGATATGATCACCAAGACATTGTCGAGTAGCAAGTTCTTCCACTGTATGCAGCTGATAAAGTTGCATGATGAAAGCTAGTCTGCTTCCTTGTTAGTGTAGCGTTTGTTCCAAGGTGGAGATTTATGGTATTTGGATCGAACTCTAGCCTCGACAAGGTTAGCTTCATGGTTTGAAAGTAGTCGAATTTTTGCATGTCATACTCGAAGTCTGTTCTTGCATGTAGAAATATTTTAGCTTGTTTTTTAAGTTAGCATGTTGAATTAGGTCAGTCAGTTGGGTCAATTATTAGTATGTTAGTTGAAAGACAGGGTATAGTTTTCTTATAAATAGCATACTTGTTCTCACTTCTCCATCAATCCCTAATAATCCTAATCAGAGGGAGAAAGTGGTGTGGTTGAGATTCAATTGTAAACATTGTTCTCTAATGTGTAATTGAATCAAGAATTCAGTTTTAAACCACTTTAAATTTTCCTTTATCTTCTATCTTTTCCTTTACTTTGTGGTTTTCTTATTAATCAACAAACCTATCATATTCTATTTTCTTGACCATCATTTCACAATAAATTTAAAATATATTCTTCATAACATACTTTTTAACTTATTAGGGTTTAAAAAACTCAAGAGGGTCAAAGTAAACCTTAGACTTTCGTGTTCAACAAACACTTACAAAAATATTTGTATGTAGGGATAGTAATTTGACTCACACTACTACAAATAACATTTTTTATGACGAAGCTTTTACCTTGAAATGTTAAAAAGTGAGAGTAAAGTTTCTAGTAGTGTCATGCTAACAACCTTTTACCTCAGTTATCCATAAAACCGAGGAAATATATCTATAAGGAGCGTTATTGTATTTTTAGTATAACCTATTACCGCGGTCTTTTGGAAAAGCCAAGGGAATACAAATATTAGGGACGCTTCGAATCCCTGTTACTACAGTTTTATGTTTTTTTTAAATGGTTAAGTAGTATTTCTCACTTTGGCGCATTTCCAACTTCCATTTTTTCTTTGTTATATTTTTTTCCTTATTAAATTTTTCTCAAATTAATTAGTAAAACATAAATTCTTTGTTATCAATAAAAAGATTATGCAATAATACAATTGAAAAGGAAAAAAAATTCATTGGTAATCAGAGAAGCAGGACAACAGATAACAAAAAAATAGGATAACAAATAACTATTCGACATATTCAATCTTCTAACTCAACTCAACTTCAACTTTTAATCATGCTCTTTTTACCCTTTTAACTATCCCAAAACAAGAGAAAAATTCAGAAAGAACTCTTCCATATGGTATGAGGAAATTTATTTCCTCGCGAGAGGTCACAACCATTTCTATTAAGAAGTTAAAAATAGTAAAAGGAAGATTAATTTTGACGTTATGGATAAGGAAGTACAAAAGATGTTTGTCTTCTGAAGTAAGTGTTTCTAATTGTTTCTCTCTTGAACGGAGATTTGACACTAGAAATTGATACTAAACCTTTGTAATTGTGATGAGAGTAGCAGGACTGGTGAGGTTATTATAGTTGACATAAAGTAGGAGAAGGTGGTTTGAGAAGACATTGTTGAATATATATTGTTCAACACAACTATCTTTCCTTTCATATTTTATAGTCTGAGCAATAAGTGATGGAGTACTAGTGATAGGAAAATCATATACATTAGACTGTATTAACTTAGCATCCTCATCAGATTTCCTAATTGAGGCATTTAACCAGAACTCTATTACGAGATTAGTGTAGATGAGTCCGTGAAGCATGTCAAAGTAACATTTAAACTTATGTTTGGAAATAGTTTTCATTAGATCAAAACCTTGGTCTTTTAACTCTTTGAAATCAATAAACTTTTCATTGATAACGAACAAAAGATTTTCATCTCCGTTAAAGGTTTTTGTAAATATTTTTTGAATAAAAAGTAAATACTTTTAAACTATATTTTAAGGGTTTTGTAGATAAAGAGATGGATATGAAATGAGACCTGAATAATGTATAAATAAATTGGAAAAGAGGAAATGAAACAATCAGAGAAGTTCAAACGCCTCCTTGAAAATCCAAAAGGTAAGTTACGTTTTGAATAGGAATGATAATTTCTATTCCAGTGATATGACTCCAAGGTGCGATGATCATTACTATTTTTTTAAATATAAAAACAACATACTACCTCGGTTTTTTAATATAACCGAGGGGGAAAATCAGGAACCTTTCTTTTTATTATATTTTTTATTTGTAAATATTCTTTGTAATCAATGAAATATAAAGAAAAAAATAAAAGGTTTTTTTACCTCAGTTTTCTATTAAAACGAGGGTTAAAGTATTTTACCTAAATTAAACATAAAAAACATTAGTGATTTTGTTGATCAAATATATGTCGTTCATTTCATGAGATATCAACGCTCAATACACTACCATTAGTAATCAACATGAAAAATAAAAAAACTTTCATTATAAAAGCATATTTTTGAATATGAAAAAATATATGAAGCGCTTGAAACATATCTACATCCACCTCTTTGCGTTTGCAAGATCATTTGTCATGAAAAGATCGCCAAGATGGATGCAAGAGCAAAAAAATTATTTGGGTTTAAGGTTTGTGTTCTTAATTATTTATTTGAGCAAAAATCATTTATTTATCAACCTTTTTTGTTTTGTTTTATATTAGAAACAAATCCATGTGAGGTAAAGCTATTGAGAATATAGTCGCACCCAGCATTTGATCTTACCTAAATATCAAGGATTCGAAGATCTAACATATGATCTTCATGGACTAATTAATTTTTGTTTTAATATTTTGTGTAAGCAATGTAATATTCTGGATAAACATTATAGTTTATAAATAAATTATTTTATTAATATTATTTGTAAATAATGTAAAGAGTTTTATTTTTTTTAAATTTTTTTATCTTACCTCTCGGTTTTTGGATAAATCGAGCCATATAAGACGTTGTTTTAGTAAATAATAAAAATGCAGATGTTGGAGTTCGAACTCATGATCATATAATTTAACTTTCGATTTTTCTTTATCTGAGGTATTAAGTGACATATTTTCATGTCACCCTTCATTACGTCGCCTAGGTATCCGAGGTTAAATCTCTCTCTCGCGTGTGACGTTATAAGAGTTATTTGTAATAGTGTCATTCACGGTGAATATTTAAAATAATAATCCACAACGAATAGAGTAAAGGAGAAAACTTATTACAATTTCTTAGATGTGGTTTTTACTATTTTTCAATGAAAATATGACATGTGTACTTAAATATCATTTATAGAGTAAAAATATGACATGTGTACTTAAATATCGTGTAGAAATAAATTATACACCTGTCATATTTTCATTAAAAAATGATAAAAATCACATCTAAGAAATTGCATCTAAATTTTCTCCCAGAGTAAAAACCTACATATTGGGTACATACAATTACTCACTAATATAAGCGAAACATAGACGCGAATACGAGAACTTTATTATCACTCCGCCACATACGTGCAATATATATATATATATATATATATATATATATATATATATATATATATATATATATATATATATATATATATATATATATATATATATATATATATATATATATATATATATATATATATATATATATATATATACACTTTTGGTCTTAATATTAAAATCGCCGCTAAAATTATTGTTAATTCAGTTGATAAGTGATAAATTATCGTTAATTCAGTCTGTTAGGTTGTAAAAATCGTCATTAAATTGTACGTATTTTAATATAAATATTTGTTTATTTTTTAACTCCACAATAAAATTATTAAAATTTTAAAATGATACTATAAATTATATTTGATTGATAAATTTTATTAAAAATGCACGTAAACAAGGACTTAATTACCCATAAAATAAAAAGTACCATGTAGATATGGATTCAAATTCATTTTTTTAAAACCGCTGTACGAGGATAGATCCCATAGTATTCTACCTAAAACTCTCCATTACCATTGAAGTCGCCATTGTATTCAACAACTCCTTACATACTTAACTAATCGTTGTTGGTGTCATGACTAATAAGGATAAGCCAGCTAGTTGAATTTGTAGTGTTTAACAATATTAAAAATAAAAAATTACTACTACAAACTTTAAACTATTTGACTTACCTTACCCAAAACAAAAATTATTTCCACCTTATAGAATTTAAATTTGAGATTTTGATAAGAGAGTATTCTTAAGATCTAAATCTCCACTGCGAACCCTTAGAATTTTTTGCTATAACTGATTGAGATTAATTTACATAATTAAATCTTCTTATTTATTAGTCCCAAGTCTAACTGGGCCAAACCTACTTCTACTTTAGATGCGGGTCCATGAAATAAGACTTTCACGGAGTGGGCCAAAGCATCAGCCACATGTTACTCAGACAAAGAATGTCAACATTTGTTCAACTAATCTTGTTATCCACATGCTTATATATATATATATATAATCAATCTTTTGATTTTGATACGGTAATATAAAATCAACTAAATTCTTGTTCTAGAGATTGAAGTGCAGGGGTGACCATTAAGAAGGAATGTTCGCACTATTTGAACCTATTTTACAAAATCCCGCAAAACATTAAGGTGGGCAAGGACGGACCCAATAGATTATACATTTCTAAAGACTAAATATTAAAAAAAGAAAATTATAGTCTATTAATGCCTCCGTATGAAAAAACACATAGAATAAAAATGAGAGTTGCTTTTTAAATCGTATGTATGAGGTGGTAAAAATTTAAAAATACTTTTAGAATTTGAAGAGGTATATTTTAATGCATATTTTTTACCCAAATTATACCTCGAATTGTGCTTTTATCCTCACAAACTTTGTATTTAGAAAGATAGTGGTCATTCTCCAAAAGCTTAAAAAAATGTTATATTTCAGATCTTGGACCTCTAACTACCTCGTTGTTTAAGGGACACATTGTATACTTGTTTGATATTTGAAATATTTTGAGGTCTTTTATATTTCAAAGTTGCAAGTATGTTTTTCGGAGCCACCATGTTTAGTATCATGTCCGAAACAAGTTCATTCTCCTCTGAAATAAGGCGACGTACAATGAGATGATCGACTAACTTGTCACTCAAGGAATGATTGTGTATATCAAAAACACATTAAATTTCCATGTACGGTATCCATGTGATTTAGGCGAACACTCACATTTTATCGATCTGGTGCCATCATGTTTCAACTTTCTAATCGTTGTTTGGCATGTGTCACTTCTTTCGTATCTCATTGTTACAAATGCTTATCTTCTATCACAACCATTGTTAGACCTTTTGATTACAATATTAAACCCTAAATTCTCGGCCTTCATGCGGACTCACTGAAGCATATATTCACGAACAATAAACTCTTGTTTACTTGTAAATTGTCCGCGAACATCTACATCGACAAGAATCGATCCAGCATCTGATTTAACATCATCCTTCACTTCGTTCGATTTAATATACATCTTGACAATAACTTTGAAAAACATATACGAGTGCATCATATCTAATATCAATCATAGCAGCTAAATAAATTTAAAATTTGAAGTATCATGCAAATTCTGAGATGCATCTCTAAAACACATGAAACATAGTCCAAATATGCATCTCCAGATTCAACGTTCATATTTTCAGCTGAAAAAACATGTTAATGCAAGGAATGAAGAATTAAATGAATAAATTTTACCTTAAATTACAGCTTCTTTTATTCCCTTTAATGTGACAAAATACAAGAACGATGTTTTAGTGTTAAAAAGTTTATTGAAAATGGATCCAATTTTTTAAAAGGTTTTTAAGGTGAAACTCCCTTTTATGATGAGGGAGAAGAACATGCAATACGGTGTTTTATCCAATTTCCCGCTTGACATTTTCAGATATACATCTCCGAAAACGTCATTACTGATTATAATCTTCTGACTTGGTCCCCTTCCTTAGCACAAGCTCGGCGGTAGTTAATACAACCTTCATCACCATCTGAGATGCACTCAAATTATTCAACATGCATTTTCTTCCTTTTATGACATCTCATTGTTGCTTTTAAAGTTTCCCCTATCTTGGAATCTTCAGCAGATGTGCCAGCACCTTCATCCTCTACAACTTTTTGAGCTTTTACAGCTTCAATATATCTAATTTTCTCTTCCCTCTTTAGCTTTTTCATAAGCTTGCTAATCTCCTTATCAAAGTATTTCCTCAAATTCTTATCTTACTTTGGCTTGCCCATTCTTCTTGAAAAACAGGAATTTGGAAGAAGAGAAATGTGACTTTGGTGATAATGCAAGTCTTCTATTTATAAACTGTCTGGGATAATGTGTAGTCAGTTTTGATCTTTATACCCAAATAAATACAAGAAAAAGAAGTTGGTCTTGGTCTTCAGGTACGTCTCCCCAGTTCTAATCCCTACTTATCTGCACTCAATTTACAAAACTGAGATTTAACCACCTTGAATATTGAAGATGCCTTTATCAATATTACTAACTAATTTTCTTATAATTTATTCTTTGGCTAAAGGGAAGTAAAATGTGGTTTGAAACTCATTTTTATTCATAGTTATTTTTCCCATACATTATTTTTCTTCAGTATTTTTTCTTTCCCTCATCTTTTTGTTGATGACAAAATGGGGGAGAGATAAAGAGTATTTAAGCACCTGAATTTGCTGATAATTTTACTGTTTATTTATACTTTTTATGAAGATTACGTTAAAGAGATTTAATCAACATGGATAGGACTTAGGGGAGCTTACAAACCTCGCCCTCTGGACTATCAGACTTAGGGGGAGCTTACAAACCTCTGATCATATTGTTAACAAACAACCATTGTTCTTAAATAATATTGTTTGTCATCATTAAAAGGGGGAAGATTGTAGGAACAAAATTGGTTAATACCATATCCCTTGGGTTTTGATGATAACACAATATTTAAAGAACAATTGGGCTATCTAACATTTATTCAAGTTTGCAAGGAATATAATCATTAAGATATAATGAAGAATTGCTTAAGGAATCTAAGTCTAAAGATCAGACTCTGACTCTGAATATCACTTCTAAAAACTCTACCTCTGTAGGAGATCCTAACTCTAAAGAAGTCAACTCTAAAGAAAGTCAGCCTTTGGTGACCCAAATTCTGAAGATTCAGAAGCCAAAGAAGTGAAATCTGATGTGATCAGCCTCTGAAGCAGAAACTCTTCTACCAAGGCAACTTTGACAAACTCAAGAACATTTTTATTACGTGAATACTTAAGGAAAATATATTCCTTGGTGCCTGAGCTTCAACGTATAATTCCTCTTACAGAAAGATGCTTTGTTGATGTGTCTAATCAAGTACAAAGCTAGCCCGACCTATATCGTGAAAGTATTCAATGTATCTTTTTCTCTTCTCTATAAAAGGAGTTGCATACCTGAAGAAGAAAACAACAAATCACTTATACAAATATGCTACAGACTCTAAAACGTGACAATAAAAGAAAAGTTACTTTGTCAATATTGTTAGACTTAGAACATCTTAACACTTGTATATTTTAGAAGTTCTTAAGTCTTGGAGTTTTTCTAAGTTGTATTGTATCTACACCTCTGATTACATAGCAAGTGTTATAGTTAACCAAAACTCTTAACAATTTGTTTAGAGTCAGAAATCTCTTGATTTAGTGCTTGAGCATTGAAAGTCATAAGCTTGTGTGCTTAAGCAAGAAAGTCACACACTTGTGTGTTTAAGCAAGGAAGTCTTTGTTAGAACAAGATTTGGTTTTGCATCTGGCCTTATGTTTTAATGATAACAATACATAGTGTTTTAGAGAACAAATTTTACCCTAATAAGTTTGCTCATTGTGCATATTTTATATTCAAGTTCTGACTTTGGCTAAATGATGTATGACGTCATCAGACTCTAAAACTAGTGCACTCTAACTATAGGTTATGTGTTTACAAAGATAATCAAGCTATAGATTCTGTACTCAACACTTCTGACATCAATTTATCCAAGGCTTTGGCACTCTGAAGCTTTTAAAACTGTTATGCTCTGAAGCCCTTCGCTCAAAACAACTCTGAACTTTGTCAACAGACTCTAAAGACCAGGTTCTGAGGAACTAGATCAAGACTCTGAAGACCAAAGTTTATGAAGATTCTCTAGACCAGATTCTTACTCTTCTCTTATGCATGCTTTATAATCTATTTATTAGAAGCCTCTGAATATTGAAGATAAGATCAAACAATTTTACGTGAGAAAAATAGTACATAATACATGATCAAATATTCCTTCCATTACACTATTTTGTTGGATAAGGATTGTACTATTGTACCATTTTTTCTCCCATTTTCGCAAAATGTTATGAAGGATACAAATTCATTTTTTAATTCAAATTCTACCCTCCAACGGATCTCTTCATTGTCAATATAAAGAAGACTTGGAAGAATGGAAAAGCACGACCTCACGCACCTCATTCGAACGCTATCATCATATGTGAACAAGTGCTATTGCGAATATTTTGAGAGAAAAGAAACACTCACACAAGAAATTTTGTTCATAATATTCATTGTAAATCTTTTGAGTGACTTTTGTATTTCACTTGTGTATTCTGCTTTCTTAGAAGCAACTTGCAAACACACTCTTGTATCAATCTTTTGATTATATTTTTTATTCCTTGAGTGACTAGGGTTTAGTCAGCAAACTCAAGAAGACAATGACAGTTGGTCTTTGTTTTGTAATCAAGTTGATTATAGTGGATTACGTCCTTGTTGATAAGGCAAAATTACCTTGGCGGGTGGACTTAAGGTAGCTTGTGTTATACAAAACCATTATAAAAATAATTGTGTTATTTTTTATTCTTCATTCACTATTTCTTATGTTGGGTTAAAAGTTTTCATTTTTAGAAACCGAATTCAAACCCTCATTTCTTGTGTTTTCCTTTATCTTCAATTGGCATCAGAGCTCTAGTTATGGTATTGATTGCGTATCAAACAGTTCACTGTGTCAGATAAAGATCTAGCTTGTGAAACATAATGGAAGAAGTCCTTCCACTAGATACACTCATTGATAGAGATCACTACAGTGCAAAACCTCCATATTTTTTCCTTGTTTATTATATGGATCTATAGGATATGGTAGTTGATGGCTATGTTCATCCTATAGATGCTAGTGGTAACAAGGTGGAAATAAGAGTGATGGTTGATCAATAGAAGAAAGACTACAAGAATCATCACAAAGCAACAACCATCTTGTTAAATGCAATTTCATACACTGAGTATAGAAATATCACAAATAGATATACAACAAAGTCCATATTTGATTCTTTGAGAATGACTCGTGAAGGAAACACTCGAGTTAAAGAAACCAAGACACTTGCCTTGATTCAAAAGCATGAAGCCTTCAAGATGGAAGAAAATGAAACTGTTGAGAATATGTTATCAAGGTTTCAAACTCTTGTTACAGAACTGAAAGTTCTGGATAAAGGTTACTCAACTGCAGATCATGTGGAGAAGATTATCAAAAGCTTACCCAAGAGATGGGGGCATATGGTAACTACACTGAAACTTTCAAAGAATATGAATAACATAACTCTTGAAGAACTTGTGAGTTTTTTGAGATGTCATGGGATAAAGCTTGAAGAGGATGAACCTCAAAGAAAAGTTGAATATGTGGCTCTAATATCCATGGGAAAGTCTAAGAAGACCAAAACCTTTCAAGCTAAAGAAGAAGAAGAAGACTTTGAAGAAGAAGATGAACTATATCTTCTATCCAGACGCGTTAATCAACTTTGGAAGAAAAGACAAGTCAAGTTCAGAGGCTCCAAAAGGACAAGTGGTCACTCTGAGTCTACATATGGACTAAAGAAGTCAGGTGTTAGAAAGGACTTCAAATACATATGTAGAAGATTTTCTCAAGGTAGCATGAGGAGAATTTATCAGCTAAATAAACTTGATTTAGTCAGAGACCTAATCTAAAGTTTGCTTCAGATGTTTTTTTGTGAAGAATGTCAGAAAGACAAGTTTTAAAAAAGAAGACATAAAATAAGTGCAAAACATGACATTGGAGAACTCTCTAAGTTTAACCTTTCATTAAATTTATTCACATTTAATAGATGTTTGACCGATGAAAATATGATTTGTAAAACTAATATGGGATTAATTACTATTTCAGTGTTAATAATTAATAAAATTTAAAAGTAATAAGATATTTTAATATTGTAACTAAAAATGTATATTATTTCTTCACCAAGCTTTTCAGAAATTTGAAATGATACAAAAACATGAAAGACATGAAGAAATCCCTGAACGATGGAATAGTCTCTATTATGGTGAATCATTAAGACCGGGACTCAACATCTAATGTAATTTGTTTTTAGCTATAGAATAGTATATGTATGTGTATGCTGTAAATTTGTTAATGAGAAAGTGATAAGAATAAAATTCTATATAAATGATCTACTGTAATTTTTATCATTAATCCAATTCATGCATTGAAAATCTCAGGCTTACATTAGTACAATAATTTTTATTACATTTAATTTAGGCATAATTAGTCCATAGGTCCCTTAACTTTGGGCGAAGTTTCGCTTTGAATCCCGAACTAAAAAAATGTTACATAATAATCCCTTAACTTCACTTCCGTTAACCCATTTGGTCTCTACCGTTAATTTGTGTGAAAATTGTTAATTATCGTTGAGAAGGCATGTCAGGTAAGCAAATGGGATGTTCAACATTCAGCTTCTGTGTTAAAAACACTTTAGGATTCATGGGTTACATCTTCCATTTACAATATTCATCCATATTTTCTTCATCTTCCATTTTCTTCTCCTTCCATTTTCTTCTCCAAAATACTAAAAGAAAATTGAAGAATGAAACTTATAACAACACAATTTTCTTGTCAATTTCTCTTCTATTTTCTGTGACACAACTAAAATGAGTGGTTGTTTTTCTTCTTCAATTTTCATTTGGGTATCTTGTTTTGGATCTTCCATGAGAACACAAAGTGTAAAGTTTTTCAATTTTTGAAATTTTGGATTTGTTCTACATCTTAGAGGGGAAAAGATAAGTGCTGGATTTAATTTTTGGAGGTGAGGAAATAAAAGTTTGTAGTGACGGTTTAAGGTTGAAAAAATTGATGAAAGCTTAGAGGTTGAAAAAATTGATGCTTGATTTTGTAATTGTTGAGGTTTATTGAGAGAGAGAAAGGATGAAATTGGTGTTGGAGTGGTTGTTTTTCTTTCAATTTCTCTTAATTTTCCTTGACAATTTCTCTTCTATTTTTTGTGACACAACTAAAATGGGTAGTTTTTTTTTCTTCATCGATTTCTATTTGGGTATCCTATTTTGGATCTTTTATAAGAACACAAAGGATAAAGTTTTTCAATCTTTGGAATTTTGTGTTTGTTTTGCATCTTAGAGGGGAAAATGTTGAAAAAATTGATGAAGGTTTAGAGGTTGAGGTAAAAATTGAGAAGAAGAAGAAGGAATGGAAGAAAGAGTTTCTTTCATGAAAGAGTGATGAACTTCTGCAGAGATGAATGATTCTTGTGCCATTAGCTTGGTCCAATGTATAATATTTTAATCAATATAAAATAAATAAATTTTCAACTCAGCAACTAAATGTCCAGCTAATAAAAGTTTAACGTTTTTTCACCAAAAATTAATGGAAATGACTAATATATGTAATAGAGTTTAAGCTAATGGACTACTATGTGTAACGTTTTTTTTTGAAGGACCAAAAAGAAACATTAAAGGACCAAAAGAGGTATTAAGCCTTTATTTTATTATCTTTCCATGTTGAACAAATTGATTCAATATCTAAGACAATTTTGACGGTACTTGATAAAACCGGTAAGCTTATTATTATGCCATAACAGTGTGTTTAATACTGCGACGAGTGAAAATGACGAGATGGTAACCTGATTCAAAAATAAAATAAGATTGATTAACCAACCAATAATAATTAAATTGATTAAGCTTTTTTGATTTTTTTCTATATAATTTAAGTTTTTATTCCAAAATAAAAAAAATTATAATTAAATTGAAACATTTGAATTTTGGACAATAACTCGATTATAACCCGATTCAAAAATAAAATAAGATTGAATAATCCACCAATAATAATTAAACTGATTAATAACCATTTAATTATATCAAGATATTTTAAACTATTATATCATGTTGTATCATCAAACTATGAATTAAGATACAATATAATACAAATATCCTATTATATTCTATTTTTTATCCTACGCACCAAACGACCCTTAATTTCTTCGAAAAAAAGATTATCATACCCTTAACTTCAAAAAAAAAAAAAAAAATTATCACTCAAGTTAAAATAAAATAAAAGGGTAGTGGTGTTCTTAAAAATCTTGTCCAACTACTATTGATTTTAGTTTTTAGTGTGTCTTTTTTTTTTTTTTTTTTTTTTTTTTTTAATATTTGGCTTCCTAATTGATTGGTAATATTTCTCAGAATATTTTAGAAATTTCTCAGCGGAAACATATAATTCTCAACATTGAATTTTCTAATATAATTTCAACTTTCATTCAAGCTTGGTAATTCATTAAAACAAAAGTACATAACATTTCTCACTGATCCAGAATCATGAAAACATAATATAAATAGAGAAATCACCCAAACCACACCACTAAGAAACCAACATAACAAACCCTTTATTACAAGATATAATCTTAACAAAAGCAATTTCTTCAATCTTACTTCCCCAACAAGGTAAGAATGAACTTCTTATAGTCCCCTGAAATTTCCTTGGCAATTGCATCTTCAAGATGAACACTGTTTCTCTTATAATACACCTCTTTGATGTCCTTCAAATCCTTCTCAGCTCGAGTTACCACAACACGGGTCAGTTCATCCTCGTCGGTTCCAATCCTTTTCAGCGCGCTACGCAAAACCTAAACATCATGGTAAATAAAAAACAAAGTATAATGTAAGACAAAGATCGATGTCACAAGAGTCCATGACTTTATTGAAAGTTGGAATCTATCTAACCTTTTCATAGTACTTCTTATGATCACTGATGCATCGAATTGTGGTGTGCAATGCTTTGTGAAAGTCATCAGATGCATTATCCAAAAGTTTCTGCAAACAAAATCAAAATATATAAACATGTAGAGAAAACTTAAGGCCAAAAATCAAAGAAAATGGAAGACGAAAAAGTGATGTTTTCTTTTTAACCTTAGTTATGGAAGTGCCATGATCATCTTTGTAACGATTGAAAGTTGCCAAAAGCTGAGTTTTGCTCCTTGTAGTAAGGATTCTTATGGCTTCTTCATAATTACCTTTTTTCTCCTTGATTGATTCATGAAGAATATCAGCTTCGGTTTTCGCCAATTTCGGATTGATCTCATCACCACCATATCTAAATGAGCTCACCAATCCAACCAATAGCTGCAAAGAACCAAAACCAAGTACATACTCAGAATCAAAGTTGACTCAAGATTTTAGAAACTCTTTGTAGATTAATCGTTGCAGATGATTGAATAACTTGCCTGGCGAAGATGGCCAGTTGTATGAGCAGCTACATCTTCTTCCAAAGAATGCTTGTATCGATTATGATACGCGCGTCTCAAAGCCAAAACTTCTTCAGGAGAAAGAACACTAACAATTTCAATGATAACATGGTAACCTTTGCTTCCATCCTTGATGGCAACATTGGCCAAAACAGCATCGCGTTCAGCAGGTTCCAGCATCCAACGGTACACAGCTCTCTGAAAAATATGACTCGTAATTAACTTAAGACATTATAAGCTAACAAAAATTAATGTTGTCAATTATGTTATACCTCGAAGTCACCAGAGATTTCAGATTCGAGGCGTTTGAGGAGATCCTCTTGGTATGTTTCTTGATAAGTTTTTCTGATTTGTTGTCTTTGATAAACACTTCTATGACCAAGTATTGTTATCACACTCTTCTCATCAGTACCCCATCCTACACATTTCAAACAATAAATTATAATTTGATAATAGTTTACAAATAAATACAAATTTTTCGGATAGTATAGTGTCAGGTCCTCTTAAGTCGTCTTAAGTTTTCTGATACACAATATACAAAAAAGACTATGAAATGAGATTGAAAATTATACAACCTTTGAAAGCTTTATGAAGAGCTTCTGCATCTGCAAGAGGAGAATGGTTGGCGGGAGCAATACGAGTAGCCATAATTGATTATGTTGTTCCTTATACTATGATGCTAGTTAGGTTCATCTCTTCAATATATATATAGCACAGTGAATAACCTATAGAGCTAAAAGTTATTGATTTACAGTGTTAAAGTTTTCTAACAATGCCAAGTTTGTTTAGAGTAATATTGTCAAAATTTTCTATAATTAATAAGGTTTTTCTCTAGGAAAGTTAATACTAAAAAGGTTTATATGAGCCTAATTGAATAAGAAGGTTTTAATTATTTTTGTCAAATTTATACGTCTTATATTTACTCTAATGCTATACAGCTAAGAATGAACTATGCTTTCATTTGTCCAAATTTGCTTAGAGAAACTAAAAGTTAATTTGTTGAAAGCAATATCAAATTCTGGAGTTTTGAACATTTAGAGAAATTGAGTGGTCTCAACTACCAAAATTGTATCTAAAAAAACTATTACCTTTAAAAGCTTTTTGGAGAGCCTCAGCATCTTCAAGAGGAGATGATTTTATTGTAACAAGGGTAGCCATAGAAAACACTACTCTCTCAACAAGATTAGTTGATGATATTAGAGATTGGTTTCATCACCAGCTTATATATAATGCCAATGGTTTTCTTTGGGGTTATCGCCTCTTCGCACACAGATCATCCCATTTGAACGTTACTTTCATGTGAAGATTATTATTATTATTAAATTACTTAATTTATTAGCATTCTTTGGCATTAAGAAACCCATTTTAAATTTTAGAAATTAAAGAAACAGAAAAGGAAACTTGATTCCTGGCTCAATTGGTGTGACTTTGCATGGAAAAGGAGAGTAGGAATGTATTTTGGTGCTTTTTTTCGTCCCTTTCTGGTTGTAAGGGTGGCAAATTTCACTAGAATTGATGATCTGTGATTTTATTGTTTTCTTATACGTTGTATACTTTAGGACGGTGTATGTTTACTCTAAAGACTTTTGCTTTAATTTTAAGTTTTTTTTTTTTTTTAAATTTAAAATTGTATTTAGATTTAAATAATTTAAATAATATAAAGCATAGAATCAATATCAAATTAACTTTATTTTATTTTTGAAAAAATCTTTAATATTCATGAAAAAAATTGAGTGTCTAGTGGTGTGGCATTTTGTCTTTCACTTTATGCAATGCGGGCTAAGATTTTAGCTAGGGATTGTAAAATGGATAGATTTGATAGATATAAATTGGATTGTTAATGGATGAAACAAAACAATCTATTAGTCAATTAACAATCTACTAATTCAATCCATCCATTAATATATTTTTAATGGATGTATATCTATCTATTCAAATATTTTTTAATTTTGAAAAAACAAATATTTTTTTTTAAATTTGATTTTTTTTTTATATTTTCAAAAAACTCAATTTATTTTATGTTTTTGGAAAAATCTATTTTATTTTATTTTTGAAAAAAATTGTTTTTAAATATATTTGTGAAAAAGTTGACTTTTTTGCTTTCGAAATTTCTTTTTTGTATTTTTTGTATTTTCGAAAAAAATTGGCTTTTTGTGTTTTTTAAAAAGTCGATCTTTTAATTTTTGAAAAAAAATTGTTTCTTTTTTTTTTCGAAAAAATCAGTTTTTTTTTGAGAAAATTCGACTTTTTGTATTTTTCAAAAAATTGATATTTTAATTAAAAAAAACTGTTTTTTTTTGAAAAAAAATTGATTTTTTAAAGAAAAAATGTCAGTTTTTCTTTGAAAAAAAATCAATTTTTAATTATTAAAAAAATATATATAACATAAATAAAAATAATTCATTGGATCCTTAAAATATGTTGAATGAATTTAATCCAATCCATTAGCTTACTTTTTATGTGGTGGATGGATTGAATAAATTTTTTTGTGTGAATGAATTGGATGAATTTTGTCTTAATGAATTCAATTGTCATCCCTAGTTTTAGTGTCTCTATTGTGTCTTGTTGTTTTGTTCTGTTTTTTTTCTTCCTTTTGAAGTATGTTTGTTAAGGATAACAATTGATAAAATTTGAGCAAAATATTATATTACTTAGGACCGACTAACATATCGCGAGGTCCGAGACGAAATTTAAAATTAAATATTTTTAATTAATAAAAATATTTATAATTTAAAATTTTATTATCTATAGATGTAATTTTTAAATAACACATCAAACAATACATCTTATTATATATTTTAAATAGGTGTTATTATTTAACTGATATGTAACATAATTTAAAATATTTTTTAATAAATAAAAATCATTAAGTAAAATCATATATAAATATAAAATAGGAAAGTGAGGCCCTATGCGGTAGCCTTGGTAGCCTACCCCTAGGGTCGGCCCTAATAGTACTCGTTCCTATATTTGTCGTTTGAAAAAATCTTCGTATTTGATGTTGAGTTATAATTCCTTGTGTCGAAGTAGTGTAGCTCGACAGGAACAAGGTCTAGTCGAATTAGCCTAATGTGTGTGTGTGGAGTTGTATTAGTGTGTCGAAGTGTCGAAGCAGGTTGCTTCACACAGGATTTCGACTTAGGCCTATTTTATTAATGTTAGTTATTTTGGGTTTTTATAGTTTTGTGCTTTGCCTTGGGGTGCAAGCTAACTTAAACTTATAAATAAAAAGTTCCCCTTATTTTGTAAACAACTAAGCATTATATTCACATTTTGCAGTTGCAAGTTGTAGCACCCCAAAATTTACCCATCCTTTTGTTCTTTATCTTGGTTTATGTTTCATATCAATTTTGCCTTAGCATTTGTACATATCATTGATCTTAGACAGGGGATCAAGGTATCTTATCTAACAATCAAGAGAAGGGCTTCATCAAGAGCTCAAGCTCAAATTTGTGGCAATCTCAAGTCACAAGGTCTCTATCATCATCAAAGCATGTTAATCAACCACTTTAATCAAGAACACAAGCATTGATTCTTCTCCTCCTATCTCATGGATAACAAGTTAATATTTTGGTTCAAAGGAGATTTGTGGCTAGTTCTTTGGGCAAGTAATGATTCTGAAGCTCAACACACACCTTGAGGGTCCCTTACATGGACTATGTGTCATCACAAGCCATCACAAGATCCTCAGTCAGTGGAAATGGTCCTAGGGTTTCACCTGGTCAACAAAAGTCAACTATGATTCAATAAAGTCTAAATCTTGGATCTCAAGGTCAATCAAGAGCATGATAGATGTCTTCAAGTGATTTCATGTGTTTGAAACAAGAAGAATCAAGGAGAAGCATAAAGTCAAGAGTTTGACTAAATTAGGGTTTTGGTGGAAGAATTGTCTAAGTGTAGAAAATCCTAATTATAGTCATCTTGCAACTTCCATAACTTTCTCATTTTCGATCCAATGAAGACAAACTTTGTAACACCCCAAATTTATTAGAATATTTATTTAATTTATTTAAATATGAATATTCACATTTTTGGTGGTTGGTATGAAATATTGAGAATTATGGATTTTGGGTTATTTATTTAAATAATAGTACATAATATGAATATATTGGTATTATTATTATTTTAAATAAATATAACTGAATTAAGGGGAAAATGGACATTTGAGGAGTTAGTGAGGGTGAAGTTGGAAAGCCCATTTTAAAAGGCCAAAGTTAGGTTTAACAAAAAGGAGTTTTGAGAGAATTAGGATTCATTCTTGTTAGACCGTGAAAAGGGAAGAAATAAAGGCCAGAACCCTGAAGGAAGAGGATTGAGGAAAGGCTTCACGAGGTTTCCGAGAATCAAAGGAGAAAGGCTTAGAGACAGCAATTAAGATATGAGGAGTATTGCCTTCATTGTTTTCAATATGTAATTCAATGTATTTAAAGTGAATTTAAGGGTTTAAAGGGTTTGAGGCTGATTTGAGATAAAGGAAATTAGGCCTTCATGGCCAAAATCTATTTTTGAGGTTTTAACCGTATAGGGATTTGAATGGATGGTCTGGAAGGTTTGAGGTCAATTTGGGTTTGAGGGAAAGTAGGCCTTCGTGGCCAAAATCTGTCGTTGAGGTTTCAACCTGTAGGATAATTGGATAGTGAGAACTCTAATGACTGTGGGATAGTTGCAAGGAAATTATGGAAATTAGAGGCATAAATATGATACGGGATTGAACCTATATCCATTAATTTTAAAATTTTTAGGCATAATCTTAAAACGATGATTAGATGATTTAATTGTGTTAAAATTGTAAATTTACTTGAGATAATTACAGTATTAGATGAGTTGTAATTTTTTGAGAGTTTGGGTTTTTACGGAATCTAAATCGGAGGTCCGGAAGGCCTCTAACGGTGAAAAACGTAGAAAATTCTGCATGCTGTCCTTCACGACTGTTCATGTTTTCGGTTGAAATCGTTTTGGACGTAACGTTTGATCCGTAAGTCCGTTTTGGTCCCTGTTCGAAGTGTTGGAAACCTAATGAACATGACTATAACATAGTATAGAAAAGATAATTGGTTGCCCAATATTTTTTATATCTAATATGTTTCGAAAGTCAATTGAGTATATGTTATATTAATGAATTGTTGCACTGTGTGCTGCCGGTTGTGAAATTATTGGTGGATAATTTATCGAATACTTGTGTGTATGCTTGTGCAGTTCTATTTTTATGCTTTGATGCTATGATTTTCTTGATGAATTACCATGAGTATAATTGTGATTTTTATGTGATAATTACATGATTGTATGATGAATTCCTATGAGTAATAATGATGAGTTATGATGTTGATTTCATGAGTTTTGATGAATTTATGATGACATGATTATTATGATGAATGATGATGCACCTAATGAGTTTATTATGAGGATGATATTGACGTGTGCATCATGCATTCATATACATCCGGACTTCGGTTCAGGACCTTGATTTTTGTGGCTTCAGTCCCATTATGCGTATGTGAGGTATTTTGTTGTGCTTCGATTCTCGAGTAGAATCGATCCTACTGTTGTGGATCTATGGAGGGTTGATGGCCCAGTGTCCATCGAATTTTTTTGATTGGTACCACATGCACGAGTCTTGTTGCATTTGCATTTATGTGAAATTTTGGTGTAATTTATGATGTTGTGGCCTTTGATGTTCCTTGATGATTATGATGATGTTGAATATAAAAATGACTCCATTTTATATATTTATTCTTATATTGATTATTATGAATTGTTTTACTCACCCTGCCTATTTGAATGTTGCCTCCACGTGGGTAACGCGCATATGACCAGGTTTAGCCGTGGATGCCGTCGATGGCCTTTTTGAAGTTGTTGAGTCGTTGGCCATTGTGGTTGACTTAGAGGGTCTTGCTCTGATAGTGTAACATCGTGTTGGGGTCTTTGAGTCAAACTATATTTTATTGAGTTTTTGTTATGTTGGTTTCCTTGCGGTACAAGGAAAACTTTGGATTTGCCTTTTTAAATTCCGCTGCCATTTGAGCACTTTTGAGTAATTTTGAGAAAACTCGTTGCCTACGGAGCATTAACCTATATTTGAGTTTATTGAGAAGTGTGCGCCCTTTTATGATGACTTTATTGCGTCCAATATTTTACTCTGATAAATTCAATTATTTTTCCATAATATACGTGGGGGTAGAAAAGAGTGTTACATTAGTGGTATCAGAGCAGGTCGGTCCGTCCGGCCAAGTTGTCTAATGTTATTGGTTCCCTAGTATGCGACATGTGTGTGAAAACACTGTCAGTACACGTTTGTTTTCTAACCTTTGTCTGAAGAAGTGGGAAAGAAACAAGTGGGGGAGAAGCTTGTGCTTCTCCAGGATGCTTCAAGTGTGGAGTGGTGGCTTAGTGTGTCGATGAATGCTCTTATAGTTTGGTAAAGATGGTTTATTCCCCATCATAATTTTTGGTTGTCTATTGACAAATTGAGGAACTGATCACCCTTAATCTCTTGTTGAAGTAGACAGAGTCATGTTGGATGGGATAGACGTGTTTTGCAAGCTTAGATGGCGCGTGCAGTGAATTGTTTTGAGTTAAGCTAAGTGCTTACAAATTACTTTGGTGAGTCGGTGCAGGATGGTGCTGAGATGTTTATTTTGATGGAAATTTTGGGTGTTAATAAAGTAGGGAAGATAATGGTGTGCCAATCATTTGTGATTATCCTGAAGTTTTCCTGATGAGATAAGTGATTTACCTCCGGAACGTGAAGTGGAGCTTACGATCGACTTAGTTCCTAGAACTAGTCAGGTTTCGATGGCTCCATATCATATGTCCACATCAGAATTGAGGAAGTTGAAGAGTCAACTTGAAGGTCTGCCTGAGAATAGACTCTTTTGTCCGAGTGTGTCACTGTGGGGTGCACCAATTTTGTTAGTTAAGAAGAAAGAAGGTTCTGCGAGGCCTTGTGTGGATTATAGACAATTGAACAAGGTGACTATCAAGGATAAGTGTCCACTTCCAAGGATTGATGATTTGATGGATCAATTGGTTGTTGCAAGTGTGTTTAGTAGGATAGATTTGAGATCTGGGTATCATCAGATTCGTGTGAAGATTGAAGATATTCAGAAGACTGCTTTTAAATTTTTGGAGGGAAGCATGTCCAAAAGATTCATGGTTTGGGAGATATGATGAGCTAAATTTGGAAAAATGGAGATTGTGACATTTCAACACTTCGAATTTTTCTAAGTGTAGAAAAATCAGTTTGAAGTACCTACTTTTAAGCCCATCTTTCATGGTGATACAAGCTTCATTTGAATTTTCCTATAACATAAGAGTTGTAGAGTATTCACCAAGCTTTCTTTTGAATACTAGATCATCCCCATTGGATGTGTAGAACTCAAGTTATGATGCTCCCAAGTTAGGGTTTCAAAGATGTCAAGATTGACAAGTGTCTAGGCAGATTTTTGGACCAAATTTCCAAGGCATTTTTCATTAAGATCTTGATCTCAAATGAATTTTCCCACAACATGAAAGTTAAAGATCATTCTTCATGTTTTCTATCCATTACTATATCATTCCCATTGGATAGAAACTCCCCTAGTTATAATGTTTACAATTTGGTGATTCATAATGCGAAAAGTGTTTTCATGACTTAGAAATATTTCATGATTCTTAGGCAGATTTTGCAAGTAACTTTCATGCTTATTTTTACATTGATTCAAGCCTCCTATCAAGTTCATTCCAATATAGACTTTGTTCCTTGATTTCCCTAGTTTCTTTTGGCCACAAGAATGATATAATTTGATGATGAATTCATCCAAACATGTTCCATAGAAGTAGCATGCATGATTATTGGCATTACACATCATGTGGTCATTAATTTGGCACGATTTGAATCTCTTGGCAGCATGCTTCATTATGTACAATGCACACACATTTTACCCTATTTTGATTTCCAAAAACACTACTAAAACTGGCCAAACACATTCATGTACCATTTGTATTTGTTTTACACTTTTTTGCCAAAATAAAGAAAGAATAATGCTTGCCCAACAAGAATGCTCCACTCACCATATTCTGATTTCTCTCCCTCACACCACCCCATGATGACAACCAACAACCTTGAAATGGTACAGCTCATGTCACTCCACTTCATTTTGCAAATTTCACAAAATTTTTACCATCACTTTTTAGCCACTGTAAACTCCTTTCTCACGTGCCAACCATCATATAAAAGCCTCAAAACCCTAATAGAGGAGGCATCCATCTCATTTCAAGAGGATTCAGATATGAAAATATTGGTTGTGAGCACTATTTTTCAACCTTCAATTTTCTCATTTCTTTGAGAATATTGACCTTTGTTTGCTCCATTCATCATCTATACACCAACCTTAAGCTATTGTATGCATTGCTATGCTTCTGTATTAGCTGCTTTGTGCCATACAAGCTTGGATTTATTCTGTTGAAGTTTGATTTTGGTAGGAGGATTTAAGGAGAGTCACAGCAAACAAATCACAGATTCATCATCCTCAAGATGTGCTAAGTCAGTTGAGGAGGTTTTTCTTGAAGTTTCTGCAAGTCTTGAAGGTGCAGTGGACACTTTCCACTAGGTAACCTTCATGGCTTATTTCCTCTCATTTTAGATGCATGATAGGTTCATTCTGGGTACATCTGAAGTCCTACTCATGGTAGGCAATGTTTGCATAAATTGTTTTCTTATTTTATTGACTTTCAGTTCGTGTGTTCAAACCTTTCTTTCTTCTATTCACCATGTTAACTTGATTATTTGAGAAAAATGTTGTCATATTTGAAACCTACGTGAGCTTTGGGGTGGGGTAGTGTTTCCTTTTTTCATTTTTGGGCAGTTTAGTAGAGCTTTGGTGGCTGGTTCGCCAGAGAAGATGACCGGAGCTAGGGCTCCGGCGTCTGAATGTTGGGAACGAAGCTGATGTGGCCTTGGAGCCACATTTTGAATTCAAATGACATTGCGTGTCTCCTTCTGACTTTCAATGCAAGCATTTTTGTTTCAGATTTTGCTCCAATTGAATTGGGCTTTGTTAGTTTTGATACCCGCACCCCACGATTCCTGGCCCAACGCGCTTTTGACTGTGCACATGTTGTTTCTGCTTTCACTAATTCACCCTCCTTTTTCTTTTTCTTTTTATTTTAATTTTATTTTCTTTACATTTTCATTTTGATTTTGTTTTTAATAGCTAAGACCTTTTAAAAATATTAAAAAAAATATATTTCTGTTTGATTAGTGTGTTAAGTTATTTTTGGATATTTTTATTTTATATTTTAATTTATTTTACTATTTTATTTTAATTATTTTTGTGAGGTGTTTTTACTTTTCTACCCTTGAATTAAGTTTTAGGTTTTGATGCCTTGTGCTTTCTTCTTTGACTCAATCTTTTGCACATACTTAGACATATTATTGAGCTATGTTTGAGTGATGGTTGGATGCTTTGATGATTACCTTTTGTTTGGATTTCATTTAGTTTTACTTGGCCCTTGATTCTTGCTCGATTAGTTGTTTTCTTTGCCTTGTTTGATGCATTTGATGATGCATTTTGTTTTTCCATATGAGTTTAGGAATTTATTTGGATTTTATTTACTATTGTTTCTATTTTTGATTGGTGCATCAAGTTGTTGCTACTTTGACCATGTTTTGTGTATGACTTGACCTAGTCTTTGGAGTTTGTTCCTTGAATGATTGAATGGATGCTTGATGGTTCTTGTATGCTCTAGTTGACATGTTTGAGGTTATGATTTTCATGTATGGAGGTTCATTGCATGACCATTCTATCTTATATGCTTCACATGATCATTTGTTTCCTTCATGGGTTAACTTAAGAGATGTTTGCTTGACTTTTCTGCTTCAACTTGAGTTTGTCTCTTATTGAATTTGATTGTTGATTTAAATTTGAGCATGATGAAAAACATATGAGTTTGTTTATTACTTTGATGGATTGAAACTTGATCATTTATATTCTTGTTGAGTACCTCTTTTCTTTGAGAATGGATTTGGTGTTTGAACTTGTTCTAAATGCATGTCTTGATTTTCCTTTTGTGTGTTCATGAGTGGATCTTTGACTTGATATTCATGTTGTTGTCCACACTTGGTTTCTTACCCTTATCTCATGTATTTTCCTTTGAGGTTGTGTCTTGCATGCTTGTTTTGTGTAACATTGGATTTGTTTATGAATGTGATGCATGACTTAACTATTTTTTGCTTCTTCTTTGATCATTGACATGATGTGGATGTGATGTGATATTTCTACTGCCCTACTTTGTTTTCCATCTCATTTGATTTTATCCCACTTTGTTTGATGATTGATGATGCTTATTGTTGGACATTGAGTCACTTTTGTGTGTTTGGGTACCTTGTCTTGCCACTTTGCTTTAACCTCTAACCTTTGAGTGTGGCTTGACATATATGCACTTTTATTTCACTTTGACATGATATTGATGTATGCTTTGTGTGTGATTGAGTTTAGTGCTTACTTGTGTGTTTGTCTTGTCACTTGAGTTGAACTTCCTTGAGAAGTTGCTTGTTGTTGCTTCTTCTTTTCCATCTCTTTCTTCTTTTTCTCTTTCTTTTGCCTTGACACTTGTTTAAGTCTTGAGTTTTGTTTTCATTTATGATTGAATTGGATAGTGTTTACTTGTGTTTGCTCACATGATCCCTTAGGATTCCTAGTCCATCTGTTTGAGATGGAAGTAGGAGAGACATTAGGCTTTCAATCCTTTGCATGATAACAATTAGGATAGTCCCTTCATCTCAACTTTAGGTCCATCATTTGTATGATAACATTAGGTAGACTTCCTTTTTATCCTAACTTTAGGACTACTTTGTATGATAACATTAGGGTTTTTAGTTTCCCTTTAGTGTTTTCTTTTGTGTCTTCTCTTCTCATCTCAAACATTCTAAGACACTTAATAAAGAATGATGAATGTTGTGCACCACAAGTCTTAAGTACATGGGAAATGATGAGTGGGGGGTTTCTCCTCACTTGTCTAGAGTGTTTAGTGTATGCCCTTTGGGTGATATGCGACACATTCGCTCCTATGTGATAGTCTTTAGTGTGACATGAATCTCAAACAAACTCAATTCACTTCTCTAAAAAACTCTTAAACAAACTTCAAACCTTTTTATCCTTCGGGATTTGTTTCAAAATCATTTTCAGAAAAGAGTACGTTACTTTTCTGTTCTACTGCAAACAAGCATCGACCCTAACTGCTAGAATGAGAACTTAACATCACTCATACAAAACACTTAACCAACTAGTGGTCTAGTTTACCCGAACTATGTTTTCTCTGATTTCTCATACCAGACGAGGATACGTAGGCACAAGATGGTGATGTCTTGGAGAGCAGTTTTCCCCCATCACCCGTAGTTTTCTGAACTACGTTGACTCTGACTTTCCTATTGCACGAGGGAATACATAGGCATAGGGAAGCGATATCCCATCGAGTCTCCTTTTCCTTTTCCTTTCCCTGTTTAGTAGTAGCTTTTAGATAACTTACCCTTTTGATAGACAACAAGCATGGATCCTGTTGAGTACAACAGACATGAGGGGTGCTTATACCTTCCCCTTGCGTAACCGACTCCCGAACCCAAGATTTGGTTGCGATGACTGACCCGTAAATTAGCAAGTGTACTAATTTTTACCGATGTAGTAATAAGTGGGGTTTTCCCCATAATTGATCTCTCGAGGACTGCGTGTAATTTCAAGTACAAGTGTTATTTCAATTAAACAAAATATCCTTGGGGGTTTTGCTTGGGGCTTTTTTAAAAAGATAAGAGACAAATGCAATAAGCAGAAATATGAGAAAATATGCTAGGGTTTTAGCTATGCATAATATTCAACAAAAACAACATACAAAATAGAGACATTACAAGACTTGGTGAATAAAGTTGATCTTCAATTTCTTCCGATCATGAAAATCTCCTCTTCTTCCCAATTCTCCAGAGCTCTCCTCTTTCTTTTGTAATTCTTTTGTACGATCAAAAGCCCCTTTTTCCTTTCCAAAATTACGTCTTAATAGTATCATATCAATCTTTTCCATGCACAAAGTCCAAACTACCCTTCATGCATTAACACTGGCCAGAATTCAAAAAATTCAGAAATGTGCTCGCTCTTCCCAACACAGGCCGTGTCAGCTGACACGGGCACCCGTGTTGGGCCACTGGTCATGAAATTCACAAACTGAAATCTACAGGCATGCTGACACGGGCACCCGTATCATCCCACTGGTTGCTCCTCTTTATGCGTTCTCCTCTTCCCATCTTGAGACGGGCACCCGTGTCAGGTCTATGACCTTGAGGAAAATCCTCTCGAACTCAGCCGACTTTGCATTTATTCCTCTGATCATTTCCATAGACCTGAAATCACCAACACTACCAGACCAAGGCTTCAAAAGTATTTTATTTAACATAAATTTAACTTAAAACAACTTAAACGAACAAAATGCGAAAACTTAATCAATTAAAGGAAAACGATAACGAAACAACCCAAAGTGTTACCGATTAAATGGAATTCTTGCCGAATATCTGACGGAAACTAAGTAGAATAGGTGACCGATCACAACCCCAAACTTAACTCATTGCTTGTCCTCAAGCAATGCATGATACAAAACAAGGTCACCCCAAAATTCTTTCTTACCACAATACAACCAATGTCTTTCGCAACTTGCTTTTCACCTTATTGTCAAGTGTCCAGTTTCCTGATCCCAGCTATCCGCTGGACTTCCATATCAAAGTACTTCTTTACCTGCAAGCTTTTCACACTTCTCACTAATTCTCTCTGGTTTAAAGTGTTTTTTCACTCAAAATTTAGCATATGCAATACCAACTCTTAAATTTGAATAAATTCTACCTTCATTACACAGACAAATTACACACACTTTTAAAGTCTTTGGGTTGTAACGGGGCTGAGGTATGGTGGGATAAACAATGAAACAGGTACATAATAGTTTTTTAGGCTTAACATTCGTGATGTTGTTATTTCTTCTCTGTGCTTGTATTATTACCATGGGGGTTCCATCATGCCCTTTATTTGCGACTTGTCGACGCTTAGGCAAGTGCTCTTTTTTTTATGAAGACATGTTGGTGTGTTCACATTTTGTTCCTTATGATATACATATTTCTCTTTTTTTTTTGCACTTGCCTTTCTTAATGTAGGTGTACTACCCCAAACTTAGAACTTAGCACAAATTCCACAACTGCAACACGTATGCCGAGCAGGGTAGGGAGTGTTT
Organism: Lathyrus sativus; assembly: GCA_963859935.3. Classification (NCBI taxonomy): domain Eukaryota; kingdom Viridiplantae; phylum Streptophyta; class Magnoliopsida; order Fabales; family Fabaceae; genus Lathyrus; species Lathyrus sativus. Next base: position 84,128,381 of record OZ012738.1, read on the forward strand.
GGCTATGGGTTAACGTTGGAGTTATTACAAACAATTGGATTTAGACTCGAAAGGGGGTATCAACGAATAAACACAATGAAGGGAAAGCTAGAAAGGCTTAGGGTTCAAACATAAAAAATTGCCTTAGTGTGTGTTCTCATGTAGTGCTATGTGAGTAGAACGTACGCAAATTCAAAGCGATAAAGTCATACATGATTCACTCTCATGATGATGTAATATTTGGCTTATTGTGCGCTCACCATGTTGGGTACATCTTACAGGTTCCAAAGCACTTCTCATGTAATACTACTTCTTTTCTGGTTTAAGTCAACCTTCCACTCTCGATTTGGTGTCATCAAGCTGCGTCCGACAATTATTTTTGGTTATATCAACTTCCGGGGTGCCTAAGTAGCAAGTCTGGGTTTGAATCTTTCATCCTCTAACTACTAGTTCATCACTCATCCGGTCAAATTCCATCTATCTGTAACACCAAGTACACAACACACATTGAATTAAAGTAAATGAAAACAAAAAGAAACTGAAATAACATAATTATAAATACTAACATAAAATACAATAAAACCCCTCCACACTTGAACCAAACATTGACCTCAATGTTTTAGAACACGTATAAGAGGGGACTCACAGGGCCTCACTGAGGAGGAGAGAAACGCAACATCAACTGCTACATCATGCTGTACATGTCGTCCGTGAGCGCCTCTTGGCGAGCTTGATCCTCCGCTTAACGGGTTTGATCATCTTTGAGGTGTCCAATTTCTCCATGTACCCACGACCAGTTGTCGTCAGCAGTGGATGAGCTTCCTGCGCCAGTATACATGTGCTCCTTGTAACACCCATTTTAATTATTTAGTCATTTTATTATAATTTTAATTATTAGGTGTTGGTGTGCCCTTTGGTGGGGTGTGTTGGATGATGATTGGTGGGTGTCCCTGATATGGGAGGATTATTGGTGGTGTTTTGGTGTGGATATAATAATATAATAAATAATAGTAATATTGGTGGCGATATTATTATTATTATTATTATTATTATTATTATTATTATTATTATTATTATTATATTTGTTATCATTATTAATATTATTATGACTTTTGGTGAGTTAATAATAATATTATTATTAGTATTATTATTATTATTATTAATAAGTGTTATCATTTATATTAGTAATATTATATTAGTATTACTTTTAAGATTATTATTATTATATTATTTTATTAAGTTATTATTATTATTATTAAGATTAGATAATTAAAATAGGGAGCGTGAGGGGTTAATGGTTTTTACGATACATTTGGAGAGTTGGGAGAAAGAACGAGAGAAGTGAGAAGAGCATAGAACGAGCAAAGGAACGAGGAACGGAAGAGAAAGGAGAAAGCCAAGAGACCAAATCTAGGAGGATTTCCATCGATCAAACCGATTAACAAGGTAAGGGGGAGAAACGGATTGGGATAGTAAAATACATGAAATTGGGTAGAGGGGATTTCCTTAACCCCGTAGGTATTCTGATGAATATGTGTGGATTGTTGTATGTTGTTGATTACTGATGAATTGTGTTGAATAATATGTATATGATGATATGTTGATGTTTGATGTTGCCATTGTTGAATGAGTGCTGGTGTTGGTGTGGTTTGAGTAAGGTTCTGAGTAACTCTGGAGCGCCGGTAATGTACCGTAATGTTGGTCTGGAGTAGAGTTATAGGACAATTGATAAGCGTAATATGCATTGGTTGTAATACTGATAGGATAGAAAGTGGATGTTATGGAATAGGCTTGAATCGGAGGAGAATGAGAATTCTGAACTGTGAGAATTTGGGAAGTCGCAGGAAACTCGCTAGCACTTCGCTAATCAAGCTGGTAGCGAGCGTTCGCTAGGTGCTCGCCTAGCGAGTGAGGTAGCGAGCGTGTCCAGTAGTCTCTGTTTACCTTCACGAGGTAGTTCGCTAGGCGAATAGGTAGCGAGTATTCGCTGTGACGAGTTGGGTAGCTGTCGCTACCGCGAAAATAAGGTGCCGACAAAACAGAAGAGTCGCCACCTTTCGTTATTTATCCCTCAGAACGGGAAAGGAAACGATCGGAAAAACCTGATGAAAAGGTATAAGACAAGGTCATCGCAACCATTGTCTGGGTCCGGGAGTCGGTTACGCAAGGGGAAGGTATTAGCACCCCTCACGTCCATCGTACTCGATAGGATCCACGCTTGTTTGTGTTTATCTGACGGGTTGGTTTTACTATCTACCTATCAAGGCCGGTATAAAAAGAAAAGAAAATGACTCGGCAAAGCGTCGCGCTTTATGCCTACGTATTCTCATCAGAGAATGAGAAATCAGAGTCAACGTAGTTCGGCTGACTACGGGTTACGGGGAAGGTGGCTCGCCAATACGTCAGTATTGTTCCTACGTACTCTCAACAGGTATGAGAGATCAGAGCTTACGTAGTTCGGGATAATACGACTTACGGGGATTCAAATTCATCTGTTTTATCGAGTAGGGTTAACAAACAGTTCCAGCAGTTGGATGTACGCAGCTCGACCCTTGGAGACTTAGGCGTTACCGTTCGCGGTAGAACTGGGAGTTAATGACACTCTTTTCTTCAAAAAAGCTTTCCTTTGACTTATGGGCCCACGGGGCAAAAAGGTTTGAAGTTTGTTTTCTGTCTTTTACGGAAGAACTGTTTTTTATGGATGTTTGCAACCAATGTCGCACTAGAGACTATGATCTGAGAGTGAATGCGTCACATGTCACCCAAAGGGTGCCATACTAAACATCCAAGCTGTTTGAAAAGAACTCTCCAACAACTCTTTCTCAGGTGGCTTAAGGCTCGTAACGTACGACGTCAGTTAACCTTTATTACTGTGTTTTAATTTGTTTTGAGATGAGAAGAGAGAACAGGCTCAACTAAAAGGAAACTATCAAGTCCTACTGTTGTCATGCCAAGGATTCATCCTATGGTTGCGGTTTGAAACAGGGAACTCCTAGAAGTTATCATGCATAGGTTTCAACCTAAAGTTCTAATCATCACTTCCTTATCAAAGGAAATGAGATTCCTAGGGGATCATGTCAATGATACAGAAACAGATAAAGCATCAGCTTAAACAGTAAGCAGTAAACAACTGTAAAATGCATGCAATGCAAGTGAGGGAGGAAATGTGTGTGGGGCATCAGCCTCCACAAGCTCATCTCAACCTCAAGCCAAATATGAATAACTGCAATCATACAGAGGAAATAACATGCTATCAAGCAAAATATAATAACTGCAATCATACAGAAGAAGTGAAATAAAATGCCATCAAGCACATCACAAACCACATAGGCAAGGGAGCAGGGCTCTACCGAATACCCACAAGCAAAGCCATACAGTAAAAATACAAGCAGAGAGAGCAACTCAACCTCTAGTGCCATCATGCTCCTAGCTTACATCAGTCTAGATATGGACTTATTCTAATGCATCAAGCAAATCAAACAAGTCACAACAATACAGTTGCACATAAAGTAAACAGACAAGAAAGAAAGAAAATCAACCACTCCCACAGCTTCACAGCCAAGCCCTCCTGACATCAGTTTAATCCCCAGTCTTCAACTGTTCTTCAAGGATTTCCTCTTCAATAGCAAGTGTCAACTTGCTTCTTCAAGCTTCTAACACATCAAACATAAGTATCAACTTATTCTTTCTTCTTCAAGCCTCAGCTCCAAAGTAAACTCCACCTCCAGGCTTCAATCCCAATTGCAAGTATCAACCCGTTCCTTCAGGCACTCAATGCATTAAATACACAAGTATCAACTTGTTCTCCAACTTCAAGCTTCAGCTTCTTCATCTAATCCCAACTGGATTCCCTTCACAAGTGTCAACTTGCTCTTCTTGGTCTTCAAGCTTCAGCTCCAATGGCAGTCTTCAAACAAAGGGAAGTGCAACCTCTAGCATCTTCAATCTTCTAGCAAGGAACTCCATCCTCTAGCAAGGGAGAAAAATTCATCTAGCAAGAGCAGGGTTTGGATAATAGACAGCAGAGTGAAGAACAAAGGTCACCACTAAGCACTCCATCATCAAAGAAAGGAACCCTCAAAGGTTGTACCAACTTGTGAAGAGCCACACATCCTACCAAAGGAGGGATGAGGCCTTTACAAGGGGACCTTACATCATAGGGAAGAATGGAAGTGATCAACACCTTCCATGTTTATGAAAGAAGAGAATCTATCTAGAAGCTCTACTTACAAACCCTAATCTTAACACCTAACCAACATTACACCAAAAGAAGGGAAGATCTTCACATCCAAGCTTTTTCAAGCATTCCATGGTAGCCCAAGCTTGTCTTCAACATCATCCAAGAGCAAGAGAGGCAAAACCCTAATCTAAGGGGACTAGAGGAGTCATTCTAGTTGAATTAGCAAGTTAGGATCACCTAAAACCTAGTACTAAAGTTAATCTTAACTAAAATACTAAAACCAATCGTAAAATCCTACAAAAATGACTATGGGACCCTAATTCAATCATGAATCTACCATACAAAATTCAGAGGTTGAATCATCCACCAAGTCCTAGAAATAAAACCTAGATCACAAGGTACTAAGCATAAACCCTAAAAACTAGGGCACCTAAAGTTTCAACTTAAAACTACCACCTACATTCATCACAAAAATGTGAGAAAAATCTAAGGGGAACATGCATATCTATGCTAGCTACACACAAAAAATCAAGGCAAGAATCATCACCAAATGCTCAAACCAAATTCATCAAAACAAGGTATCAACCATGGCCATTTTAATATCAATTAATATTCAAAAAATGCAAATAAAATCACAAATGCATAAATTCCTAATATTTTTAATCTACAAAATTCTAGATTCAATCATGAATCAGGGGAGAAAAGTTTGGAATTAATTGATAAATTTTCCTATTTTTCATGAATTAATTTCTAATTCACATGAAATGCACAAAATAAGAGAAAATAAAAGAAATTAATAAACAATGCGTGTCAAATAGCAACCCAGGACAGTTTATTTCAAAGAAATGGGCCAAAGAGGGGTGTGGATATCACTCTGAGTGCTAAGCCCAAAACAAATCAATTAATGAAACAGTGCATTTCATTGGGAAATCTCGCTTCAGAGTTTAAGGTGCAATCGTGGCCATTCATCCACTGCCTGAGTCCAAGGTCAAACCCTAATCTGAGGGCTCTTGTTCATCGTCCCCAATTTGAACCTGCAACCTGCGCGCGAACCAACCATCGCCGGTGGCTTTTCCGGCCACCCCTGCAGAACCCTAACTTCCTCTACAGCCAACCATTTGCCACGATTCCTGAATGAATCTTGACCAGAATCTTCCCAGCAATTCAACCATACCAATTATTCATCCTCAAAACGCATGAATCATGAAATATCAATCTCAACCGAAAATGGTATCTGACCTAAATCATCTCTAATCAAGCAATTAAACATCCTAAATCCAACTACTCATCATCAGGATCCTAACCGCATATGAATTTCTATCTATCACTGCCTAAATCATGCATAATCAAGAAATTCACCAACCTGTGTTCAAGCTTGCAACAGAAGTGGTTCTTGCACGATTCAACCTTCACAACAATCCAGATTCACTCCAAATTTCCCTCTGAAGCTAATGCACACCTCAAATTGGCTTGGTTCTTCCTTGAATTGAAAATTCGATCTCAACTTGCATTCATGAAACTTTGATCTCCCTCTCTGCAACCAGCTTCAATTCCTTCCAAAAAAAATGGCTGAGTTCACTCAATGGCTTATATAGAAGTGATTGGGATTGTCTAGAAACTTCTGGAGTCATCCAAATGAGATTTTGGATTTTCAAAATCTCTTCAAAATCTCATTCATGGCAATCACCATTCTGACTCCTCCTTGGCTTGGCTATGTGTGTAATCAAGTTCTCATGAGATTTTGAATGAGTTTGATAAGTTATCTTCCTTGTTTGCAAGCCAAAGGTATGAATTGGATATGTTGCTTCATCATGAAGAAATGAAATGAAATGTTATGCAAATGACCTCAAATCAAAATTCTAACATTGCCATTGTTTCTAAAATCATTTTTCTAATCAATTTGACCTATAATTTTGTTTCATTTGGTCACAAAATGAATTATTTGAATTTTTGGCCATTAAATCCTTTTAATTCTTTCCTTTTTCAAAATTTCTTGAACCAAGTCTCTCCTTGAGCCATTTTAATGCCTCCTTGATGCATAGTCAAGGTTAAAACCCCATTTTGAGCAACTTTCTAGTTGAACAAAATTTCATTTGAAGCCTCTAAGTTGGTGAAAATGGCCTATGATCATAAATGACCTATAATCACCAAATGTCCAAAATACCCTTGACTTGTCAAAGCCATAACTTGAGCTCTACAAACCCTATAAAGGACTTCTAGTACTCTCTAGAAATCTAAGAGGATAATGAACAACATTCATGTTGACCAAAAGTTCATAGGAATCATCCTTCTAGGGAAAAAGTGTCATGCAAGTTGGGTAACTTTCAAGCTCCAAATTCACATACCTCAGATGACTTGTAACTTGTCAAAGCCATAACTTGAGTTCTACAAATCCTATCAAGGACTTATAGCACTCAAATTAAAGCTAAGATCATTCTCTACAACAATCATGTTGGGGGTAAGATGAGATGACAATCACATCCTGAGCTACATTGCCTTGAAGATAGGGGTCAAACTAGGGGATTTTACACTGTCAAACCTTAGAAACCCTAGCCTGAAATTTCTCAAACTCTTCAATCATGATGAGTTAACCTTGGAATCATCCTTATAACATCTCAATGCATCAATCCATGATCACATGGCTCTTGAATTAGGTCTCAACCTTCTTTAAATCATCAGTTGACTTAGGGTTGACCCAGTCAAACCCTGGCTGCCCCCATCATGGCTGAGGCTTCTTATTCTTGCACAATGACCTGCCTAGGCCTCAAAATGATCTTCAACACTTCTTATGAGATATCTCAAGACCTCAAGTCTAACTTCATGGCTTCAGAATCATCTGATGACTTCCCACAACTCTCATGTTAGGAGACACACCCTCTTGGCTTCAATCACTCTCTCTGAGGATCTTTTAACTTCTCTGACAAGGATATCAACCCTTGAACACTTGAATAACCTTCTTAGCTAGCCTCAAAGTCTTGTGTAGCCCTTGATTGGTAATCATACCTCTTGATCTCCTGCATACATGTCAATGAAATGCAAATGATAATGCTAATGTGAATGAAATGAAACACAAGCTAGGTAAAGAGGTGTCGGGCAAATTTTGGGGTGCAACAACTGCCCCTATTCAAACGGCTTGGACCTGAATGGGTGAGAAGCGAACAACTCTCCAACAATCAAGGTGAAAGATGGTTGAATACCAACAAACCCGGAAATTTGCCAACTGTACAAGTACACGGTACTCTGATGGGGACAAATCTTCGGAAATTGAAATAATAGTTGCACGACAACTAGCTGGAGAAATACCGATCTGAACCTCCATCAGGATGATTCTCTGATTTATCTGATATCATTGCATCCTCAAATCATCGAGGGATCACTGGTTACACGGTAACGGGTGATTTGCCAACCACGCAGGTAAACGACACTCTGATTGGTAGGAACATCATCAAAAATGAACATGACAGTTGCACGGCAACTCTGCTAGGGAATTGGTCACATGGTAATTGATGAAGGGTCTAATCTCAAATCTCCGTCAGGATGATCATCTGATTTTGCTGTAGATCTTCGTCCTCAAGTCATCAAGGGGTCACCGGTTACCCGGTAACCGGCGATACCTAGCTGATATTGCCGTCAGGCATTCCGCGGCACTACTGCAGAGGAATTCCTCGGGACTCATCAGGTCATTAGGAACTTTTTAACAATCAAGTTAATCATGCCGTCGGGCCTTCAAAGGAATTTTCGGGCGTCAGCCGGACTTCGTCAGTAAGTTGGGAATAGAATCTTCGGTCAATCATGAACAAAATAAGGATATACAATCTTTTACCATCAGGCACTCTGCATCAGTAAGTCTGGGGTTTTGGCACCGCTGCCGGACTTCAATCATTAAGTCTTCAAGGAAATTTCAACTTCTCTGTTGAAAACATGCTGGGGATGACACATCTCCGCTGGGGATTCTGGAGAACTATCAAGAAACTCTGCTTTGGGGGATTCAGAAATCATTCTGGACAAATAAACTCTGTTGAGGGAATCAAGAATCATCTTGAACAATCAACTCCGTTGGGGACTTCAAGAATCATCCTGAACTGATAGCTCTGCTGGAGATTTCAGGAATCATCCCGAGCAATCACTCTGCCGAGGACTCTAAGCATCACCTTGAGCAACCAACTCTGGTGAATTCACTGGGGATTTTAAGAATCATCTTAAGCAAACAACTTTGCTGGGGGATTCAAGAATCATCTTGGGCCAAACAACTCTTCTGAGATTCCAGGAATCATCCTGAGCAAACACCCTGTCGGAGAACACCTGCAAAACAAGAACGGTACCGACCTAGCTCATGCTTCATATGCATATGTTTGACAATGGCGCAATGCTCTACACGGTGGAAATGCTACGCGTTTTTAGGGAGAATGTTATGCAATCATGCAAAATGCTACGACCCCATCAGCAAAATAAATGTTGAAGGGGAGATCCTCCTGTCAAGGAGAAAGAAACGCTCTGGTATAGAAAGGAATCATCCCGCCGAGGAGAAGAAGTCGCACCAATCTCGATTGGATTCTGCCTGGGGAAACGAACTTCAGTCGACTGCTGCAGGGGAGTAAAGCTCTCCGAGAACTTAAACCTGCTCAGCTGGGTATGCAAACCACAAACTGTCAAGGGAACGATATCAATCGCAGAAATAAACCGCACGGCCTTCGCGATTAAAACTTTCCTGGAGAGAACGACTCTGGTGGGGAATTACAGCATCAGCTATTCAACACTCTACTGGGGAGTACCAATCATGGCCTGAACGCTTCCAAGGACTCGGCTCTCTTGGGGATTTGCCAGCTCGACTGGGGAAGAAAGAATCATCCTGTTTGCTGGGGAGAGTACGACTCTGTGGGGAATTTCAATTCTCCAGGAGACTTCAGTCTTGAACCATCGAGTGCTGCATACTTGCGGATAGTCTTTCACGAGAACTGCACTTTAATCTAGTGTTGGGGAATGAACGCACACTTCAGTGTATGACTCAGCTGAGGAGACGACGATCCTTCAGGATGCCTCTGATTGGAGAGAGAATCTTCTCTGCTTGGGGAGACATATCAATGCTTACGATCTCATGTTCAGACTCCATGGGGAAATGCTGCGACATTTGCTGGAGGAGAAGGAATCATCCTGCTCGGGGAAACATACGGCACACTGCCTGGAATATGCTATACCTGCAACAACACAAACAAACAGACAAGATACCCTTCTCAAAGGGACCTATCGAGGTTATCATCTTGTGACAATGTTCAAGTAATTCATTGTTTCAACAATCAGTGGCCTAGGCCAGTAAGTTTATGTATGCGCATTTTATCAAAACATCGGCGTTCTCTTTCGCAAACAAAACAGATAAATGCTAAACAAGCAAGCAGAATTGCTGAATAGTACACATTTTATTGATAACGAACCCCTGAATGGGCAAAAATGTTTTACAACAGATGCAGGCTCCTGGAATGAGGAAGCTGCGCAAATATAAAAACATAAATATACATCAGTATATACACAAATGTCGACAATGAGGTGTAGACGAACACCATGAGTTGATCCCTCTATGACCCACTCGACTTCGATACTTCTTCTACGCTTCAGCTTCAGAAGAGATTGATTCAGATAAACGGCCCTTAGGTCTTCCACACCACTAAACAATGAAAGTCCATACGCGGAACGCAGTCATTTGCTTTTTCAAATCCCTAACTTTTGCCTGAATCGCCCTTTCAGGTTTTCGATTCACCGGGATACCCCTTTTTGCCAAAGTCGCCCTTCCAAGTTTTCGACTTTGCGGGTGTACATTCTTTTCTTTATATCCCTAATTTTTGCCCGAACCTTTTTCCTTTTTTATAGTTCGCCGGGATGCCCCATTTTTGCCTGGATATTCTTTTTCTTTCCAGCGGGTCGTTTTTTAAGCAAAGTATTTTTTAACTGCGTCCGCGTTTGCCGGGGATGCAAAATCTTCGCCATCCATCGTGGATAACAACAAGGCTCCTCCCGAGAAGACCTTGCTGACGATGTACGGACCTTCATAATTGGGAGTCCACTTGCCCCGATGATCGGAGTGTGGAGGAAGAATCTTCTTCAGGACGAGATCACCCGTCCGAAAGCTTCTAGGACGCACCTTCTTATCATAAGCTTTCTTCATTCGGCTCTGGTACAGACGACCATATGCAATCGATGCTAACCTCTTCTCATCCATCAGGCTGAGTTGGTTTAGTCGGTTCTTAATCCATTCTGCCTCATCGAGTTTCACGTCAACCAAAACTCGTAAAGAGGGGATCTCAACTTCTAACGGTAGGACAACTTCCATACCGTACACCAGTGAGAAAGGAGTTGCCCCGGTTGATGTTCGTACTGTTGTACGATAACCGTGCAGTGCAAATGGCAACATCTCGTGCCAATCCTTGTAGGTCACAACCATCTTCTGTACAATCTTCTTGATGTTCTTATTAGCCGCTTCAACGGCGCCATTCATCTTCGGCCGGTAAGGAGATGAGTTGTGGTGTTCAATCTTGAAACTCTGGCACATCTCCTTCATTATCTTGTTATTCAGATTTGAACCATTATCGGTAATGATCCGCTCGGGAATTCCGTATTGACAGATGATGTCCCTCTTTATGAATTTAGCCACCACCTGCTTGGTCATATTAGCGTATGAGGCTGCCTCCACCCACTTGGTGAAGTAATCAATGGCTACTAGAATGAAGCGATGACTGTTAGATGCAGTGGGCTCGATCTTGCCTATCATGTTGATGCTCCACATGGAGAACGGCCACGGGGAGGACATGACGTTTAACGGGCACGGCGACACGTGAATCTTATCAGCATAAATCTGGCATTTATGACATCTCTTCGCGAATTTGAAGCAATCTGACTCCATCGTCAGCCAGTAATATCCTGCTCTCAGGATCTTTCTTGTCATGGCATGCCCGCCGGTGTGCGTACCAAATGTGCCTTCATGGACTTCTTCCATGAGCATACTCGCTTCTTTTTCATCTACACATCTGAGTAGCACGAGATCATGGTTTCTTTTATACAAAACTCCACCAGGATTGAGATAAAAGTTTCCAGACAGCCTCCTCAGAGTCTTCTTATCCTGGGTTGACGCTCCCGCGGGATACTCCTTAGTCATAAGGAAGGTTTGGATATCATGGAACCATGGCTTGCCGTCGGCGGCTTCCTCGATTGCAAAGACGAATGCAGGTCTATCAAGATGGGAAAGGACAATTCTTGGAGCTTCATTCCAAAAATTGACTTTATACATCGAAGCCAACGTGGCTAAGGCATCAGCCATCTGATTTTCAGCTCTGGGTACATGATGGAGTTCCACTCGATCAAAGAACGGAAGCAGCCTTCTGGCATAATTCATGTACGGCACCAAATTCGATTGACGAGTCTCCCACTCCCGTTTGATCTAGTTGATCACAAGTGCCGAGTCACCATATACATCTAGGTTCTTGATTCTCAAATCAATTGCCTCTTCTAGACCCATAATGTATGCTTCGTACTTGTTGCACCCCAAAATTTGACCAACAATTATTTACTCATTAAGTGTTTGAAAGTTGATACATTCATCAGAAAGTTCAAGAGATCCTCAGGGGAATTGGGTGAAACCAGGGTTGTGTGTCTCATAACTTGAGAGCTGTGGGAGCTCCTCAGATGATTCGGAGACTTTGAGATTGAACTTGAAGCTTTGAGAAAGCCTATGATATGCCTTGATAGCCATCATAAAGCCCAGAGAGGTCATTGTGCAAGAATTCAGAAGATTCAACCATGAGTGGTAGAATTAGGGTTTTGACTGGGTCAACCCTGGGATAACTGAAGGTTTGGAGAAGGTTGAGACCTAATCCAAGGGCCATGTGATCATGGAATGAGGTATTGAGATACTATAAAGATGATTCCTAGGCCAACTCATCATGATTGAGGAGTTTGAGAAGTTTTGAGTTAGGGTTTCTGAGGATTGTCAGTGAAAAAACCCTAATTTGATCCCTATCTTCCAGGCAGTTTTAGCTCAAGATGTGATTGATATCTCATCTTACCCACAACATGAATGTTGTAGAGCTTGTTCTTAGATTTAATTTGAGTGGTAGAAGTCCTTGATAGGAGTTGCAGAGCTCAAGTTATGGTTTTGACAAATTACAGGTCAGCTGAGGTGTGTGAATCTGGGTCCTTGAAAGTCACCCAACTTGCAGACAACGTTTGCCCTAGTAGGATGATTCCTATGATCTCTTGGTCAACATGAATGTTGAAGAGCATATTATTAGCTTTCTAGAGAGTACTAGAAGTCCTTGATAGGATTTGTAGAACTCAACTTATGATTTGAACAAGACAGGGGTATTTTGGTCATTTGGTGATTATAGGTCATTTTAAGCAAAGGCCATATCTCCTATTTCCAAGCCTCAAATGAGAAAACTCAAAACATCAAAGTTGTTCAAAATGGTATTTTAAGGCTAGAAAAGAGGGTGTGAAAGTTTGGAAAAGCTTGTAGCAAGGATTTTCATGATTGGGTAAAAATGACCTAAAAATGGCTTATAAGTTAAAAAAGTTGAGATGGAATTTTGGTTTGGGAGATCCACAAATGCAAAATAGGTCATCCAATATGTCATTTTGAATCCAAACATCATTTTAAAAACAATGGTTCAAGTAGAATTTTTATTTGAGGTCTTAAAATGAATGTTGCTTTGTAATTTTGATTCTTGCATATTAAGGCAACTTTGGAAACCTTCACACAAGGCAAGGAAATGCTTGTTTTTTGCACATACCATCTCAATATCTCTTGTAAGGAGATTTTAACACCAATTCAAGGAGCTTAACACATGAGATGAGATAATACAACATGTCACCAAGTGAGAAATTCCAAGGCATTCTAGGAGCTTCTAGATTGTTCTATTGATTTCTATATAATGAGTGGATCAAGCTGTGATCAAGGGGTTGACAAGGTTGGTACATTGAGAGGGAGAATAGAGAGAATTAAGAGATTGATTCATTTGCAAGGAATTGAGGGATCATCCATAATCTTCCATTTCTGTTCAAGCTTCTCATTCATCTTCAATCTTTGGTGTATTGTGAGTATGAAAGAGCATCTTTCAAGGTCTGTCCATGGCATTTTGAAGAGCTAGCTTTCACAATTCAAGAAGACATATCAGAATTGCAGCCAAGAATCCAAGCTTCTTTCTCCATTTCTTTTGCAAACAGAAGGCTCAACACACTCCAAGGATCATCTTTGAGGCTTGCCAAGATTTCTAGTGCAAGAGTCCATAGCTATTTTCTTCAATCTTGCAGGTTTACATTTTCATTCGTGCACCTTTATTTATGGTATGTTAGAGGTTCTTTTTAGGTTAAAAGTGTTAGGATAGCGTAGAAGAGCATGTACACTAACTGTTAGAGCAATCAATGATGATTTGAGTTATGGCAGTTTTCTTTTCTTGACCAAGAATTCCCAATTCAGGGCATGATAACCTTAGCTTTTATGTTTAGAATGATCACCAATATGTGTAGATTACAATAGTACAAGTCTGAGCAAGTTCCATTAACATGCGTATCAGTGACATTTCATGGTGCCCTAGGGTTACATCTATCGGGTTTGATGCTAGGGGAGGTTTTAAGAGAAGCTGAAAGCAGGGTCGTGTTCAGGGAAGAAAGGAGAGTGTTTTTGTTTTTTATATCGTGGGATTCCATGGAGAGATGAAGGAGAACGAGGGAGAGAAAGATCAGCGCATGAAGCCTGGTTTTCCATGAAACCCTAGGCTGGAGGTTGAAGACAACCTCCCAGCCCTTGGATCACGCCCAAGACCATTGACCAGAAACCAATCTCACGGCCCAGATTTGAAATGAATTTAGAGGGAAACCTGCGTGTCCTTAAAACGCCGCGTTTCATTTATTCTGAAACGTGGGCTTAAGACCAATATCCTATCCACACCCCCACCAGCGAGCCCAACTGAAAATGAACTGGAGAAACTTGCTATTTGAACCGCGCGTTTAGTCATTTTCCTTTTATTTTTTGAGTTGAATTTCTGATACGTATGGGCCTAACACGCTTACTAATTGCACCCCAGTTTCCTGGCCCATCAGAATTATCAACTGAGCGCCTATTCTTTTGACACCCCCCATCCCATTTATTTCAATTCTTTTATTTTTAATTTCTTTTATATTCTTTGCATTTTATAAAATTCATAGAAAATCCAAAAATTAGTATTTTTTAATGCTTGTTTTTTTTCACGTGTTCATAATCTTGTCTAGAAAATTATAAACAAATAAAATTCCATTTTATTTTTCTTTTAATATTTTTAGTATATTTTTCATTTAAATAGCTTTTAAATAGGATTAATATTGTATCCAATTTTGTATAATTTCTTTTAGGACCTTCCCTTATGATTTTTAATTCATTCTTTTTTGTGTAATTAGATATTGAATCATAGTTCCCCATAGGATTTAATTCTTGATTTTTAGACTTAAATTTGATTAGTCTAATTAGGCTAGCATTAGGGTATCATAATTAGGGTTTAAGGATGCATAGGTGAAATAATTCATTTCCTGTGGAGAGTTTTGATTTGATTTTTGGGTATGGGCACATAGGGATGTTATGGGTAGATGTTATAGACCCTTGTGAATAATTGTTAGAATTTTCCCCCTTGTTTTAGTATTTCTAGGTATTTTCTGAAGTTGACTGATGGTTTTGTCTGTTCTGTGGTTATTTGTCTGTCTCTGGGGTTTATTTCTGGGAATTTGTTGTGGGGCTTAGTTTGTTTTGAAGATCTTGTTGAAGAGCATGATGGAAGAGAAAATTGAAGATCAAGACCCAGAGACCCAGAGCTTGGGGGATTATTCCCTGTCTGTGAGGTTTGAGATCCTGAAGTTTGAAGGAAATTTATGGTACTTTCCTGAGGAAGGCACTATGAATGACTTTCATTCTTTCTTCTCACCTCTTTCTTAAGTATCCAATGATGTTGGAGCCAACATGTGAGTTTAATTTCTCCTGAGGAGGAATGTAAACTGATCACAGTTGTTGAGCCACATGGGATACAATTCCTAAGTGGAAGCCTCCTAGTACTTTCCTGAGGAAGGTCCTATGGGTCTATTCACTTAGTTCCATTAGTTCATCTAGGATTCCTTAAGTATCCAATGACGTTGGAGCCAACTTGTGAGTTTAATTTCTCCTGAGGAGGAATGTAAACTGATCACAGTTGTTGAGCCACATGGGATACAACTCCTAAGTGGAAGCCTCCTAGTACTTTCCTGAGGAAGGTCCTATGGGTCTATTCACTTAGTTCCACTAGTTCAGGTAGGATTTCTTAAATATCCAGTGATGTTGGAGCCTTCATGTGAGTTTAGTTTCTCCTGAGGAGGAACGTAAACTGATCACAGTTGTTGAGCCACATAGGATATGGTTCCTGAGTATAAGCCTCCTAGTGCTTTCCTGAGGAAGGCACTATGAGTCTGCCTACTTAGCTCCCTTTCTTTGGTAAGCTTGCTTTGAAGCTTGAAGACTGGGATTGATTTCTCTTGTTTAGGGTTTTGCTTTAGGGCTTTGCTTAGATTTGATCAGGATTCTGTTTTAGGATTAGAGAGTAGATGTAGATGGATTCTTTCTCAAGCATGTGGTTTGTTTACCTGATGGCACTTCATTTCTTTTATCTGTATGACTGCAGTTATCTGTTTATTGCTTGATAGCATGTTGTTTATTTTTCAGTGTGATTACTGTTATTTCATGACTGGCTTGAGGTCGAGACGAGCTTGTGGAGGCTGAAGCCCCACACACATTTCCTCCCTCACTTGCATTGCATGCATTTTACTGTTAAGCTGATGCTTTGTCTGTTTTGGTGTATCATTGACATGATCCCTTAGGACTCTCATTTCCTTTGATAAGGATTTGATGATAGACTTTTAGGTTGAAATCTATGCATGACAACATCTAGGAGTTCCCTGTTCAAACCTCAACCATAGGATGAATCCATGGCATGATAACAGTAGGACTTGATAGTCTCCCTCCTAGTTGGGCCTGTTCTCTTCTCATCTCAAAGCAGTTTAAGATACAGTAATCATGAATGATTTCTTTCGTACGTTACGAGCCTTAAGCTATCTGAGAAAGGATTGTGGGAGAGCTTCTTTTCCACAGTCTGGATGTTTAGTATGGTACCCTTTGGGTGACATGCGACGCATTCACTCTCAGGTCATAGTCTCTAGTGCGGTTGAAATCGCAAACACAATAAAAAACACTTCTTTCAGGAGATAACCCGTAGTTTCCCGAACTACGTTTGCTCTGATCTTCCATACAGTGTGGAAGTACGTAGGCATAGGATGCGACGTCCTAGCGAGCAACCTTCAACCTTTTCCCCGCAATCCTTCGTAGGCCGAACTACGTTGACTCTGATTTCTCATTCTCTGATGAGAATACGTAGGCATAAAGTGCGACGCTTTGCCGAGTCATTTTTCTTTTCTTTTTCAGCCAGCCTTGATAGGTAGATAGAATAAAACCAACCCGTCCAAGTAAACAAACAAGCGTGGATCCCGTCGAGTACGACGGACGTGAGGGGTGCTAATACCTTCCCCTTGCGTAACCGACTCCCGAACCCAGACAATGGTTGCGATGACCTTGTCTTACCCTTATTCGTCAGGTTTTTCCGATCGTTTCCTTTCCCGCTCTGAGGGATAAATAACGAAAGGTGGCGACTCTTCTGTCATGCCGGCACCTTATTTTCGCGCAAGCGACAGCTGGCGACTCTGCTGGGGACCGAACCCAGAATCTCTGGCTCTTCGGTTCCCTAGGAGAGTCAATCCTAGCGCGTGTATGTTTGCTTGTTGGGTTGCATTTATTTATCGCATTTTTACTTCCCGCATTTTATTTCCCGCATTTTATTTCCAGTTTGATATGATTATCTGTGCTGCTATGGGAGAGGGATGTTACTATGAGTGAGAAGCCGGACCTGGGCTTGAGTATACACCTAGATATAGTTGCGGAGAAGTAGTAGACGAACCTGTCTGCTGAGCAGGCACAGTTCCCTACGAAAATCTGCGCTCAGACGAGATTCTTGCAGAGGTGCTCCTTTCCGGTCCTGAGGATCTGAGGGGAGTCCAGACGTGAGGATTGTCGACTCTGGGGACCGATCATTTGGAAGTCAGCTAAGTGAGGCCTCTTCATGACTTGATGATGCCACTCCTTCTGGGAATCGTATCGTCACTCATGAAAGTCTGTGACGCTGATGACCGCATAGGATGCCGTACCTTTGTCCGTGGATTAGTTCCATACCTGTGAGTGGGATTGGGATATTGCAGGAAACTTTGACCTCCAGACCACCTGGTTTTCTTGACAGTGAATCAGTTATGTTGGTACCAGGGTTCTCGGTGACAGATTTGACTGTTCTTGACGGAGCAAGTTTTTTGATCAGAGGATTTTATCATCAGGTGTACGTCTGTTCTTGAGAGAACAAGCTTTGATCAGAGTATTGTCATCAGAGGTTTGTTCTTGATAGGGCAGATTTTGAGTGAGGTCTGAAGATCTCATCAGCAGATGTTGTTTGTTCTTGATAGGGCAGATTTTGAGTGGGGTCTGAAGGTCTCATCAGCAGCTGTATGTTTGTTCTTGAGAGGGCAGATTTTGATTTGGGGTCTGAAGACTTCATCAGCGGACGTTTTCTTGATCATACATCCAGGGTCCTTGTTATCAGACATTTGTTCTCGGCAGAGCAGAATTTTGATCTTGGTCCTATCAGATGGTTATTCTCAGCAGATCAGATCAGTGGTCTCACACCAGGGTTTTCTTCTCAGCAGTGACTGTTGATACCTAATCTCCACAGCATCCATCTGGATATATTGTTGCATGCCTGCATTTTGCATTAGTTTGCATGATCATTCGCATTCCATTGGCGTGTGTCTGTGACAGGTACCGTTTCCCCGATCCAGGATCTCTCGCCTCTTGTTGTATTATCACAGCCTCTCTCAGGAAGACTGTTGCGTACGAGTCCTCGATCCCTGATGTGTCGGAGTTGACTATCACTGGTACTATGTATATGTGAGATTGCTGTTTCCATGATTGGGCCCAGATTCCCCTCCTTATTATTGTCAGTACTGGTACTAAGGCGCTAGGATCGGGGGAAATCTCTCAAGCACACAGACACGCGCATGCATCTGCATGAAGCATTTTGCATGACATACATCTTGTGGCTTTTCCTAACCTTTAATGTTGACAGGTTTTTCAGGTACACAGGTTCCGAGCTGCTTTCGATCTCCAGGATTGATCAAAGACTCATTCACCGTTACTCGACTCGCGCTAATCAGACAAGGATAATGGACCAGGTGCAGTCAGATGTTCAAGAGCTCCGTGAACGGATGGATCGCTTTATGGAACTGATGCAGGTAGTCGCTAATGGTCAGGACCAGCTTCGTACTTTGGTTCAACCTCTGATCCCCAGGGTTGACAGTAATGGCATACTTCACGGCGGGGCCGTGCCTACTCCTCCTCCAGTGGACGCTCCACAGAATGTTGCTCCTGTTGCCGGGGGCAACGACAGTGCTAACGGCAATCTGATGACTAATATCGGGCTCAATGTGGCAGGCGTCGGCAATGGTAGTCTGGGAGCCAATGTTAACATAGGGCCGGTCAACGGCAATGCTGGTGTCGGAAATCTGTTGGTACCTCAACCGTGGCTGGAGGACCATCAGGATGACGTATTCTCTCAGAGAGGTGTAGAAGCAGAGTTGAATGCTGAAGCTCGACTCCGGTTCAAAGCACTGGAAGACAAGATGAGAGACATTGAAAATCAGAATACTTTGGGCGTTGATATGTCCAAGCTCGGGTTGATCGCTGATTTCAAGGTACCTCATAAGTTCAAGGTGCCTGCCTTTGAGAAGTATAAGGGTACTACTTGCCCCCGGGTCCACCTTCGATCTTATTATAGAAAGATGTCCGCTTATTTTGACGATGAGAAGTTGCTGATGCACTTCTTCCAAGATAGTCTTTCTGGTCCATCACTCGAATGGTATATGGGTTTGGAGCCTGCTACTGTGCGCACCTGGAAAGACCTCGCTGAAGCGTTCGTCCTCCACTATCAATACAATAGCGACTTGGCTCCCAACCGAGTTCAGCTTCAGAATCTCTCTCAGTGGAACAATGAAAGCTTTAAAGAGTACGCCCAGCGGTGGCGTGAATTGGCTGCTCGGGTTCAACCGCCGATGGTTGAGCGTGAGCTAGTGCAAATGTTCGTGGCTACCCTTCCTGGAATCTACTATGAAAAGCTGGTCAGTGGCATGTCTGGAACATTCTCGGCTCTCATCACTATGGGCGAGCATGTTGAGAACGGTATAAAGATTGGAAACATTCAGGGCGAATCATCCTCAGTTGGAGGAGGTAGTAAGAAACCTTACGCTGGCAAGCGTCGAGAGGGAGATGCCAGTTTTGTCACTAATGCTCGGAGAAGGGGCAAGGGCCCTCAACAGCAGATTGCTAGCATAAACATCCCAGCTGCTCCACCGCAGCAGCAGCAGCAGCAGCCTCAGCAGCAGAATAACCAGGGGTATAGGAAATATCAGAATCGGGCTCCTTTGGCAAATCGTCATTTTGAAACTCCACCTATGTCATATGCGCAGCTTCTGCAAACTTTGCTGTAGCTTCAGCTAGTTCAAAAGAGGACGTTGGCTCCCTTAACAGGGGCACCACCACCGGGGTATGACGCCAATGCTACTTGTGATTTCCATACTGGGGCACCGGGCCATACGATTGAGAATTGTAAAGCTTTTAAGCACAAAGTGCAGGACTTGGTGGACGCCAAGGTCATTAACTTTTCTGATAGCGTGCCCAACGTTACCAAAAACCCTATGCCTCATCATAGGGGAGGCGGAGTGAACGCCGTTATCACAGAGGAGAGCGCAGACTTGCTGACTGATGTCAAAGATTTGAAGACGCCACTTAGTTTTGTTAAGGCTAAGTTGCTGAAGAAGGGCTTCTTCCCTGGATGCGGAGAGTTATGTATGACTTGTGCTACACTTCCTGATGGGTGTGAGCAGTTGGTAGAAGGTATCCAAAGTCTGATGTCTGAGGGTATCTTGCAGTTCAGCCGGAGCGTTGAAAGCGCATCAGGGGAGGTCATGCTGAAGCAGGCAGATGAAGTCGCTACCATTACCATCCCTCGTCACCCCATTACTATTTCTGCGCCCCGACCGCCTACTATCACTATTACCAGGGCCGGGCCAATCCCATTCGAAAGCACTAACACCGTTCCATGGCATTACGACGCCGAAGTTTATTGCAATGGTCAGAAAATAGAGCTTGAGCCATTCGGATCGACTGTGCAGAATCTTGCCGGAGTCAGTGGCATTACTCGAAGTGGTAGAGTGTTTGCGCCAGCAGAGGTTGCAGCAGAGAAAGTGGTCCGAGCTGACGCTGCAGAAAAGGGTAAAGGTAAAGCTGTCGAAGAGGTCCCTTCTGGGGTAGAGAAGGATTTGCTAGTTAAAGATGCTGAGGAGTTCATGCGTTTAATCAAGAAGAGCGACTACAAGATTGTAGATCATCTTCATCAGACTCGGTCAAAGATCTCTATTCTTAACTTGTTGCTATGTTCTGAAGCGCACCGCAACGCGTTACTGAAGGTATTGAACGCTGCCTACGTGCCGCAGGAGATATCAGTAAATCAGCTAGAAGAGGTGGTAGCCCATGTCAATGCCGGTAATGGGCTAGGATTCACAGATTTAGAGCTGACTCCTAAAGGAAGAGATCACAACAGCGCCTTGCACGTCTCGATAGAGTGCAGAGGCACGATCATGTCGCATGTCCTGGTGGATACGGGTTCGTCGCTTAATGTGCTTCCGAAAAAGGCACTGATGAAGTTGGATACCCGTGGATTTCTTTGCACGCCTAGTGATCTGGTGGTGAAAGCATTTGATGGAACTAAGCGCCACGTCTTCGGAGAGTTGACCCTGCCAATTCAAGTTGGTCCGGAGACGTTCAATACGGTTTTTTATATCATGGATATCATGCCTGCCTACAGTTGCCTCTTAGGTCGGACATGGATCCATGCTGCTGGTGCCGTGACGTCCACGCTGCATCAGAAGCTCAAATATGCTGTCGGGGGAAGCATAGTGACCGTCTGTGGTGAGGAGGACATTATGGTGAGCCACTTGTCGTCCTTTAAATATGTTGAAATGGATGGCGAAATCCATGAAACTCTCTGCCAGGCATTTGAAACCGTCAAGGTGAAAGAGGTAGCTCCTGTCGTCGTAGAGAAGCAAGAGATGAATCTCTCCTCATTCAAAGAAGCTCGGGCCGTCGTCGAAGCCGGTTCCACCCCAGGCTGGGGGCATGTTTTGGATATACCAATCAAGCAGGATAAGTTTGGATTGGGGTATTCTCCTGGAGCTGAAGCTCCATCTTCTTTGTCTAGCAGCTCGTCTCGTGGGAAGGGGCCGATCCTATTTACCAAAGGCGGGGTGATTTTCGAAAGCATCAACGCAGCGTCTGAGGACAGCGGGGATAGCGATTGTGATCTCGACGCCTGGATGCAACCGAGCAAGCCGGGCGAGCGCCTCAACAATTGGACCATCAAGGAGATTATCCAGCTGACAAGTGAAGAGTAATGATTTGCTTTTTACAATCTTTGTACAACCCTATGTCCTGCCCGGGGCATAGCGGTTTTATTGTCAGGGCCTTGTTGGATTATGTACATGCATTTTGTTAATAAATAAAAGGCGTTTTCCTCGTACTCAAATATTGTGTTCTCTGTTATTCCTGTTTTATGTTTATTTCGAAAAAACAGTAAAATGGCAACGAGGTTTGTGCTAACCTGCATATGCTTGCTTTAAACTTAACCCTTGTTATTGCAGGATCCACGTAACAGATGACATCGACTCTGGACCCTCTACGGCTCACTACGACTTTGATTGCCCGATCTATCAAGCCGAGGATGAGATTGATGAAGACGAAGACCTTCCGGAAGAGTTGACCCGCTTGTTGAGACAAGAGGAAAAGGTTATTCTGCCTCACGAGGAAGATATTGAGATCATAAATCTGGGTTCTGAAGAGCTCGTCAGAAATGTCAGAGTAGGGGCTGCGCTGCAGAATGATGTCAAGCATAGACTGGTCGAGATGCTTCGAGAGTATAGTGACGTCTTTGCTTGGTCATACGAAGATATGCCCGGACTTGACACGGACATCGTGGTTCATCGTTTGCCGTTGCGAGAAGATTGCCCTCCCGTCAAGCAGAAGCTTAGGAGGACGAGACCAGACATGGCTGTAAAAATCAAAGAAGAAGTCCAGAAGCAGTTGGACGCAGGATTTCTAGCCGTTACCACCTACCCTCCGTGGGTCGCCAACATAGTGCCTGTACCGAAGAAGGACGGTAAGGTACGCATGTGCGTCGATTATCGGGATTTGAATAGGGCGAGCCCTAAGGATGATTTCCCGTTGCCTCATATCGATGTGTTGGTCGACAACACAACCCAGTTTTCCGTGTTTTCGTTCATGGATGGCTTCTCCGGTTACAATCAGATTAAGATGGCACCGGAGGACATGGAGAAAACGACGTTTATCACCCCCTGGGGAACATTCTGCTATAAGGTAATGCCCTTCGGTCTGAAGAACGCAGGGGCCACTTACCAACGAGCAATGGTAACTTTGTTTCATGATATGATTCATCATGAGATCGAGGTCTATGTTGATGACGTGATTGCAAAGTCCCAAACGGAGGAAGAGCATCTGGTCAACTTATTGAAGCTTTTTGAAAGGCTTAGGAAATTCAGGCTGAGGCTGAATCCTAACAAGTGCACTTTCGGAGTGCGGTCCGGAAAGTTATTGGGGTTTATCGTTAGTGAACGAGGTATTGAAGTTGATCCTGCAAAAATAAAAGCTATTCAAGAAATGCCAGCGCCGAAAACAGAAAAAGAAGTTCGTGGTTTCTTGGGCCGAATAAACTACATTGCAAGGTTTATTTCTCAGCTCACGGCCACTTGTGAACCGATGTTCAAGCTTTTAAAGAAAGATCAGGCGATTACTTGGAATGAGGATTGCCAGAAGGCATTTGACAAAATAAAGCAGTATCTTCAAGAACCTCCAATCTTGATACCCCCAGTGGCTGGACGGCCATTAATCATGTACCTGACGGTTCTGGAGAATAGTATGAGATGTGTTCTCGGTCAGCACGACGAGACGGGCAGAAAGGAGCATGCCATTTATTACTTGAGTAAAAAGTTCACTGAGTGTGAATCTCGATACTCGATGCTGGAGAAGACGTGTTGTGCACTAGCTTGGGCTGCCAAACGTCTACGACAGTATATGCTCAATCACACCACTATGCTAATTTCGAAGATGGATCCAATCAAGTACGTCTTCAAAAAGCAGGCTCTTTCGGGCAGGATTGCCAGATGGCAAATGGTGTTAACGGAATATGATATTCAGTACGTCTCCCAGAAGGCCATTAAGGGAAGCGTATTGTCTGACTACCTTGCCGAACAGCCAATCGAAGACTACCAGCCGATGAAGTTCGAATTCCCTGACGAGGATATTATGTTTCTCAAAGCGAAAGATTGCGATGAGCCATTGCCCGATGAGGGGCCAGATAGGAAGTCTCAGTGGAAGTTGATATTCGACGGAGCGGTTAATTCCTATGGAAGTGGTATCGGGGCTATCATCACGACTCCTCACGGATCCCACATCCCGTTTACTGCGAGACTGACGTTTCCAGTTACCAACAATGAAGCAGAGTATGAAGCATGTATTATGGGTCTAGAAGAGGCAATTGATTTGAGAATCAAGAATCTAGACGTATATGGTGACTCAGCGCTTGTAATCAATCAAATTAAAGGGGAGTGGGAAACTCGTCAAGCGAACTTGGTGCCGTACATGAATTACGCCAGGAGGCTGCTTCCGTTCTTCGACCGAGTGGAACTTCATCATGTACCCAGGGCTGAAAATCTGATGGCTGACGCCGTAGCCACGTTGGCTTCAATGTATAAAGTCAATTTTTGGAATGAGGCTCCAAGAATTGTGCTTTCGCGTCTTGACAGACCGTCATTTGTCTTTGCAATCGAGGATGCCGCCGACGGAAAGCCATGGTTCCACGATATCCAGACCTTCCTTATGACTAAGGAGTATCCTGCGGGTGCGTCAACCCAGGATAAGAAGACTCTGAGGAGGCTATCTGGAAACTTTTATCTCAATCCTGATGGAGTGTTGTATAAAAGAAATCACGATCTCGTGCTACTCAGATGTGTAGATGAGAAAGAGGCGAGTATGCTCATGGAAGAAGTCCATGAGGGCACATTTGGTACGCACGCCGGCGGGCATGCCATGACGAGAAAGATCCTGAGAGCAGGGTATTACTGGCTGACTATGGAGTCGGATTGCTTCAGATTCGCGAAGAAATGTCATAAATGCCAGATTTATGCTGATAAAGTTCATGTGCCGCCGTGCCCATTAAATGTCATGTCCTCCCCTTGGCCGTTCTCCATGTGGGGCATCGACATGATAGGCAAGATCGAGCCCACTGCATCCAATGGTCATCGTTTCATTCTGGTAGCTATCGACTACTTCACCAAATGGGTGGAGGCAGCCTCGTACGCTAATGTGACCAAGCAAGTGGTAGCTAAATTCATAAAGAAGGACATCATCTGTCGCTATGGAATTCCCGAGCGGATCATTACTGATAATGGTTCGAATTTGAATAACAAGATGATGAAGGAGCTGTGCCGGAGCTTCAAGATTGAACACCACAACTCATCTCCTTACCGGCCGAAGATGAATGGCGCTGTCAAAGCCGCCAACAAGAACATCAAGAAGATTGTTCAGAAGATGGTTGTGACGTACAAAGATTGGCACGAGATGCTGCCGTTTGCCTTGCACGGTTATCGTACGACGGTGCGTACGTCGACCGGGGCAACTCCTTTCTCCTTGGTGTACGGTATGGAAGCTGTCCTACCGTTGGAAGTGGAGATCCCTTCTTTGCGAGTTTTGGTTGATGTGAAACTCGACGAAGCAGAATGGATTACGAATCGTTTGAACCAACTCAGCCTGATGGATGAGAAGAGGTTAGCATCGATTGTATTTGGTCGCTTGTACCAAAGCCGAATGAAGAAAGCTTATGATAAGAAGGTGCGTCCTAGAAGCTTTCAGACGGGTGATCTCGTCCTGAAGAAAATTCTTCCGCCACACTCCGATCACCGGGGCAAGTGGACTCTGAATTACGAAGGGCCGTATGTCGTCAGCAAGGTCTTCTCGGGAGGAGCTTTGTTGTTATCCACGATGGATGGCGAAAATTTTGCATCCCCGGTGAACGCGGACGCAGTTAAAAAATACTTTGCTTGAAAGAGACCCGCTGGACAAAAAAAGAAAGAGTCCAGGCAAAAAAGGGGCATCCCGGCGAACCAAAAACAGAATAAAAGGTTCGGGCAAAAATTAGGGATATATTAAAAAAATGTACACCCGCGAAGTCGAAAACCTACACTGGGCGGCTTCGGCAAAAAAGGGTATCCCGGTGAACTGAAAACCCGTAAAGGGCGGTTCACGCAAAAGTTAGGGATTTGAATAGGCAAATGACTGCGTTCCGCGTGTGGACTTTCGTTGTTTAGTGGTTTGGAGGACCTGAGGGCCGCTTATCTGAATCAATCTCTTCTGAAGCTGAAGCGTCGGAGAGGTATCGAAGTCGAGTGGGTCTTAGAGGGATCAACTCATGGTGTTCGTCTACGCCTCGTTGCCGACATTTGTATATACTGATGTATATTTATGTTTTCTTTTTTTGCGCGGATTCCTCATTCCAGGAGCTTGCCTCTGTTGTAAAACATTTTTGCCCATTCAGGGGTTCACCATCAATAAAATGCACATTATTCAGCAATTCTGCTTGCCTGTATAGCATTTATCTGTTTTGTTTGCGAATGAAAACGCCGATGTTTTTAATAAAATGCGCATACATAAACTTACGGGCCTAGGCCCATTGATTGTTGAAACAATTAATCACCTGAATATTGTCACGAGATAATAACCTTGATAGGCCCCTTTGAGGAGGGTATCTTGCCTGTTTGTTTGTGTTGTTGCAGGTGTAGCACCTTCCAGGCGACGTGTCGTGCGCATCCCCGAAGCAGGGCGAGCCCTCCTTCTCCAGCAGTGTTCAGTGGTCTCTCCACCCCAGCATCTGAACGCAGAATAGTGAGCATTGATATGTCTCCCCAGGCAGAGATGATTCTCTTCTCCAAGCAGACGCATCCTGAAGAAACGTCATCTTCCCAGCGGAGTCGCGCGCCGAAGCTCGTATGTCCCCAGCACCGGGTCACAAGTGCAGATTTCAGAGAAATGTTCGGGTGCCGAAGCTCGTGTGTCCCCAGTAAAGTCGCCGAAGCAGGTGTCTCCCCCCAGCACTGGGTCACAAGTGCAAATCTTGTAGGAAGATGTTCGTATGCCGAAGGATGCAGTAACTGATGGTGCCAGACTGAGGTCTCCAGCGGAATTGAGATTCCCCACCAGAGCCGTATTCTCTCCCGAAGTAGAATGATTTCTCCTTCCCCAGTAGAGTGTTGGAACAGCTGATGTTGTATTCCCCTGCAGAGTTGTACTCTCCCCTGAAGTCAGATGATTCTTTCTTACCCAGCGGAATTGAAATTCCTCATCAGAGTTGTACTCTCCAGCGAAGCAGAATGACTTCTCCCTCCTCAGCCAAATTTGCAGATGTCCAAGAGAGCCGAATCCTTGGAAGTTGATCAGACCATACTCAGTTGTTTCCCCAGTGGAGTGTTGAGCAGCTGAAGTTGTTTCCCCACAGAGTTATTATCCCCAGAAGAGTAGCCGGGACAGCCCCGCAGTTTACTCTCACGATTGATATCGCTTTCCTTCAGCAGGTCCAAGTTCTCGTAGAACTTCGTCCCCGGCAGTAATCAGCTGAAGTTGTTTCCCCTGCAGCAGTCAACCGAAGATCAATTCCCCAGACAGAGTCCGATTGATATTGGCGTGTCCACGCTCTCCTCAGCAGGATGATTCCTCTATATGAGTAGTCCCTTCTCCTTGACAGGAGGATTTCCCCCTCGGCATTTATTTTGCTGACGGGATCTCATCGTTGTGCATGATTGCATAGCATTTAGCATTTACGCATAGCATTCCCATCGTGTGGGGCATAAGCGCCGAAGCATAGGCATCATACGCATGATCTAGGTCATTATCATTCTTGTCTTACAGGTGTTCGGCCGAAGGATCAGTTGCTCAGGATGATTCCTGGCATTCTCCCCAACGAGGTTGCTTTCCTAAGATGATTCTTAAGACCCCGGTGAAACTCCCACAGTCGCTCGCTCAAGATGATTTTTGAGATCCCTAGCGAAGGCTTCAGTTCAAGATGATTCTTGAATTCTTCAGCAGGGCCATTTGCTTAAGATGATTCTTAAGACCTCAGCGCAATTTCCCGAGTTGTTTGCTTAGGATGATTCTGGAGCTCCCCAGTAGCGTCCCCAGCAAGAGTTGCCCAGGAGGATTCCTGGAATATCCCTAGCAGAATAAAAGTCTCCAGGAAGGTCAGCAATTCGAGATGATTCTTGAAGGTGCCCGACGGAGTTTGTTTGTTCAAGATGATTCTTGAAGTCCTTAGCAGCGTGATATGTTGCCCCAACAACGATGTCTAATCTGAAGATGGATTTCGTAAGCGCCTGAAGGCGGTACCAGAATGTTCCTGTGGATTCAGATTTCCGTGTTGATGAATCAACGTGTGTCTGAAGACAAAGTTCAAAAGTTTGTAAATGCAGCTTTCATGTGCAAGGTGATCCGTGTTGGCCTGAAGACCAAGTCGGTTGTCCTGAGGTGATGATTGATTGCGATCAAGTGAATAGTGTTTCTTCTGACTGAAGTCGAAGATGTTTCTCCAGCTGAAGCGGAGTTTTGCCTGAAGGCAAAGTGTTTGAATCCCCGTAGAGTCATGAATGGCTCAGGATACCATTTCTCTGACTGAAGTCATAGATTTCCCAAGCTGAAGCGAAGGTGCCTGAAGGCAAGGTTATCCCCAAGGTCATGAATGACCTAGGATTCGTTTTTTCGGACTGAAGGCCGAAGTATATCCCTGACTGAAGTCACGGATACTCTATAGCAGAGGCGGAGTTGCCTGAAGGCATATCCATGTATCCTTGAAGGCCAAGGACCATTTCTTCAGACTGATGTCAAAAATACCTCCTGCAGAGTTGCCGACAAGCAAAAGTTTACATCCTTGAAGGCCAAGGATGCTTATCTTCAGGAATACTTGAAGATCTTTTCTAGCTGAAGCTGGAAGTGGCCAGGGGCCACGGTTTCATATAGTTCTGATGTTGAAGTTCTACAGCGGGATCATTGTGCAGTAGTATTCCGATGTTCGTTATGGTTCTGAGGGTAAACCCCAGATCAGAGTGTGCTCGGTTAAGTCTCTCATTCCCAGCGGAGTAGTTTCAAATATGCAAGTGTACTTTACCAGGGGTGAACCCCAGGTTAGGTTGTTCAGTGTTGTATTTTCTCCAGCGGCGAGGCGGGGGAATTTTGATTATCCGGCGGCGAAGTCAGATTATGTTTGTTCGACGGCGAGGTTGGATGTTTGTTCGACGGCGAGGTCAGACTCTTTAAATCCCCAGCAGAGATGATGTTTGTACGACGGCGATGTCGAGTGTCTCTCAGAGGATGTTTGTTTCCGACGGCGATGTCAGATTCAGTTTTCCAGCAGCAATGTTGGGTATGCCAGAAGATTTAATTCTCCAGCGGCGATGCGGGGTATTTTTGTCAGATTTGGTTCTCCAGCGGCGATGCAGGGTATTTTGATTGTCCGACGGCGATTCCAGATGGTTGAGTCTTCCAGCGGCGATGTTGGGTGTTGTGATTGTCTGAACCCCGCAAAGTATCATGTGCTCGTGCAGTTGGCAAATTTTCGAGTTTACCGGTATTCAATCGTCTCGCACCTTGATTGGCTGAGAGCCGTTCGCTCCTCACCCAGTCAGGTTCAAGCCGTTTGAATAGGGGCAGCTGTTGCACCCCAAAATTTGACCAACAATTATTTACTCATTAAGTGTTTGAAAGTTGATACATTCATCAGAAAGTTCAAGAGATCCTCAGGGGAATTGGGTGAAACCAGGGTTGTGTGTCTCATAACTTGAGAGTTGTGGGAGCTCCTCGGATGATTCGGAGACTTTGAGATTGAACTTGAAGCTTTGAGAAAGCCTATGAGATGCCTTGATAGCCATCATAAAGCCCAGAGAGGTCATTGTGCAAGAATTCAGAAGATTCAACCATGAGTGGTAGAATTAGGGTTTTGACTGGGTCAACCCTGGGATAACTGAAGGTTTGGAGAAGGTTGAGACCTAATCCAAGGGCCATGTGATCATGGAATGAGGTATTGAGATACTATAAATATGATTCCTAGGCCAACTCATCATGATTGAGGAGTTTGAGAAGTTTTGAGTTAGGGTTTCTGAGGATTGTTAGTGAAAAAACCCTAATTTGATCCCTATCTTCCAGGCAGTTTTAGCTCAAGATGTGATTGATATCTCATCTTCCCCACAACATGAATGTTGTAGAGCTTGTTCTTAGCTTTAATTTGAGTGGTAGAAGTCCTTGATAGGAGTTGCAGAGCTCAAGTTATGGTTTTGACAAATTACCGGTCAGTTGATGTGTGTGAATCTGGGTCCTTGAAAGTCACCCAACTTGAAGACAACGTTTGCCCTAGTAGGATGATTCCTATGATCTCTTGGTCAACATGAATGTTGAAGAGAATCTTCTTAGATTTCTAGAGAGTACTAGAAGTCCTTTATAGGATTTGTAGAACTCAACTTATGATTTGAACAAGACAGGGGTATTTTGGTCATTTGGTGATTATAGGTCATTTTAAGCAAAGGCCATATCTCCTATTTCCAAGCCTCAAATGAGAAAACTCAAAACATCAAAGTTGTTCAAAATGGGATTTTAAGGCTATAAAAGAGGGTGTGAAAGTTTGGAAAAGCTTGTAGCAAGGATTTTCATGATTGGGTAAAAATGACCTAAAAATGGCTTATAAGTTAAAAAAGTTGAGATGGAATTTTGGTTTTGGGAGATCCACAAATGCAAAATAGGTCATCCAATATGTCATTTTGAATCCAAACATCATTTTAAAAACAATGGTTCAAGTAGAATTTTGATTTGAGGTCTTAAAATGGATGTTGCTTTGTAATTTTGATTCTTGCATATTAAGGCAACTTTGGAAAACTTCACACAAGGCAAGGAAATGCTTGTTTTTTGCACATACCATCTCAATATCTCTTGTAAGGAGATTTTAACACCAATTCAAGGAGCTTAACACATGAGATGAGATAATACAACATGTCACCAAGTGAGAAATTCCAAGGCATTCTAGGAGCTTCTAGATTGTTCTATTGATTTCTATATAATGAGTGGATCAAGCTGTGATCAAGGGGTTGGCAAGGTTGGTACATTGAGAGGGAGAATAGAGAGAATTAAGAGATTGATTCATTTGCAAGGAATTGAGGGATCATCCATAATCTTCCATTTCTGTTCAAGCTTCTCATTCATCTTCAATCTTTGGTGTATTGTGAGTATGAAAGAGCATCTTTCAAGGTCTGTCCATGGCATTTTGAAGAGCTAGCTTTCACAATTCAAGAAGACATATCAGAATTGCAGCCAAGAATCCAAGCTTCTTTCTCCATTTCTTTTGCAAACAGAAGGCTCAACACACTCCAAGGATCATCTTTGAGGCTTGCCAAGATTTCTAGTGCAAGAGTCCATAGCTATTTTCTTCAATCTTGCAGGTTTGCATTTTCATTCGTGCACCTTTATTTATGGTATGTTAGAGGTTCTTTTTAGGTTAAAAGTGTTAGGATAGCGTAGAAGAGCATGTACACTAACTGTTAGAGCAATCAATGATGATTTGAGTTATGGCAGTTTTCTTTTCTTGACCAAGAATTCCCAATTCAGGGCATGATAACCTTAGCTTTTATGTTTAGAATGATCACCAATATGTGTAGATTACAATAGTACAAGTCTTAGCAAGTTCCATTAACATGCGTATCAGTGACATTTCATGGTGCCCTAGGGTTACATCTATCGGGTTTGATGCTAGGGGAGGTTTTAGGAGAAGCTGAAAGCAGGGTCGTGTTCAGGGAAGAAAGGAGAGTGTTTTTGTTTTTTATATCGTGGGATTCCATGGAGAGATGAAGGAGAACGAGGGAGAGAAAGATCAGCGCATGAAGCCTGGTTTTCCATGAAACCCTAGGCTGGAGGTTGAAGACAACCTCCCAGCCCTTGGATCACGCTCAAGACCATTGACCAGAAACCAATCTCACGGCCCAGATTTGAAATGAATTTAGAGGGAAACCTGCGTGTCCTTAAAACGCCGCGTTTCATTTATTCTGAAACGTGGGCTTAAGACCAATATCCTATCCACACCCCCACCAGCGAGCCCAACTGAAAATGAACTGGAGAAACTTGCTATTTGAACCGCGCGTTTAGTCATTTTCCTTTTATTTTTTGAGTTGAATTTCTGATACGTATGGGCCTAACACGCTTACTAATTGCACCCCAGTTTCCTGGCCCATCAGAATTATCAACTGAGCGCCTATTCTTTTGACACCCCCCATCCCATTTATTTCAATTCTTTTATTTTTAATTTCTTTTATATTCTTTGCATTTTATAAAATTCATAGAAAATCCAAAAATTAGTATTTTTTAATGCTTGTTTTTTTTCACGTGTTCATAATCTTGTCTAGAAAATTATAAACAAATAAAATTCCATTTTATTTTTATTTTAATATTTTTAGTATATTTTTCATTTAAATAGCTTTTAAATAGGATTAATATTGTATCCAATTTTGTATAATTTCTTTTAGGACCTTCCCTTATGATTTTTAATTCATTCTTTTTTGTGTAATTAGATATTGAATCATAGTTACCCATAGGATTTAATTCTTGATTTTTAGACTTAAATTTGATTAGTCTAATTAGGCTAGCATTAGGGTATCATAATTAGGGTTTAAGGATGCATAGGTGAAATAATTCATTTCCTGTGGAGAGTTTTGATTTGATTTTTGGGTATGGGCACATAGGGATGTTATGGGTAGATGTTATAGACCCTTGTGAATAATTGTTAGAATGTCCCCCCTTGTTTTAGTATTTCTAGGTATTTTCTGAAGTTGACTGATGGTTTTGTCTGTTCTGTGGTTATTTGTCTGTCTCTGGGGTTTATTTCTGGGAATTTGTTGTGGGGCTTAGTTTGTTTTGAAGATCTTGTTGAAGAGCATGATGGAAGAGAAAATTGAAGATCAAGACCCAGAGACCCAGAGCTTGGGGGATTATTCCCTGTCTGTGAGGTTTGAGATCCTGAAGTTTGAAGGAAATTTATGGTACTTTCCTGAGGAAGGCACTATGAATGACTTTCATTCTTTCTTCTCACCTCTTTCTTAAGTATCCAATGATGTTGGAGCCAACATGTGAGTTTAATTTCTCCTGAGGAGGAATGTAAACTGATAACAGTTGTTGAGCCACATGGGATACAATTCCTAAGTGGAAGCCTCCTAGTACTTTCCTGAGGAAGGTCCTATGGGTCTATTCACTTAGTTCCATTAGTTCATCTAGGACTCCTTAAGTATCCAATGATGTTGGAGCCAACTTGTGAGTTTAATTTCTCCTGAGGAGGAATGTAAACTGATCACAGTTGTTGAGCCACATGGGATACAACTCCTAAGTGGAAGCCTCCTAGTACTTTCCTGAGGAAGGTCCTATGGGTCTATTCACTTAGTTCCACTAGTTCAGGTAGGATTTCTTAAATATCCAGTGATGTTGGAGCCTTCATGTGAGTTTAGTTTCTCCTGAGGAGGAACGTAAACTGATCACAGTTGTTGAGCCACATAGGATATGGTTCCTGAGTATAAGCCTCCTAGTGCTTTCCTGAGGAAGGCACTATGAGTCTGCCTACTTAGCTCCCTTTCTTTGGTAAGCTTGCTTTGAAGCTTGAAGACTGGGATTGATTTCTCTTGTTTAGGGTTTTGCTTTAGGGCTTTGCTTAGATTTAATCAGGATTCTGTTTTAGGATTAGAGAGTAGATGTAGATGGATTCTTTCTCAAGCATGTGGTTTGTTTACCTGATGGCACTTCATTTCTTTTATCTGTATGACTGCAGTTATCTGTTTATTGCTTGATAGCATGTTGTTTATTTTTCAGTGTGATTACTGTTATTTCATGACTGGCTTGAGGTCGAGACGAGCTTGTGGAGGCTGAAGCCCCACACACATTTCCTCCCTCACTTGCATTGCATGCATTTTAATGTTAAGCTGATGCTTTGTCTGTTTTGGTGTATCATTGACATGATCCCTTAGGACTCTCATTTCCTTTGATAAGGATTTGATGATAGACTTTTAGGTTGAAATCTATGCATGACAACATCTAGGAGTTCCCTGTTCAAACCTCAACCATAGGATGAATCCATGGCATGATAACAGTAGGACTTGATAGTCTCCCTCCTAGTTGGGCCTGTTCTCTTCTCATCTCAAAGCAGTTTAAGATACAGTAATCATGAATGATTTCTTTCGTACGTTACGAGCCTTAAGCTATCTGAGAAAGGATTGTGGGAGAGCTTCTTTTCCACAGTCTGGATGTTTAGTATGGTACCCTTTGGGTGACATGCGACGCATTCACTCTCAGGTCATAGTCTCTAGTGCGGTTGAAATCGCAAACACAATAAAAAACACTTCTTTCAGGAGATAACCCGTAGTTTCCCGAACTACGTTTGCTCTGATCTTCCATACAGTGTGGAAGTACGTAGGCATAGGATGCGACGTCCTAGCGAGCAACCTTCAACCTTTTCCCCGCAATCCTTCGTAGGCCGAACTACGTTGACTCTGATTTCTCATTCTCTGATGAGAATACGTAGGCATAAAGTGCGACGCTTTGCCGAGTCATTTTTCTTTTCTTTTTCAGCCAGCCTTGATAGGTAGATAGAATAAAACCAACCCGTCCAAGTAAACAAACAAGCGTGGATCCCGTCGAGTACGACGGACGTGAGGGGTGCTAATACCTTCCCCTTGCGTAACCGACTCCCGAACCCAGACAATGGTTGCGATGACCTTGTCTTACCCTTATTCGTCAGGTTTTTCCGATCGTTTCCTTTCCCGCTCTGAGGGATAAATAACGAAAGGTGGCGACTCTTCTGTCATGATGGCACCTTATTTTCGCGCAAGCGACAGCTGGCGACTCTGCTGGGGACCGAACCCAGAATCTCTGGCTCTTCGGTTCCCTAGGAGAGTCAATCCTAGCGCGTGTATGTTTGCTTGTTGGGTTGCATTTATTTATCGCATTTTTACTTCCCGCATTTTATTTCCCGCATTTTATTTCCAGTTTGATATGATTATCTGTGCTGCTATGGGAGAGGGATGTTACTATGAGTGAGAAGCCGGACCTGGGCTTGAGTATACACCTAGATACAGCTGTATGTTTGTTCTTGAGAGGGCAGATTTTGATTTGGGGTCTGAAGACTTCATCAGCGGACGTTTTCTTGATCATACATCCGGGGTCCTTGTTATCAGACATTTGTTCTCGGCAGAGCAGAATTTTGATCTTGGTCCTATCAGATGGTTATTCTCAGCAGATCAGATCAGTGGTCTCACACCAGGGTTTTCTTCTCAGCAGTGACTGTTGATACCTAATCTCCACAGCAGCCACCTGGATATATTGTTGCATGCCTGCATTTTGCATTAGTTTGCATGATCATTCGCATTCCATTGGCGTGTGTCTGTGACAGGTACCGTTTC
Source organism: Lathyrus sativus (assembly GCA_963859935.3). Taxonomy (NCBI): domain Eukaryota; kingdom Viridiplantae; phylum Streptophyta; class Magnoliopsida; order Fabales; family Fabaceae; genus Lathyrus; species Lathyrus sativus. The sequence continues at coordinate 84,163,254 of OZ012738.1, forward strand.
CCCGATCCAGGATCTCTCGCCTCTTGTTGTATTATCACAGCCTCTCTCAGGAAGACTGTTGCGTACGAGTCCTCGATCCCTGATGTGTCGGAGTTGACTATCACTGGTACTATGTATATGTGAGATTGCTGTTTCCATGATTGGGCCCAGATTCCCCTCCTTATTATTGTCAGTACTGGTACTAAGGCGCTAGGATCGGGGGAAATCTCTCAAGCACACAGACACGCGCATGCATCTGCATGAAGCATTTTGCATGACATACATCTTGTGGCTTTTTCCTAACCTTTAATGTTGACAGGTTTTTCAGGTACACAGGTTCCGAGCTGCTTTCGATCTCCAGGATTGATCAAAGACTCATTCACCGTTACTCGACTCGCGCTAATCAGACAAGGATAATGGACCAGGTGCAGTCAGATGCTCAAGAGCTCCGTGAACGGATGGATCGCTTTATGGAACTGATGCAGGTAGTCGCTAATGGTCAGGACCAGCTTCGTACTTTGGTTCAACCTCTGATCTCCAGGGTTGACAGTAATGGCATACTTCACGGCGGGGCCGTGCCTACTCCTCCTCCAGTGGACGCTCCACAGAATGTTGTTCCTGTTGCCGGGGGCAACGACAGTGCTAACGGCAATCTGATGACTAATATCGGGCTCAATGCGGCAGGCGTCGGCAATGGTAGTCTGGGAGCCAATGTTAACATAGGGCCGGTCAACGGCAATGCTGGTGTCGGAAATCTGTTGGTACCTCAACCGTGGCTGGAGGACCATCAGGATGACGTATTCTCTCAGAGAGGTGTAGAAGTAGAGTTGAATGCTGAAGCTCGACTCCGGTTCAAAGCACTGGAAGACAAGATGAGAGACATTGAAAATCAGAATACTTTGGGCGTTGATATGTCCAAGCTCGGGTTGATCGCTGATTTCAAGGTACCTCATAAGTTCAAGGTGCCTGCCTTTGAGAAGTATAAGGGTACTACTTGCCCTCGGGTCCACCTTCGATCTTATTATAGAAAGATGTCCGCTTATTCTGACGATGAGAAGTTGCTGATGCACTTCTTCCAAGATAGTCTTTCTGGTCCATCACTCGAATGGTATATGGGTTTGGAGCCTGCTACTGTGCGCACCTGGAAAGACCTCGCTGAAGCGTTCGTCCTCCACTATCAATACAATAGCGACTTGGCTCCCAACCGAGTTCAGCTTCAGAATCTCTCTCAGCGGAACAATGAAAGCTTTAAAGAGTACGCCCAGCGGTGGCGTGAATTGGCTGCTCGGGTTCAACCGCCGATGGTTGAGCGTGAGCTAGTGCAAATGTTCGTGGCTACCCTTCCTGGAATCTACTATGAAAAGCTGGTCAGTGGCATGTCTGGAACATTCTCGGCTCTCATCACTATGGGCGAGCATGTTGAGAACGGTATAAAGATTGGAAACATTCAGGGCGAATCATCCTCAGTTGGAGGAGGTAGTAAGAAACCTTACGCTGGCAAGCGTCGAGAGGGAGATGCCAGTGCTGTCACTAATGCTCGGAGAAGGGGCAAGGGCCCTCAACAGCAGATTGCTAGCATAAACATCCCAGCTGCTCCACCGCAGCAGCAGCAGCAGCCTCAGCAGCAGAATAACCAGGGGTATAGGAAATATCAGAATCGGGCTCCTTTGGCAAATCGTCATTTTGAAACTCCACCTATGTCATATGCGCAGCTTCTGCAAACTTTGCTGCAGCTTCAGCTAGTTCAAAAGAAGACGTTGGCTCCCTTAACAGGGGCACCACCACCGGGGTATGACGCCAATGCTACTTGTGATTTCCATACTGGGGCACCGGGCCATACGATTGAGAATTGTAAAGCTTTTAAGCACAAAGTGCAGGACTTGGTGGACGCCAAGGTCATTAACTTTTCTGATAGCGTGCCCAACGTTACCAAAAACCCTATGCCTCATCATAGGGGAGGCGGAGTGAACGCCGTTATCACAGAGGAGAGCGCAGACTTGCTGACTGATGTCAAAGATTTGAAGACGCCACTTAGTTTTGTTAAGGCTAAGTTGCTGAAGAAGGGCTTCTTCCCTGGATGCGGAGAGTTATGTATGGCTTGTGCTACACTTCCTGATGGGTGTGAGCAGTTGGTAGAAGGTATCCAAAGTCTGATGTCTGAGGGTATCTTGCAGTTCAGCCGGAGCGTTGAAAGCGCATCAGGGGAGGTCATGCTGAAGCAGGCAGATGAAGTCGCTACCATTACCATCCCTCGTCACCCCATTACTATTTCTGCGCCCCGACCGCCTACTATCACTATTACCAGGGCCGGGCCAATCCCATTCGAAAGCACTAACGCCGTTCCATGGCATTACGACGCCGAAGTTTATTGCAATGGTCAGAAGATAGAGCTTGAGCCGTTCGGATCGACTGTGCAGAATCTTGCCGGAGTCAGTGGCATTACTCGAAGTGGTAGAGTGTTTGCGCCAGCAGAGGTTGCAGCAGAGAAAGTGGTCCGAGCTGACGCTGCGGAAAAGGGTAAAGGTAAAGCTGTCGAAGAGGTCCCTTCTGGGGCAGAGAAGGATTTGCTAGTTAAAGATGCTGAGGAGTTCATGCGTTTAATCAAGAAGAGCGACTACAAGATTGTAGATCATCTTCATCAGACTCCGTCAAAGATCCCTATTCTTAACTTGTTGCTATGTTCTGAAGCGCACCGCAACGCGTTACTGAAGGTATTGAACGCTGCCTACGTGCCGCAGGAGATATCAGTAAATCAGCTAGAAGAGGTGGTAGCCCATGTCAATGCCGGTAATGGGCTGGGATTCACAGATTTAGAGCTGACTCCTAAAGGAAGAGATCACAACAGCGCCTTGCACGTCTCGATAGAGTGCAGAGGCACGATCATGTCGCATGTCCTGGTGGATACGGGTTCGTCGCTTAATGTGCTTCCGAAAAAGGCACTGATGAAGTTGGATACCCGTGGATTGCTTTGCACGCCCAGTGATCTGGTGGTGAAAGCATTTGATGGAACTAAGCGCCACGTCTTCGGAGAGTTGACCCTGCCAATTCAAGTTGGTCCGGAGACGTTCAATACGGTTTTTTATATCATGGATATCATGCCTGCCTACAGTTGCCTCTTAGGTCGGACATGGATCCATGCTGCTGGTGCCGTGACGTCCACGCTGCATCAGAAGCTCAAATATGCTGTCGGGGGAAGCATAGTGACCGTCTGTGGTGAGGAGGACATTATGGTGAGCCACTTGTCGTCCTTTAAATATGTTGAAATGGATGGCGAAATCCATGAAACTCTCTGCCAGGCATTTGAAACCGTCAAGGTGAAAGAGGTAGCTCCTGTCGTCGTAGAGAAGCAAGAGATGAATCTCTCCTCATTCAAAGAAGCTCGGGCCGTCGTCGAAGCCGGTTCCACCCCAGGCTGGGGGCATGTTTTGGATATACCAATCAAGCAGGATAAGTTTGGATTGGGGTATTCTCCTGGAGCTGAAGCTCCATCTTCTTCGTCTAGCAGCTCGTCTCGTGGGAAGGGGCCGATCCTATTTACCAAAGGCGGGGTGATTTTCGAAAGCATCAACGCAGCGTCTGAGGACAGCGGGGATAGCGATTGTGATCTCGACGCCTGGATGCAACCGAGCAAGCCGGGCGAGCGCCTCAACAATTGGACCATCAAGGAGATTATCCAGCTGACAAGTGAAGAGTAATGATTTGCTTTTTACAATCTTTGTACAACCCTATGTCCTGCCCGGGGCATAGCGGTTTTATTGTCAGGGCCTTGTTGGATTATGTACATGCATTTTGTTAATAAATAAAAGGCGTTTTCCTCGTACTCAAATATTGTGTTCTCTGTTATTCCTGTTTTATGTTTATTTCGAAAAAACAGTAAAATGGCAACGAGGTTTGTGCTAACCTGCATATGCTTGCTTTAAACTTAACCCTTGTTATTGCAGGATCCACGTAACAGATGACATCGACTCTGGACCCTCTACGGCTCACTACGACTTTGATTGCCCGATCTATCAAGCCGAGGATGAGATTGATGAAGACGAAGACCTTCCGGAAGAGTTGACCCGCTTGTTGAGACAAGAGGAAAAGGTTATTCTGCCTCACGAGGAAGATATTGAGATCATAAATCTGGGTTCTGAAGAGCTCGTCAGAAATGTCAGAGTAGGGGCTGCGCTGCAGAATGATGTCAAGCATAGACTGGTCGAGATGCTTCGAGAGTATAGTGACGTCTTTGCTTGGTCATACGAAGATATGCCCGGACTTGACACGGACATCGTGGTTCATCGTTTGCCGTTGCGAGAAGATTGCCCTCCCGTCAAGCAGAAGCTTAGGAGGACGAGACCAGACATGGCTGTAAAAATCAAAGAAGAAGTCCAGAAGCAGTTGGACGCAGGATTTCTAGCCGTTACCACCTACCCTCCGTGGGTCGCCAACATAGTGCCTGTACCGAAGAAGGACGGTAAGGTACGCATGTGCGTCGATTATCGGGATTTGAATAGGGCGAGCCCTAAGGATGATTTCCCGTTGCCTCATATCGATGTGTTGGTCGACAACACAACCCAGTTTTCCGTGTTTTCGTTCATGGATGGCTTCTCCGGTTACAATCAGATTAAGATGGCACCGGAGGACATGGAGAAAACGACGTTTATCACCCCCTGGGGAACATTCTGCTATAAGGTAATGCCCTTCGGTCTGAAGAACGCAGGGGCCACTTACCAACGAGCAATGGTAACTTTGTTTCATGATATGATTCATCATGAGATCGAGGTCTATGTTGATGACGTGATTGAAAAGTCCCAAACGGAGGAAGAGCATCTGGTCAACTTATTGAAGCTTTTTGAAAGGCTTAGGAAATTCAGGCTGAGGCTGAATCCTAACAAGTGCACTTTCGGAGTGCGGTCCGGAAAGTTATTGGGGTTTATCGTTAGTGAACGAGGTATTGAAGTTGATCCTGCAAAAATAAAAGCTATTCAAGAAATGCCAGCGCCGAAAACAGAAAAAGAAGTTCGTGGTTTCTTGGGCCGAATAAACTACATTGCAAGGTTTATTTCTCAGCTCACGGCCACTTGTGAACCGATGTTCAAGCTTTTAAAGAAAGATCAGGCGATTACTTGGAATGAGGATTGCCAGAAGGCATTTGACAAAATAAAGCAGTATCTTCAAGAACCTCCAATCTTGATACCCCCAGTGGCTGGACGGCCATTAATCATGTACCTGACGGTTCTGGAGAATAGTATGGGATGTGTTCTCGGTCAGCACGACGAGACGGGCAGAAAGGAGCATGCCATTTATTACTTGAGTAAAAAGTTCACTGAGTGTGAATCTCGATACTCGATGCTGGAGAAGACGTGTTGTGCACTAGCTTGGGCTGCCAAACGTCTACGACAGTATATGCTCAATCACACCACTATGCTAATTTCGAAGATGGATCCAATCAAGTACGTCTTCAAAAAGCAGGCTCTTTCGGGCAGGATTGCCAGATGGCAAATGGTGTTAACGGAATATGATATTCAGTACGTCTCCCAGAAGGCCATTAAGGGAAGCGTATTGTCTGACTACCTTGCCGAACAGCCAATCGAAGACTACCAGCCGATGAAGTTCGAATTCCCTGACGAGGATATTATGTTTCTCAAAGCGAAAGATTGCGATGAGCCATTGCCCGATGAGGGGCCAGATAGGAAGTCTCAGTGGAAGTTGATATTCGACGGAGCGGTTAATTCCTATGGAAGTGGTATCGGGGCTATCATCACGACTCCTCACGGATCCCACATCCCGTTTACTGCGAGACTGACGTTTCCAGTTACCAACAATGAAGCAGAGTATGAAGCATGTATTATGGGTCTAGAAGAGGCAATTGATTTGAGAATCAAGAATCTAGACGTATATGGTGACTCAGCGCTTGTAATCAATCAAATTAAAGGGGAGTGGGAAACTCGTCAAGCGAACTTGGTGCCGTACATGAATTACGCCAGGAGGCTGCTTCCGTTCTTCGACCGAGTGGAACTTCATCATGTACCCAGGGCTGAAAATCGGATGGCTGACGCCTTAGCCACGTTGGCTTCAATGTATAAAGTCAATTTTTGGAATGAGGCTCCAAGAATTGTGCTTTCGCGTCTTGACAGACCGGCATTTGTCTTTGCAATCGAGGATGCCGCCGACGGCAAGCCATGGTTCCACGATATCCAGACCTTCCTTATGACTAAGGAGTATCCTGCGGGTGCGTCAACCCAGGATAAGAAGACTCTGAGGAGGCTATCTGGAAACTTTTATCTCAATCCTGATGGAGTGTTGTATAAAAGAAATCACGATCTCGTGCTACTCAGATGTGTAGATGAGAAAGAGGCGAGTATGCTCATGGAAGAAGTCCATGAGGGCACATTTGGTACGCACGCCGGCGGGCATGCCATGACGAGAAAGATCGTGAGAGCAGGGTATTACTGGCTGACTATGGAGTCGGATTGCTTCAGATTCGCGAAGAAATGTCATAAATGCCAGATTTATGCTGATAAAGTTCATGTGCCGCCGTGCCCATTAAATGTCATGTCCTCCCCTTGGCCGTTCTCCATGTGGGGCATCGACATGATAGGCAAGATCGAGCCCACTGCATCCAATGGTCATCGTTTCATTCTGGTAGCTATCGACTACTTCACCAAATGGGTGGAGGCAGCCTCGTACGCTAATGTGACCAAGCAAGTGGTAGCTAAATTCATAAAGAAGGACATCATCTGTCGCTATGGAATTCCCGAGCGGATCATTACTGATAATGGTTCGAATTTGAATAACAAGATGATGAAGGAGCTGTGCCGGAGCTTCAAGATTGAACACCACAACTCATCTCCTTACCGGCCGAAGATGAATGGCACCGTCGAAGCCGCCAACAAGAACATCAAGAAGATTGTTCAGAAGATGGTTGTGACGTACAAAGATTGGCACGAGATGCTGCCGTTTGCCTTGCACGGTTATCATACGACGGTGCGTACGTCGACCGGGGCAACTCCTTTCTCCTTGGTGTACGGTATGGAAGCTGTCCTACCGTTGGAAGTGGAGATCCCTTCTTTGCGAGTTTTGGTTGATGTGAAACTCGACGAAGCAGAATGGATTACGAATCGTTTGAACCAACTCAGCCTGATGGATGAGAAGAGGTTAGCATTGATTGCATTTGGTCGCTTGTACCAAAGCCGAATGAAGAAAGCTTATGATAAGAAGGTGCGTCCTAGAAGCTTTCAGACGGGTGATCTCGTCCTGAAGAAAATTCTTCCGCCACACTCCGATCACCGGGGCAAGTGGACTCCGAATTACGAAGGGCCGTATGTCGTCAGCAAGGTCTTCTCGGGAGGAGCTTTGTTGTTATCCACGATAGATGGTGAAAATTTTGCATCCCCGGTGAACGCGGACGCAGTTAAAAAATACTTTGCTTGAAAGAGACCCGCTGCTCCAGTTACCAACAATGAAGCAGAGTATGAAGCAAGATTGATTTCAAAATCTCTTCAAAATCTCATTCATGGCAATCACCATTCTGACTCCTCCTTGGCTTGGCTATGTGTGTAATCAAGTTCTCATGAGATTTTGAATGAGTTTGATAAGTTATCTTCCTTGTTTGCAAGCCAAAGGTATGAATTGGATATGTTGCTTCATCATGAAGAAATGAAATGGAATGTTATGCAAATGACCTCAAATAAAAATTCTAACATTGCCATTGTTTCTAAAATCATTTTTCCAATCAATTTGACCTATAATTTTGTTTCATTTGGTCACAAAATGAATTATTTGAATTTTTGGCCATTAAATCCTTTTAATTCTTTCCTTTTTCAAAATTTCTTGAACCAAGTCTCTCCTTGAGCCATTTCAATGCCTCCTTGATGCATCGTCAAGGTTAAAACCCCATTTTGAGCAACTTTCTAGTTGAACAAAATTTCATTTGAAGCCTCTAAGTTGGTGAAAATGGCTTATGATCATAAATGACCTATAATCACCAAATGTCCAAAATACCCTTGACTTGTCAAAGCCATAACTTGAGCTCTACAAACCCTATAAAGGACTTCTAGTACTCTCTAGAAATATAAGAGGATAATGAACAACATTCATGTTGACCAAAAGTTCATAGGAATCATCCTTCTAGGGCAAAAGTGTCATGCAAGTTGGGTAACTTTCAAGCTCCAAATTCACATACCTCAGATGACTTGTAACTTGTCAAAGCCATAACTTGAGTTCTACAAATCCTATCAAGGACTTCTAGCACTAAAATTAAATCTAAGATCATGCTCTACAACAATCATGTTGGGGGTAAGATGAGATGACAATCACATCTTGAGCTACATTGCCTTGAAGATAGGGGTCAAACTAGGGGATTTTACATTGTCAAGCCTTAGAAACCCTAGCCTGAAATTTCTCAAACTCTTCAATCATGATGAGTTAACCTTTGAATCATCCTTATAACATCTCAATGCATCAATCCATTATCACATGGCTCTTGAATTAGGTCTCAACCTTCTTTAAATCATCAGTTGACTTAGGGTTGACCCAGTTAAACCCTGGCTGCCCCCATCATGGCTGAGGCTTCTTATTCTTGCACAATGACATGCCTAGGCCTCAAAATGATCTTCAACACTTCTTATGAGCTCTCTCAAGACCTCAAGTCTAACTTCATGGCTTCAGAATCATCTGATGACTTCCCACAACTCTCATGTTAGGAGACACACCCTCTTGGCTTCAATCACTCTCTCTGAGGATCTTTTAACTTCTCTGACAAGGATATCAACCCTTGAACACTTGAATAACCTTCTTAGCTAGCCTCAAAGTCTTGTGTAGCCCTTGATTGGTAATCATACCTCTTGATCTCCTGCATACATGTCAATGAAATGAAAATGATAATGCTAATGTGAATGAAATGAAACACAAGCTAGGTAAAGAAGTGTCAGGCAAATTTTGGGGTGCAACAGTAGCGAACCATTACAGTAGCCACTATTGTCATTCGCGAGGAGGTTCGCTAAGCGAATAGCTAGCGAGCATTCGCTAGGAGCTCGCCTAGAGAGGGAGTAGCGAGCGTAGCAAAATGTGACTTTCTGTGCTGTCGTGCCTGGTGCGCTAGCTGGGTAGTATCCCTTAGACCATGATGAGTGTAGGGATGGAGATTGGATAATGTAGGCAGTACATTTGGTGATAGGATGTGGATTCTTGTTTAAATTAAGTGAATGATGGATGAGTGTGCGATATGGAGTATCGTAAGGTTATCACTATGATAGGGTATCCCCGGGTGATGGGATGTGTTTATACTTGGTGTTAGAATGTGAAACTGCTCACTGTGTGATTTGAATTATAAGTCGTTGGTGTGTAATATATTTACACATATGCATTGATGTATGATGATATGATCAGGAGGATCGTGTGCACTTAGTGTGCATGAATATAATAGTTATGCATTGGTGTCTTGCATATCATGGTGGTTGGTGGGATGAATCATATCTCTGTAGGAGCGTAAGTGATTCATTCGTACTCCTTTGAGGAGAATGGTGGGGGATAGATCATATCTCAGTAGGAGCGTAAGTGATTTGTCGGGGATAGATCATATCTCAGTAGGAGCGTAAGTGATCTGTCCAGGTTCGATTGAATGAACCAATGAGTCGGTACCGCATGCATGGTGTTGAGTTGCATATTTGCATTATAATATGTTATATTGTAATTTGAACAGTAGGTTCGTGATTGGTGTTGTGGGGTGAATATTGGGGTGTTGGTGTGTTTTACTACCCTGTTTACATGTATTACATTACCATTATATTTTTGATCATGTTTTCTCACCCCTTTATTGTTGTTGTGGTCTGTGCTTCTTCGGAAGTACAGATAATCCAGGTACTTAGCTAGCTTAGATTATGGTGTGCCAATCGAGTCTAGGATGCTCTGATACGTAGCACGGGACTTGGGTGTTTTTATTTGTTTTATGCTGAACTTGTATTTTGTTCCTGTGAACGTATCAAAAACCTTTGTTGGATTTTACTATTTAATATTCCGATGTATTTGGAGAAAAACCTTTTTATAAGGAAATGTTGGTTTTGCTATGTGATATCCCACTTGGGAAGAAAACTCTGATGTTTATTTATAATGTTTATTATTTTAATTGTTTTTGGGAAGTGGGGTGTTACACTCCTCCTGAAGAGGAACAAACTGTTCAAATTTGGACGCATCTTCTTCTTCCGGTTCACCTGCAGCAAAAGGGCCAGGATGATACTCGTCCTCATCATGGACGATATTGTCATATATCTAATTATTTGGATCAGAAATACTGACTCTATTAAGAGCAGGGAGGGCAATTACCAACCTGTTATAACTCTTTACAGCATAATAATTTGGAATAATTGAAATCATACCCTGTTGAACCAGGGCCGCCATATCAAGCCTATTTTTACCTGACACCGGTGTGTCACATAACTCAACAGGGTCATAGCCAAAGTGATTAGCTATCTGGGTTATCATGCCCCCCCACAGAGATTTCCCCTTGAGTCGTCTGTCCTACTCACCCCAAATAACCCGCTGCAAAAGCGGCACCACTTACCATCTCAGGGTTTGCCATCGCATACATGAAGAACAGCTCCCTTTGAGTGGCCACTCCGGTACTATCTCCCCTCCCGAAAAGAGTGTACGCTAAAGCTTTTTGTGCATACCTGAAACAAGGATTCTAAATACCAGATGCTTTTGCACCTTTCGAAACATACTCAGTATTACCCGTAATCGTTGTCCAGAATGTTTTCGCATCAAAATTTTCCGGGACAGCTCCTAGGCCATACAGTGGAAGTCGGAGGATACCTCCCAACTCTTCCATACTGAGCTCATTGTCAGCATTAAAAAACCTAAATTTCATTGTGCCAAAGAAATATTTCATAGTGCCAGTCCATTTTTTTTCAAATGAAATTCAATTGTACCTAAAAACTCCAACGTTATGCGTTCATACGTTGGAGCTTCTAAATGCATGAATTCTAACATTCCCAGGTTATGAAACATTCTATCTATTTCGATGTTCAGGCCTAATTTAGAAAGAATGGTATTGCATATATACCTGGTTGGTGTAATCTTACGCTTCACATGACATGCGTAACACTTCTCGTGTTCGGGATTTTCAAACATAATGTCGTGCGTATTCGGCGTCCAAGTTGCTCGTTTTCTTGGCCTTGCAGTTTCAATGTCTATCTGCTTTCCTCTAACTACCCGTCTTGGAGGCATTTTCGCTTTGTACTAGAAAATCAGAGAAAAAAGACGAAAAATAAAAGTGAGCGTTAGTGAAAAAAATACCGGGATATTGCCGAGGATGATGAGGTGAACGATTCTTGTGAAGGGAGTATGAGGTTTTGGTGCGTGAAAATTGAAAACTTTGGAGCTTTTTGATATTTGGTAATGGAGGTTATAAGTTTAAAGGAAGAAGATGAAGGTGAAATGACAGAGAAAGTGAAAAATATGAAGAGATAGGGGAATAAAGGGGTTTAATTCGCGTGGGGCCCACCAGGAGGGAGAGGAGAAGTAAAAAAAAATCACACTCAGCAGGGCTGACACGGGTTGTGTCAGCTTACACGGGAGGCCGTGCCAGTCTGATATTTTTTTCATCCTCAAACGTGTTATCCTCAGTGGGCCTGACACGGGCGGCCGTGTCAGCCCACTGTTTTTCCTCCAAAACCTACAAAAAAATAACATTAGACACCTTCCTAACATGGGTGTCAGGCCCCTATTTTTTTTCTTCATATTTGCTATTTTTTCTGGCTTTTTCTGACATCTCACAATCACACTTGATTATGTATCCTTTTCCTCCAAAATACCGCTCTTTGGGGCGACCTCTCCATTTCTCTGAGAGCAATGCAAGTCGACAAAACCTAGCAAAAACGAGAAAAACAACAAACATTAGAATAAAAATGCGTGGGTTGCCTCCCACGAAGCGCCTCATTTAACGTCGCATGGCTCGACGGTCATTCATCTTATCCTATAAGATGAACAACATCACTACTCCCTCTTGCTTGACCTTGATAATAGGGTTTCAGTCTCTGTCTATTAACTTTAAAAATATCCCCATTTGCTTGATTTTTCAATTCTATCGCTCCATGGGGAAACACCTTGTGTACCACGAACGGTCCTGACCATTTAGACTTCAGTTTTCCAAGAAAAAAGTTTCAACCTGGAATTGTATAATAGCACCAACTGTCCTTCCCAAAAATCTTTCTTTTGAATCCTTCGATCATGCCATTTCTTAGTTTGATCTTTGTAAATCTTGGCATTCTCATACGCCCGATTCTGAAATTCTTCTAACTCATGGAGTTGGAGGATTCTTAAATCTCATGCTTTTGTAAGATCCAAATTAAGGAATTTTGAGGCCCACAAGGCCTTGTGTTCCAACTCGAGTGGTAGATGACATGCTTTCCCATAAACCAGTTGGTACGGTGACATACCTATGCGCGTTTTGAAAGTAGTAGGTACACCCACAGAGCATCGTCCAACTTTACTACCCAATCCTTGCGAGAGGAACACACTGTTTTTTCTAGGATTTGTTTTAAGTTTTCAATTCGACACCTCTACTTGCCCATTGGTTTGTCGATGGTATGGAGTAGCTATTCTGTGTTTCACATTGTATTTCAAGAGTAGCTTTTCCATGAGATGATTCAGGAAGTAAGTTCCCTAATCACTTATAAGGGCCCTTGGCACTCCAAACCGAGAAAAAATCTTCTCTTTCAAGAATTTGATCACAACTTTAGCATCATTAGTTGGCAGAGCAACAACTTCTACCCACTTCGAAACATAGTCAACTGCTACCAAAATATAATTTTTACCAAAAGAGGGTGGAAATGGGCCCATAAAGTTGATGCCCCAAACATAAAATAACTCAACTTCCATCATGGAGTTTTGTGGCATCTGGTTTCTCTTTGAGATATTACCGGTCCGTTGACACTTGTCACATTCTTTAACTATTTATTGAGCATCTTTGAACAACGACATCCAATGTAACCCTGATTGAAGAACTTTCGATGCGGTTCGATCACCACTGAAATGCCCTCCATAATCTGAGTTATGACATGGTTTAAGAACATCCCTCTACTCGTCTTCAAGATCATATCTCCTTATCAATCCATCTAGGCTTCTTTTGTACAAGAATAGATCATCCCACAAATAGAACCTGCAATCATGTAAAAACTTTTTCGTTTTGTTAGCATCAAAATCGTCTGGGATGATACCTCCTACCAAATAATTCGCATAATATGTGAACTAGGGGACACCAATAACAGCGAGAATGTGTTTTTCAGTAAACGCATCCTTTATTGGGTGATTGTCCTCAGTTTCTTCAATTGGCGACATTTGAGAGAGATGATCAGCAACAGTATTTTCACATCCTCTCTTGTCACGGATCTCCACATCAAACTCCTGCAGGAGTAAAATCCACCTTAAGAGCCTTGGCTTAGAATCCTGTTTAGTAAACAAGTACTTTAAAGCAGCATGGTCAGTATACACAATAACTTTCAAACCCAACAAATATTGCCTGAATTTATCAAAGGCATAAACAACTGCTAACAACTCTTTTTCGGTAGTTGTGTAGTTCATCTATGCGGGGTTCAACACATGACTAGCGTAGTAAATAACATGTAATAATTTATCTCTTCGCTTTCCCCAAACAACCCCTACTGCAATGTCGCTAACATCACACATGATCTCAAATGGGAGAGACCAATTGGGGGCAATCATAATCGGTGCCGAAACTAATTTATTTTTCAAGTTTTCAAACGCCTCGGCACACTTTTCATCAAAGTCAAAAGCCTTATCCTTAACCAAAAGAGTGGTTAGAGGTTTGGCTATTTTAGAAAAATCTCTTATGAACCGATGGTAGAAACCCACATGGCCTAAGAAACTTCTTATACCTTTTTCGTTCAATGGAGGTGAGAGTTTTGATATTACTTCCACTTTGGATTGGTCCACTTTGGTTCCTTTGTAAGAAGTTTTGTGACCCAAGACTATTCCTTCACGTACCATGAAGTGTCACTTCTCCCAATTGACGATTAAGTTGCTTTCCTAGCATCTTTGTAAAACAAGAGAAAGGTTAGTTAAACAATTATCAAAAGAAGAGCCAAATACTGAGAAGTCATCCATGAAAACTTCCATATGTTTTTCCAACATATTAGCAAAAATGGAAGTCATGCATCTCTGAAACGTGGCAGGAGCATTACATAACCCAAATGGAATTCTTCTGTGAGTAAAAACACCATACGGGCATGTAAAATCCGTTTTTTCTTGATCTTTCGATGCCACGACAATTTGGTTGTACCCGGAGTAACCGTCAAGGAAACAATAATAATCATGACCAGCTAACCTTTCCAACATTTGATCAATGAATGGCAAAGGGAAATGATCTTTCCTTGTAGCAAGATTTAACCTTCTATAATCAATACATACTCACCAACATGTTACCGTTCTTGTCGAGATCAACTGGTTTTTCTTGTTTTTTATGACGATCGTACCCCCTTTCACAACTTCTTTTCTGACTACCTCTTTCATGGCCAAATTAAGTCTTCTTTGAGGTTGCACTACTGACTTATAATCATTCTCCATGAGAATTTTGTGCATGCACATCGTGGGACTAATACCTTTCAAATCCTTAATAGCCCACCCAATAACACTCTTATATATTTTGAGAACAGTGACCAACTTGTCTTCTTGGATCTTTTTAATGTTAGAGCTTATAATAGCTGGACATTTACCGTCAGTGTCAAGGAAAACATACTTAAGGTTTTCAGGAAGTTGTTTCAACTCCGTACTCTTTTTTGTCTCTTCATTCCCTTCCATAATCTGAGACTGTCTTAAATCTTCCCACCGGTGTGATCAAGATCCTTTCAAAGGGTTTGATATTATGGTTGGTAAGGTTGTTGCTATTATGGTTGATACTGTTGCTGCTGAGGTTGGTATTATTGTTGGTATTGAGCTTGATTTTGTTTAGAAGCATTCCCTTGTTGATCTTTCCATGCGAAGTTTGGATGATTTTTCCAACCTAGATTATAAGTGTTGGAGTAGGGATTGTTCTGCTTCAAAAAGTTTATTTCCTCAATCTGTTTTACGGTTGCAACACAGTGCATGGTGAAGTAAGGACCCCCACAAAGTTTGCAATTTACTGCTTGAACCGGTTGGACTTGTGCCACAGTTTGAGTATCAAGACTCATCTTCTTTAACCTTCTTTCCACTTCTGCTGAAATCTGATCTTCCATCTTTACCACTTGCTCATTAAGTTTCAAATCAATGGCCTTCTCGTGTTGGCTTACACTTCGGTCATACAATTCTAAGTGCTCATTTGCAGCGATAACTTCAATAATTCTTTTGATACCGATGGCTGTTGAAAAATTAGTTGAACCACTGGCTGTTGTATCAATGAGTTCCTTAGTCTTCATTTTTAGACCATTTACAAAATTCTGCATTTGTTCAGTTGCATCCATATTATGAGTTGGGCATGCAACCAAACACCTCTTGAACCATTTGAAAGCATCTCCAAGTGACTCTCCCTCATTCTGTTTAAAATTTACAATGTCATATCTTTTTCTGATATAGACAGATGCAGGAAACTATTCATTTAGAAATGTTGTCTCCATATCTTGCCAAGTGTTAATACTCCCGGCAGGTAAAGAATAAAACCATTCTTCGGCTTAATCAGATAAGGTGAAAGGAAACATAACCAGCTTCTTTGCTTCTTCAGAATGCCCCTCAATATTTAATAAGGTGCTCATAGTTAGAAACCTTTGAAGATGATTATTTGCATCTTCATTGATTCTCCCAGAGAAAGGTTACTCTGAAGCTGTCGGATGGTTGATGGATGTAGCTGAAAGTGTGCAACAGTCACTGGTTGATTTACTATAGTCAAACGCTCTGTTGGAGCATTTGTCCTTCCGTAATCTCCCAGAAGTCTTTCGGCTGGAGGTTGATCTCCATTCATGATGACTGTTTTAGGCTCTGTATCTATGCTCGAATTCGTATGCTCGGAATGAACCACAACTTCTTCGTTCTTTGAAATTTCTGTTCTTGAGTTTGAAACTATCAGTGTTTCACGCTTAGTTTTTCTGCGTCTGGCCTGCAAAAATCTTTCATGTTATGAGTCAAAAGAAAATAAAGCTGAGGTCTTACCTCGCATACACAAGTTAGAAAATTATTATTAAACAAAAATATAATAAAAAAAATAAACTTAAAAATTTTAGTCACAGAGTGACAATATTCTAATCGAACTAACAAAGTACTTAAAATTTTGGCAGTCCTCGGCAACGACGCCAAAAACTTGACCGGTAAATTAGCAAGTGTACTAATTTTTACCGATGTAGTAATAAGTGAGGTTTTCCCCATAATCGATCTCTTGAGGACTGCGTGCAAATTTCAAGTACAAGTGTTATTTCAATTAAACAAAATATCCTTGGGGGGTTTTGCTTGGGTTTTTTTAAAAGATAAGAGAAAAATGCAATAAGCAGAATGATAAAATTAATTTAACAAATATGAAAAAATATGCTAGGGGTTTAGCTATGCCTAATATTCAACAAAACAACATACAAAATAGAGACATTACAAGACTTGGTGAATAAAGTTGATCTTCAATTTCTTCCGATCATGAAAATCTCCTCTTCTTCCCAATTCTTCAGAGCTCTCCTCTTTCTGTTGTAATTTTTTCGTATGATCAAAAGTCCCTTTTTCCTTTCCAAAATTACGTCTTAATAGTATCAGATCAATCTTTTCCATGTACAAAGTCAAAAATACCCTTCATGCATTAACACTGGCCAAAATTCAAAAAATTCAAAAATGTGCTCGCTCTTCCCAACCCGGGTCGTGTCAGCTGACACGGGCACCCGTGTTGGGCCACTGGTCATGAAAGTCACAAACTGAAATCTACAAGCATGCTGACACGGGCCGTGTCAACCCACTGGTTGCTCCTCTTTATGTGCTCTCCTCTTCCCATCCTGACACGGGCCATGTCAGGTGACACGGGCACCCGTGTCAGGCCTCTAACCTTGAGGAAAATCCTCCTGACCTCAGCCGACTTCGCATTTATTCCTCTAATCATTTCCATGGACCTGAAATCACGAACACTATCAGACCAAGACTTCAAAATTATTTTATTTAACATAAATTTAAACTAAAACAACTTAAATGGACAAAATGCGAAAACTTAATCAATTAAAGGATAACGACAACGAAATAACCTAAAGTGTTACCGATTAAATGGAATTCTTGCCAAATATCTGACGGAAACTAAGTAGAACAGGTGACCGATCAATGACCTTGTCTTTCCCATTCTTTTAGGTTTTCTTCTATCGTTTCCTTTCCCTTTCTTTGGGATAAATAACATTCAGTGACGACTTTTCTGTTTGTTTCCACCGGCCCCTTTTCGCAGTTGCGACACCTGACGACTCTGCTGGGGATAATTGGTTCCCTATGCGAGTCAATCTATGCGCTTGCCTGTTTTATATCTTTGGGTGTTTAAGTTTGTGTATATGTATGTTGCATTTGTTATATATTTACTATTGTATATTATTGCATCTGGTTTTTACTTTCTGCACTTTATCATTGTTATCATACTATGTTGCTGCACTCTTGGGTGTGTTGTTCCATGAGAGATAAGCCTAATACCCATGCCTGAGTACATTAGTGTGGAGAGTAGTATGGACTTGTGTGGAATTTATCCAGACAAGAGTTTACGCAAAATCTACGTCCAGATGAGGTTTTCTTTGGAGACATCCTATCCTGCGCATTTAGAGCAGTTGAGGGGGTGTTGAATTAGAAAGCTAACGACTCTGGAGACCATTCATTGGGAAGTCAGTTGAGGTCTCCTTGATTGACCATGATGTCAAACCAAAAATGGTGAACGTATCATCGTTTCTCGACCTAAGAGTCTGTGATACTGACGACCTGCATAGGATGCCATACCTTTCAAGACTAGAACATACCTGTGAGAGAGATGGGTTTTGCAGGAAATTTTGACCTCCAACCAACCCAGTTTTCTGGTTTTCTCGTTATTACGGACTTATGATCTTGGACGTCGTGGTATTCTGTCATTTTGGTATTTTGGACTTTTGGTTTTCTTATTAGAGCAGAACTCTGGTCTGATTCAGTCAGAAGCACAACAACTTTTGATGCCTTGATCCTTGTCTGCATTTGCATACTCATTCTCATATTTGCATTACATGTGTATGTGTTACAGGTTTTCATCTCTCTTTAGATTCTAGTCCCGGTTTTCTTTGAGGATGGAAGTAGAGATGAAGAAGACTATTCTATACAGGTTCCCCTACCAGATCTTGGACCTTTATTTGGTCTCATTGCTATGGCTGATTTGGGTACTTTTGAAGTGTTTAGAAAAGACTATGGGAGAATTTTGAGCCTTAACCATAAAGTTACTAGTAATGAGCAAGGAGCTATCCTTACTTTGCTACAGTTCTAT
The DNA here is from genome assembly GCA_963859935.3 of Lathyrus sativus. Taxonomy (NCBI): domain Eukaryota; kingdom Viridiplantae; phylum Streptophyta; class Magnoliopsida; order Fabales; family Fabaceae; genus Lathyrus; species Lathyrus sativus. The sequence continues at coordinate 84,181,651 of OZ012738.1, forward strand.
GATCCTCCACTGTGCTGTTTTACTTTCCTAGATTATGTTCTAGTTCCTACATTGGAGGAGTTTTCTTTTATCCTAAGGATCCCAGTCCAGGATAAAGTACTGTTCTTTCATTCAGAAGGGGAGCTTGATTTGGAGAAGCTTGCCACCACTCTTTATTTGAGCGCGTCTGAGTTGGTAGGCAGTATGGTTACAAGGAATATGGTCTCTGGCTTCACTTTGTCTTTCTTGGTGGACAAAGCCCAGAGGTACGCCAAAGAGGGTTGTTGTGTGGTCTTTAGCACTATCTTAGCTCTGTGCATCTACGGTATCGTGATGTTCCCAAACATACTCGACTTGGTGGATATGGACACTTTCAGTATTTTCACATTCAGAAATCTTGTACCCACTCTCTTGGGAGATCCATATCACTCAATACATTATAAGAATGAAAAAAGAAGAGGGAAGACTGTCTCCTGTTGTACCCTATTCTTCCATAAATGGTTCATTGATCATCTTCCTCGCACATGAGCTTTCTTTGACTTGAAAAATACACATGAGTGGTCTCAGAGGCTTATTGGTTAACTGCTAAAGACATTACTTGGTTCAACCGGGATCTTCTTGGTATGGAGTTTGTTTCTAACTGTGGTGGTTTTCCTAATGTACCTCTAATAGGGAGAAAATGGGGAATTAATAATAACCCTTCTCTCGCTGTTAGACAGTTTGGATACGCTTTGAGAGGACCTCCAAAAGATGTGGAAGTACAATAATCTCTGTACTTTACCGGTGTAGCTAATCCAGATATTTTAACCAAGGTCGTTGATGCATGGGAAAGGATTCATAAGAGGGGGAAGATATCTCTAGGAAGGTGTGATTGTAGAGCTTATGACCCCTAGCTAGAGTGGATTCAGAGGAGGGTGGAGAAGATTCTGTTGCCATTTCCTGTTGAAGAACCCTTATACCCCTTGATGATTGAAGAGCCTACAACGATGGAATTCAAAGATACAATAAGCTATGGGCAGAAAAAAAGGAGTTGCGTAAGGAAAATGAAGAGCTGAAAAGAGAAATCAGTCAATAGAAGAGCGATAAGAAAGAAGTTGTTTACTTAGCTAAAATAAAGGCAGAAGCTTTGGCTAAGGTGTAAAAGGAGTTGGCTGAAGAGATCTGAGTGCGAGGACGAGTTGGCCAAGATTTGAAGAGTACTGATAGCATCCTTAAACATAAGAAGAAAGAACTAGATATAGCCTATTTAGAAATATCTAAGTTCAATGATCAATGGAATGCTACATTGACTGCCAACAAGGGAAGAGAGGATGAACTTCGTAGACAAATTGGCAATTTAAAGATACAGCTCAAAGTCAAAGGTGAAACAGTTTCAACAGAATCATCCCGCAGGTATGCGAGTGATCAGAAACCACAAGAAACCTTGTCAGTATTGGAGGAGTTCAAGGTGAGGGAAAAATTGAAGAAACCAAGACTTGAGGATGCTTTTGGAGAGGATGCTTAAGAGGACTATGCTCAGGGCTTGAAATATGTTATCTGTAGAAGAGACCTTCTCATACAGGAGTTGATTGTAAGACCTGGACATCCAAACACAGAGGAGTTGCTAGAAAAAGCTCAGACATGGCACAAGGGTTACAGTGGTTAAACAAAGTTGTTTAATACTGTATCTTAGTTTTGTTTTCTCTTTTCTTGTCTTGCATTTGACCATCACCAAATCTTTTGGATGGGGTCGCAGGCTTGTATGCAATTGTATTTCCTACTAATTTGTATACGTTGACTTTTGTTCTCATTTTATTTATGAGAGAGGCTTTTAATTCTTCTATTTATCTTTCCTATTCTGTTATTATTTGTGGAACTAGAATCAAGGGGGAGATCTCCCTGAAATACATATACATGTTCGCATTTTGCATTATCATTATCATTTGCATAGCAGGTGTTCTCGGAGCTTTCAATCTTATATCTCTGCTTGGTTTTCTTCAACAGTTAACATGATTGCGTATCCAATTTTCCAAAGATATTCTGCAAGAAGAAATCAGAAAAGAATTATGGATCAAGTACAACACGAGTTACAAGAGGTCAGGGACAGAATGACACAATTTATAGAGATGATGCAAAGTGTGGCCAATGGGCAAGAGCAATTGAGAACCTTGGTTCAACTGCTAATAGCACGGGTTGATGGTAATGGTGTTCTACATGGAGGGACTGCTGCTATTCCTCCTCCAGTTGATGGAAATGTTCCTCAGGACATTGGTATTCCGACTGTGGTTAACCCTTCGGGCGGAGGTCATCAAGGTGGAATGCATATAGGGGGTATCAGAGGTAGCATGGGCACCGTACACAGAGCTGCATGTCCCTAATGGGAAGAAGACAATCAGGAGGATGTATTTTCAATGAGAGACTTGGATGTGGGACTCCCCAAAGAAGATGATAAGAGATTTAAATTGCTTGAAGAAAAGATTAAAGCCTTTGAGAACCAAAATTCTTTGGGACTCGATATGTCGGATCTGGGACTAGTGCCAGGGGTCAGGATTCCCCTAAAGTTTAAAGTACCAGATTTTGATAAGTACAAGGGGACGAATTTTCCCAGAGTACACCTCAGGGCTTATTTCCGGAAGATGTCTGCCTACTTAGATGATGAGAAACTTCTGATGCATTTCTTTCAGGACAGCCGGTCAGGCCATTCTTTTGCAAGTTGTATATGGGTTTGGAAAGGACACATATAAAAATCTGGAGAGAATTGGGAGAAGCATTTGTGCATCACTATCAGTACAATAGTGACTTGGTGCCGAATAGGGTACAATTGCAAAATTTGTCACAGAGGAACAACGAGGGGTTCAAGGAGTATGCCCAGAGGTGGCGAGAGTTAGCAGCCAGAGTGCAGCCTCCAATGGTGGAGCGTGAGTTGGTTGACATGTTCATGGCAATCCTTCCAGGAACATATTATGAAAAAGCGATTGAATGTATGTCTGGGATCTTTTCAGATTTGGTGATGGCAGGAGAGAGGGTAGAGAATGGGATAAAGACAGGAAAAATACCGAGTGGAGCAGGATCTTCATCAGGAGGGATGAAGAAGTCGTACAATGGAAACCAAAAAAGAGAGAAGGAGATATGAATGCTATATCATTCTATAGAGGTAAAGGCCAGGTACAACATCAACATCAACATCAATAACAAGTTACCAGTATAGCATTCAGGCTGTACCGCAACAACAAACTACTGCGCCTCGTCGTTACCAAGACAGGGGAGGGATTCCCAACAGGAAATTTGATATGCCTCCCATGCCTTACTCTCAGCTTTTACAACACTTATTATAGTTACATCTTATCCAGAAGAGAACTTTGGTGCCACTCATTGGTGCGCCTCCACCAGGTTATGATGCAAACGCTAGGTGTGAGTTCCACTTTGGAACTTCATACCATAATATTGATAATTGCAAAGCGTTTAAGCATAAGGTTCAAGATTTACTCGACTCAAAAGCAATAAATTTCACAAATGAAACCCCCAAATGTAAATCAGAACGCGATGCCAAACCATGGGGTAGCCAGGGCCAATGCTGTTTTGAAGGAGAAAGGTTAAACTTGATAACTGATGTTGCGGATTGAAGACTCCTTTGAGCTTCGTGAAAGGCAAGTTGTTAAAGGAGGGGTATATATGGGGTGTTCAGAAGATTGTCCAGGATGTGTTGTGCAGCTAGAGGGTTGCAGTTCTTTGAGAAATCATATTCAGAGTTTGATTAATTAAGGTAGTTTATAATTTGACAGGGTTATAGAAGAAGAAGAAGTGATTGATGAGGTTAATAATGAACGGGATGAAGTCGCAACGATTTCAATTCTGTACCAGACGATTAACATCTCAGCGCTGCTAAGGCCAGCTCCAGTCATTACTATCACTCTAGGACTAGTACCTTATGAAAGCACCAAGGCCATTCCCTGGAATTATGGGGCCGAGGTGTTTTGTAATGGACAAAAGCAGGACTTGGTGGGATCATCATATGGAGGTACTTCAGTTGAAAACATCGTTGGAACTGGAGGAATTACCAGGAGTGGCAAGGTTTTCTCTCCGCCTGAAAATAATGTTAATAAAGGTGATAAACGTAAAGGTAAGGCTGTGGTAGAAGAAAATGTTCAGCAACAAGTTGATAAGGATTCTTTTGCGAAGGATACTGAAGAGTTCATGAGGCTTATCCGTAAAAGCGATTACAAGATTTTAGATCATTTACACCACACGCCACCAAAGATTTTTATTCTATCACTGTTATTGTGCTCTGAGGCACATCAGAACGCGCTGTTGAAAATTCTAAATTCGCCATTTGTGCCGCAGGAGATTTTGGTGAATCAGCTAAAAGGAGTGGTGGCTCATGTGAATGCTGGTAATGGTCTGGGCTTTATAGATTTGGATTTGACTCCCGCCCGGAGGAACCATAATCATGCTCTGCATATATCTATGGAGTGCAGAGGGACTCTGTTATCTCATGTATTGGTAGACACGGGTTCATCCCTTAATATACTGCCAAAGAGAGCCTTGATGAAGCTGGATACTCAAGGGATGATTTGCACACCAAGGGACTTAATTTTGAGAGCTTTTGATGGTTCTAAGAGGTCAGTGTTTAGTGAGATCACTATGCCCATATAGGTGGGGCTAGAGATTTTTAATGCAACATTTTATATCATAGATGTCCAGCCAGCTTACAGCTGTTTGCTCGGCCGGCCTTGGATACACTCTACTGTGGCAATTACTTCCACGTTGCATAAAAAATTGAAACATATGATGGAAGGGAAAGTGGTTACTGTTTGCAAAGAAGATGACATCATGGTTAGTCAGTTATCATCCTTTAAGTATGTGGAAGTGGACAGTGAAATCCACGAGACCCTTTGTTAAGCTTTCGAAACTGTGCAGATTCAGAAGAAACCTCCTGTAGAAGCTAAAGGTCCAAAGGTCTTGATGTCGTCACTCAAGGAAGCTGTAACACCCCCTTTCTATACCCCCAAATAATACAAATAATCATTTAGGCATAAATTCAAAATTTCATCAGAGTACATTTATATCACGGCATAAAAGGGGCATATCACATTATACCAAAAATTCAACATATACAACACCTGCTCAACAGATATCCAACAACGGGGCAACACCCATAAGGAAAATATTTAGAGCATACGCGGAAACATCTAAATATTTCATAACTTCCAAAACATGTAATCACATACATGTACATCATTCAAGTTGATTTACAACATCATCAATATATACAATATTCATCCAGCATGTTTCATCAACATTCATCAGCAGATACAAACACAGATGTATCACAAAAGAATTAAAATAATCCCTAGCTATCGGGTGCTACATATCAGAGCCGACCGACCAAAAAGGAATGAAGTCACGCTTCACAAAAACTCCAACAATCTAATCTGCAATGCCTCATAGAGCATTATAAAACAACAGAAGGGTGAGAAACGATATCATAATACATAATGCATATATATATATATATATATATATATATATATATATATATATATATATATATATATATATATATATATATATATATATATATATATATATATATATATATATATATATATATATATATATATATATATATATATATATATATATATATATATATATATATATATATATATATATATATATATATATATATATATATATATATATATATATATATATATATATATATATATATATATATATATATATATATATATATATATATATATATATATATATATATATATATATATATATATATATATATATATATATATATATATATATATATATATATATATATATATATATATATATATATATATATATATATATATATATATATATATATATATATATATATATATATATATATATATATATATATATATATATATATATATATATATATATATATATATATATATATATATATATATATATATATATATATATATATATATATATATATATATATATATATATATATATATATATATATATATATATATATATATATATATATATATAGACACACACACACACACACACACACACACACACACACACACACACACACACACACACACACACACACACACACACACACACACACACATAACGTCTTCCGCGTTCTCACCACAACTCATCTCACTACACCGTACATCACAATGTATTCACAATTAATTATTTACAAATAGAGAACCAAGCATATACAACATGCATCAACAATGTTTATATCAATTCATAAACATACACACATATACATACATATCCACACATACATGTATCTTCAAGCCTTCCATTCATGCCAATTATCAACAATTAACATAAACATCTACATTCATGTTTATTCACCATACATCATGCACATATGTCAACATGCAACTCATAGAGACCGACACACGACTCTATGCAGATGCAAATGCGATACCGACTCATTTTAGCAGGTTCAATTGAAGAACCAAAAATAACCATCGCTCACACCCCACATGGGCACACGAGGTTCTGTAGATTCATCGAGGAATCAATATATAACCATCGCAACATACGAGGTTCTGCAAATCCACCGAGGGATCAATATATAACCATATCTCACACCCCATAAGGGCACATGAGGTTCTGCAGATTCACCGAGGAATCAATCAACACAAGAATGCATACCATGATGCTTCACATGCAACATGACTCATGACACTCTTGAAATGCATACATGTTTACAAACATACTCATGCATTCATCACATTCGTCGCATACATTCATTACGCATTCAAAATATATGTATCACAAAGCATATATATATTCCTCATCCATTCAAACCGATTCCATACATGGTTCACATTGACAATCAATCTCGCCATGCATTTCTATTCAATTCAAGTAAATGCACAAAATTACCAAACGACCACATTTCACACTTCACAAATCACAAACTAGGATTCACGCCATACGGCTACCCACATCGTACATATCAGCCTATAATTAGTCATTTTAGATAAGGAGTGATCGCAATCAAACCACACAACCAACCCACGGATAGGAAACACAAGAAAAGAAAACATGCTGTCAAGTTTGCTAACCTTCGCCTGGCGAAGCCTTCCAGCGAAGGCTCGCTGCCATCCGCCTGGCGAATGCGTTGGCGAAGCCAAACAGAAGCTACTACCATAGGTTCGCTGCCACGTTCGTTGGGATTCTCCTGGCAAACCCCTTCGCTACCACCTTCGCCTGGAGAACTCGCTAGCGAAGGCTGATCTTAGCCACTGCCATAGGTTTGCTGCCCACTCGCTGGGCTTCGCCTGGCGAAGTTTCGCTGCCACTCGCCTGGCGAATGCTGGCGAACCTGCGAAACCAGAAAACCTCAACTGTTCCAAAACCATCATAACCTCAAAAATCGACCGATTAAATCCAAACCAGTTCCAGTAGCATAGTCCATTCATCACCCGACTAAACTACACCATCTATTCCATATTCTAACCGATAAAACTCAGTTTCTACCGATTAAACCAACTTCCTACCTAGAAATGGAAAGATAGGAAACAATCCAACTAATCCAATCTAGCACATACATGATCATATACATTATTAAGATGATAAAACCTCTCACCCTTACCTGATTAATCGCAAGCTAAGGTTGATTCTTGATGACTCTAGGTTGTTCCACTTTCTCTTCTTTTTCCCTTCTCCTCTTTTCTTTCTCTTGTTTTTCTTCTTAATATTTCTATCTTTCTCTTTTCTCTCTATATCACATATTCTATTTTTTCCCTCCCAAATTCTTTCCACACACTTATCAAATAATTCTCACAAAATATCCACTTAATATTATCACTAATGCCCAAAATACCCTCCAACCTATTTTTACCCGAAACTCTCAAAGTCGGCAAAAATAGCTCAATATGTAAACATAACATATTATCACACAAATTCCATATGAATAAAATAATCACTTAAATAAATCAAAGAAGGACTCAATAAAAATGGGAATTCAGAATCGGGGCGTTACAACTCTCCCCCACTTTAGAAATTTTCGTCCTCGAAAATATTACCTGATTCAAACAGCTCTGGATGCGACTCACGCATCTTACTCTCCAATTCCCAAGTCATATTGCCTTCCGCAGCACCTCCCCATGCTACTTTCACAAGCGCGATATCCTTGCCTCTGAGTCTCTTAACTTCACGGTCCAAAATCCTAACCGGTAAAACCTAAACTGTAAGATTATCCCTTACTTCCACATCATCCATCAGAATCACATGTGACGGATGCGGAACATACTTCCAAAGTTGCGAAACATGAAACACATCATGCAAATTCGAAAGGTTCGGAGGAAACACCACATGATAAGCCACAACACCAACTCGTGCAGTAATCTGATATGGACCGATGAAACGAGAAGTCAACTTCTTCGACTTCAAAGCACGACCCACACCTGTAACCGGTGTAACCCTCAAAAACACACGGTCGCCTTCTTGAAACTCAAGATCCTTTCTTCTCTTATCATGATAACTCTTTTTCCTACTCTGAGAAACTCTCATCTTTTCCCGAATGAACTTCACCTTCTCCGTCGTTTGTTGTACCATCTCCGGTCCAACTACTGACTTCTCTCGAGTTTCATGCCAACACAAAGGTGTTCGACATCTCCGACCATACAAAGCCTCAAATGGTGCCATACCAATACTTGAGTGAAAACTATTGTTGTAGGTGAACTCAATCAATGCCAAATAACCATCCCTAGCACCACCTTGCTCAAGCACACAAGCACGCAACAAATCTTCCAATGATTGAATCGTCCTTTCGGTTTGACCATCCGTCTGCGGATGATAAGCCGAACTCAATCTCAACTTAGAACCCAAAGCCTTTTGCAAACTTTCCCAAAATCTTGAAGTGAATCTAGGATCCCTATCCGACACAATACTCTTAGGAACCCATGTAACTTCACAATCACACCAACATAAATCTCGGCTAACTTCTCCAAAGGATAACTAATATCAATCGGAATAAAGTGAGCAGATTTAGTAAGCCTATCAACAATCACCCAAATAGCATTGCGACCTCTTTGCGTATTTGGCAAACCCGTAACAAAGTCCATCGATATACTATCCCATTTCCACTCTGGAATGTCCAACGGTTGCACCAAACCACTAGGCTTCTGATGTTCCACTTTAGACTTCTGACAAGTCAAGCACGAATACACAAACCGAGCCACATCCCTCTTTAATTCGGACCACCAAAATATTTTCTTCAAATCTTGATACATCTTATTCGCTCCCGGGTGAATACTTAAGTTACTCCGGTGTCCTTCCTCCAATATCATCTTTTTCAACTCTACATCATCGGGAATACAAATACGACTACGAAATCTCAAAACTCCAAAATTATCAACCTTGAAGTCCTCATTCTCATTCATCATCAAATCAACAAACTTCAAATCCAACTTTTGCTTTTCGCACACGGTAGCCAGAAAATCATTCGTAACATACAACATACCAAGTTTCACACTACTCGGCGTTATCTCACAAACCAAAATCAAATCTCTAAAACTCTCCAACAATTCCCACTCTCTTACCATCAATGTTGACATATGAACCAACTTTCGACTTAAAGCATCGGCTACCACGTTTGCCTTACCCGGATGGTAATTCAAACCAAAATCATATTCCTTCAAAAACTCTAACCATCTCCTCTGCCTCATGTTCAATTCCTTCTGATCAAATAAATATTTCAAACTTTTGTGATCACTAAAAACTTCAAATCTCACACCTTAAAGATAATGTCTCCAAATTTTCAAAACAAACACCACGACCGCTAACTCCAAATCATGCGTAGGATAGTTCTTCTCATGCACTCTCAATTGTCTCGAAGCATAAGCCACAACTTTCCCATCTTGCATTAAAACACCTCCCAAACCGGACAAGAAAGCATCACAATAAACCACAAACGATTCCGTCGGATTTGGCAAAATCAAAACCGACACCGTTGTCAACCATCTCTTAAGCTCAACAAAACTCTTCTCACAATCAATATCCCAAACAGAAGCCTTTTCCTTACAAGTCAATTGAGTCAACGGAAGTCCCAACTTCGAAAATCCTTCAATAAACCTCCGATAATAACCGGCTAATCCCAAAAAGCTTCGAATCTCCGTAACTGACTTAGGAGCTTCCCACTGCATTATTGCATCAATATTGGATGGATCAACACTAATACCATTACCAGAAATAACATGCCCAAGAAAACTCACTTCTGATAACCAAAACTCACACTTCGACAATTTAGCATATAACTGCTTTTCTTTCAAAATCTGCAACACAACTCTCAAATGCTCTACATGCTCTTCTTGGGACTTAGAGTAAATCAAAATGTCATCTATGAACACAACCACAAAACGATCCAACTGATCATGAAAAATACGATTCATGTATTCCATAAACACACCTGGCGCGTTCGAAACTCCGAATGGCATCACTGAAAATTCATAATGACCATACCGTGTCCTAAAAGCCGTCTTTTGAATATCCTCCTCTTTAACACGAATCTGGTGATAACCCGATCTCAAATCAATCTTACTAAAAATACGGGCACCAACCAATTGGTCCATTAAATCATCAATTCTAGGAAGCGGATACTTGTTCTTAATAGTTACCTTGTTCAACTGCCGATAATCAATACACAACCGCATACTCCCATCTTTCTTCTTAACCAACAATACTAGTGCACCCCAAGGAGAAACACTCGGCCTAACAAACCTCTTTTCCAACAAATCATTCAAATGTTTCTTCAACTCTACCAACTCCGATACCGGCATACGATACAGTGCCATCGAAATCGGTCTAGTACCCGGAACTAGGTCAATTGAAAACTCGACTTTTCTTTCCAGAGGTACGTCCGCAATGTCCTCCGGAAATACTTCTGGAAATTCGCACACCACTGGAACCATATCCAGTTCAACCTTACTCTCTATCGACAATGATGCAAACAAACAAAACACTTGAGCCTCATCCGCCAAAAGTTTCTTTAACTCTTTAGTGGATAGAAAACTCTCTTCCTCATCCTCCTCCAAAGAAGGAAACCTTACCAACTTGTGATAACAATCAATACGGACTCTATTATACTGCAACCAACTCATACCCCAGATCACATCTAATCCTTCTAACGACAAACACACCAAGTCCATAATAAAGTCTTTACCATATATGGTCAAAGGACAACTTAAACATACCAAAGATGTAGTTACCGACCCCGAAGCGGGAGTCTTAATAACCATATCGCCACTACAAGAAGACAAACACAAATCCAAACGCTTAGCGCACTCAAAAGAAATGAACGAATGAGTCGCTCCGGTATCAATAATAGCAACTAAAGGCATATTATTAATAAAGCATGTACCTTTAATCAACCGATCCGCATTAGTAGTGTCTGCACCAGCTAATGCAAATACCTTCCCACTTTTTGGAGCTTGCTTTGGCTTAGTACACTTTGTACTAATATGACCAACTTCCCCACAGTTGTAACACTTCACCACGTTCCTTCTACAATCAGTTGTAGCATGGCCGATACTTACACAGTTAGCACACTTCGCTCCATCCTTCTTACACTCAAAAGATTTGTTCCCCACTTAACCGCACCTATAACACTTAATGGGACCAGAACTTCCACCTCCGGACCTCTTAACAGAGTGTTCCCTATGCTTGCCTTTATCAGCAGGCGTCACATAAGGTCCACTCCTTACCGGTTGCTTTCCTCTCTTCTCATTCAAACTCTTATAGTGAGTAGAACGAGCTTTACTACTTCAAAGATTCTACAACATTCGGTCAAGTCCGAAAATCTCCCAATCCTCTGATAACCCACCGCTTGCTTGATCTCAGGGCGCGAGCCGTTCTCATACTTAACACACTTAGAAAATTCCGCCGTCACCGCATCATAGTGAGGATGGAACTTCACCAACTCTATGAACTTAGCCGTGTAGTCTATCACAGACATGTTGCCTTGTTTCAATTCCAGGAACTCCATCTCCTTCTTTCCCTTCACACTCTCAGGATAATACTTTCTCAAAAATTCGGTGCGAAATAAATTCCAAGTGATTTCCTCATCGTCTACTTCAAGAACTTGTCTCATACCGACCCACCAGTCGTCGGCTTCTTCTCTCAGCATGTGAGCCCCAAGTCTCACCTTGCTGCCTTCAGCATAATTCATAACTCTAAAGATCCTCTCGATCTCCTTTAACCAAATCTGAGCACCGTCTGGATCAAACCTTCCCTTGAATACCGGCGACTGATTCTTTCTAAACTCATCATTAGCGTTCACATTCGGCGCACCCTACACCGCCCTAACCATTGCCTCCAAAGCAGCAGCCATCACATTGTCATTACGACCAGCCATATTCTGATTATACCCAAAAATAACAACAAGGTTAAACAACCGTTCAACCAACAAAACAACGAGACAGACACAACTGACTCAATACAGGCTCTGATACCACTTAATGTAACACCCCCTTTCTATACCCCCCAAATAATACAAATAATCATTTAGGCATAAATTCAAAATTTCATCAGAGTACATTTATATCACGGCATAAAAGGGGCATATCACATTATACCAAAAATTCAACATATACAACACCTCCTCAACAGATATGCAACAACGGGGCAACACCCACAAGGAAAATATTTAGAGCATAGGCGGAAACATCTAAATATTTCTTAACTTCCAAAACATGTAATCACATACATGTACATCATTCAAGTTGATTTACAACATCATCAATATATACAATATTCATCCAACATGTTTCATCAACATTCATCAGCAGATACAAACACAGATGTATCACAAAAGAATCAAAATAATCCCTAGCTACCCTGTGCTACATATCAGAGCCGACCGGCCGAAAAGGAATGAAGTCACGCTTCACAAAAACTCCAGCAATCTAATCTGCAATGCCTCATAGAGCATTATAAAATAGCAGAAGGATGAGAAACGATATCATAATACATAATGCATATAAACATATATATATATATATATATATATATATATATATATATATATACACACACACACACACACACACAGACACAGACACACACACACACACACACACACACACACACACACACACACACACACACACACACACACACACACACACACACACACACACACACACACACACACACACATAACGTCCAATAACGTCTTCCGCGTTCTCACCGCAACTCATCTCACTACACCGTACATCGCAATGTATTCACAATTAATTATTTACAAATAGAGCACCAAGCATATACAACATGCATAAACAATGTTTATATCAATTCATAAACATACACACATATACATACATATCCACACATACATGTATCTTTAAGCCTTCCATTCATGCCAATTATCAAAAATTAACATAAACATCTACATTAATGTTTATTCACCGTACATCATGCACAGATGTCAACATGCAACTCATAGAGACCGACACAAGACTCTATGCAGATGCAAATGCGGTACCGACTCATTTCAGCAGGTTCAATTGAAGAACCAAAAATAACCATCGCTCACACTCCACATGGGCACACGAGGTTCTGCAGATTCACCGAGGAATCAATATATAACCATCGTAACATACGAGGTTCTGCAAATCCATCGAGGGATAAATAAATAACCATCGCTCACACCCAAGGGCACATGAGGTTCTGCAGATTCACCGAGGAATCAATCAACACAAGAATGCATACCATGATGCTTCACATGCAACATGACTCATGACACTCTTTAAATGCATACATGTTTACAAACATACTCATGCATTCATCACATTCGTCGCATACATTCATTATGCATTCAAAATATATGTTTCATAAAGCATATATATATTCATCATCCATTCAAACCGATTCCATACATGGTTCACATTCACAATCAATCTCGCCATGCATTTCTATTCAATTCAAGTAAATGCACAAAATTGCCAAACGGCCACATTTCACACTTCACAAATCACAAACTAGGATTCACGCCATACGGCTACCCACAGCGTACATATCAGTCTATAATTAGTCATTTCAGATAACGAGTGATCACATTCAAACCATACAACCAACCCACGGATAGGAAACACAAGAAAATAAAACATGCTGTCAGGTTCGCTAACCTTCGCCTGGCGAAGCCTTCCAGCGAAGGCTCGTTGCCATTCGCCTGGCGAATGCGCTGGCGAAGCCAAACATAAGCTACTGCCATAGGTTCTCTGCCACGTTCGCTGGGATTCGCCTGGCGAACCCCTTCTCTACCACCTTCGCCTGGAGAACTCGCTAACGAAGGCTGATCTTAGCCACTGCCATAGGTTCGCTGCCCACTCGCTGGGCCTCGCCTGGCGAATGCTGGCGAACCTGCGAAACCAGAAAACCCCAACTGTTCCAAAACCATCATAACCTCAAAAATCGACCGATTAAATCCAAACCAGTTCCAGTAGCATAGCCCACTCATCACCCGACTAAACTACACCATCTATTCCAGATTCTAACCGATAAAATTTAGTTTCTACCGATTAAACCAACTTCTGACCTAGAAATGGAAAGATAGGAAACAATCCAACTAATCCAATCTAGCACATACATGATCATATACATTATTAAGATGATAAAACTTCTCACCCTTACCTGATTAATCGCAAGCTAAGGTTGACTCTTGATGACTCTAGGTTGTTCCACTTTCTCTTCTTTTTCCCTTCTGCTCTTTTCTTTCTCTTGTTTTTCTTCTTAATGTTTCTATCTTTCTCTTTTCTCTCTATATCACATATTCTATTTTTTTTCCTCCCAAATTCTTTCCACACACTTATCAAATAATTCTCACAAAATATCCACTTAATATTATCACTAATGGCCAAAATACCCTCCAACCTATTTTTACCCGAAACTCTCAAAGTCGGCAAAAATAGCTCAATATGTAAACATAACATATTATCACACAAATTCCACATAAATAAAACAATCACTTAAATAAATCAAATAAGGACTCAATAAAAATGGGTATTCGGAATCGTTGCGTTACAAAAGCCAGTGCTATACTGGAATCTGGGTCTTCCCAGAAATGGGGCCAGGTACTTGATGTTTATGCTAAACACGACAAGTTCGGTTTGGGATATAGTCTCTCTTCTTTTTCAAAGGTTCCTCCAAAGTACAAAGGACCTATTCGATTTACCAGCGATGGGGTTATATTAGATAGGATAAATGTTGTTGAGGATGACGAGGGAGACAACGATTGTGATATGGACGCTTGGATTCGTCCGTGTATCCCTGGGCAGAGGCTTTGCAACTAGACTGTGGAAGAAATCATCCAATTACATCAGAAGAGTAATTTCCGTTTGTTTTTTTTATTATGTCTAGTCCTATGTTGTGCCTAAGATGCAGTGGCTCTTCTTGTAGGGCCCCTTTGTTTATTTTCAAACTTTTATCATGAATGAAGAGACGTCCTTTTTGCATTCAAATGTTTTGATCCTTGTTTTCTTTTTTCTTTTTCGTACATTTTTAATTAAAACAGAAAAACGACAATGTGTTTGTGTTTGTTTGCATATCATAATAAGTATAAAACATCAATCATGCAGGTTGCACATCTCAGATACCATCGATCCAGATTCGGCTATGGCTCGATATGACTTTGATAACCCTATTTACCAAGCTGAGGAAGAGAGTGATGAAGATTGTGACCTACCCGAAGAACCGGCTAGACTTCTGAAGAAGGAGGAAAGGGTTATTCTTCCTCATCATGAGGACATTAAAGTCGTGAACCTGGGTACCGAGGACGGCAAGAAGGAAGTCATAATTGTGGCTGCATTGGAAGACGATGTCAAGGGAAGATTGGTAGAGGTGCTTCGTGAGTATAAAGATGTCTTCACTTGGTCTTATCAGGATATGCCAGGGTTGGATACCGATATAGTGGTGTACCGTCTACCTCTTCAAGAAAAATGTCCGCTCGTGAAGCAGAAGTTGAGAAGGACCAGACCTGATATGGCAGTCAAGATCAAAGAGGAGGTTTTAAAAGCAGTTGAATGCTGATTTTCTTGTTGTTACTAATTACCCTCTGTGGGTCGCTAATATTTTTCATGTACCTAAGAAGGATGGAAAGGTCAGGATGTGCGTTGATTATCGAGATTTGAATAGAGCGAGCCCGAAAGACGATTTCCCGCTCCTTCACATTAACGTGTTGGTTGATAACAATACTCAGTATTCTGTGTTTTCCTTCATGGATGGTTTCTCTGGGTATAACCAAATCAAAATGGCCCCAGAGGACATGGAGAAAACTACTTTTATCACACAATGGGGGACTTTTTGCTATAAAGTTATGCCTTTTGGATTGAAAAATGCAGGGGAAACTTATCAGCGGGCGATGGTGAGTCTCTTTCATGATATGATTCACTATGAGATTGAAGTATATGTTGATGAAATGATCACAAAGTCACAAACGAAGGAAGGGCATCTGGTCAATCTTCTGAAGTTGTTTGAAAGATTAAGGAAATTCAAGCTGAGATTGAATCCTAACAAGTGCACCTTTGAGGTGAGATCTAGGAAGCTACTAGGCTTCATTGTCAGCGAAAGAGGAATTGAGGTGGATCCTGCGAAAATAAAAGCTATATAAGAAATGCCTGAGCCAAGAATAGAAAAAGAGGTTCGTGGTTTTCTTGGGAGATTGAATTACATTGCAAGATTCATTTTTCACCTTACAACTACTTATGAGCCTATTTTCAAATTGCTAAGAAAAGACCAAGCGGTTGTTTGGAATGAAAACTGTCAGAAGGCTTTCGAGAAGATAAAAGAGTATTTGCAGGAGCCTCCAATATTGATGCCTCCAGTTGCAGGAAGATCTCTGATTATGTATTTGATAGTTCTTGAGAATATTGATGCCTCCAGGTAGGAAAGAACATGTTATTTACTACCTGAGTAAAAAAATCATTGATTGTGATTCAAGGTACTCAATGCTGGAGAAAACATGTTGTGCGCTTGCTTGGGCATCTAAATGTTTAAGGCAGTACATGTTAAACCACACAACCATGTTGATTTTGAAGATGGATCTGATTAAATATGTTTAAGGCAGTACCTTGCCGAACAAACAATTGAGGATTATCAACCGATGAGGTTTAAGTTTCCTGATGAAGATATAATGTTTTTAAAGATGAAGGACTATGATGAGCCTTTACCTGACGAGGGTCCCGAGATTAGGTCTCAGTGGAAGTTAGTTTCTGGAGATGCTGTTAACTCATACAGCAACGGAATCGGGGCAATTATTACAACTCCTCACGGTTCTCACATACCGTTCACTGCCCGATTAACGTCCGCCTGCACCAATAACGAATCTGAATATGAAGCATGCATCACGAGTCTAAAGGAAGCCATTAATTTTAGAATCAAGAATCTAGATGTGTATGGTGATTCAGCTTTAGTCGTCAATCAAATCAAGAGAGAATGGGAAACCCGTCAGACCAACCTGGTGCCTTACAAGAACTATGCAAGAAGACTGATGCATTTTATCATACCCCAAATTTTGACCCCTTAGATCTTCGTCATCACTTTAGGATCATATTCATTTGATTATCTAACCTTAACCTATTTCAAGTTTGTCTTTGTTAAGATACAGGAATCAGGGTACCGTACAGCCGAAAATCGAGGTTTCGACGGTTAATCAGTCAACGTATTGGATTGATTCTCAATGAAATAAGTCTCCACATCTTCAAACATACTCCATTGGATCAAGTATGAATCCAATTTGAGGTTGTCACCCGAGGATCAAGAACAGTGCAGTTCAGGATACCCGATTAGGGTTTTCGATTAGGAAAAGTCAACTGTGGTTTGACTTTTGATTTAAAAGGTGTTACAATGGTCGGATCATGGTACATAAAGTTAATATGGATTATTAAAGTCTACTCAATAAGTTTCAAGGCCTCAAAAGACCCGGAGCATCAACAGTCGACTTTGTAGTCACCGATCGATCGTTCGGTTGACCGAAAAGTCAACTCTTTACTCATAAGGAATTTGACCTCAAAGTATGAATAAAAAATGTTCCTAATGACATATTTCACCTACCCATGAAGTTTCATGACCATTGGATCAAGGATTGGGGAGTAATCACAAAAATCAGGAATTAGGGTTTTGAAAGGGGGCAAGACCATAACTCCTTAACCACACATCCAATTGAGTTGGTTCAAAGCTCATTGGAAAGCTCTTGGCAAGTCCTAAAAAATTCCCACAGTGGTCCATGAGCAGGAAATGCATAGATTTGGAGTCATGACCAAATTCATTACAAGAGGGAAAAATAACTTAGAAAAAATCTAAGTTATTTCACCTTTTAGGCATGTTTTTCAGCAACTTTGAGAGGTCTTTTGACCTAGTTCCATTGGGAATCTGAAGCTCATGAAAACATGAAAGTTGTAGAGATACATGAGGGCTTTCCAAAATGTACTATAACTCCTCCATAGCCCTTATGAGATGAGAGTTATGAATTCAACAAGATGAGGTTTCAACACTTGAGTCCAACATTTTCACTTTTTCACAAACTCACCTTTTGGTCACTTGAGCTATTCTCAGCCCTTGGATCATGTTTCTATATGATATTTAGAGGATATGAGGAGAAGAAATGCAGAAAATGAGGAGGTTTGGGGAGTCTTGCAAGTTGGAGGTAAGTGGTATCATTTTAATCAAATAAAAGGAAGAAAGAGAAACTTTATGGAGATCTTGCAGCAAACAGCCCTCCTACTGCCTAGCCACACTTCAATCACTGTTATATCATTCATGCCACTTGAGTAATGCATCAGCTTGAGCCAAAGAATTGAATTTGCAGCTGCATCAAAATCTCAAGCAAGATTACTTTTTCAAAACTCCCACCAAAAGTGTCAAGTTACCAATCTACCCCAAGCCTTGCCTTGCTTATAAATAGAGGTTTCCTCTATGTTGAGAGGCACACCATAGCACTCTATAACCCGAGATAAACTCATTGCTCTCATACTTCCTTGCATTTTCTTACAAGTGAAGAAAACCACCCTAAAAACCTCAAAAATATGTCTTGAGTAAAACAGCCTCCAAAACCATTTTCACTCAACCAAAACCACCACAAACCATCCACACAATCCACAAATGATGTGTGGGAGGTGTTCAAACCTTTAAACCAGAAAAAAAACTTCATTTTCCCAAAAGTCAACTTTCAACCAAGGAAAGTTTGACTTCATACTCAAAATCTGCCAAAACACATATCAGGCCTGCTTTGATCTTTGAAAACCTCCAAACACCTTAGGTTTATGGTATACCAACTTTCCATAACCTAAATCTCATCATCATCACTTATTTCAAGTTCTAGTCCAAGATCCACTTGTTTACTTCAAGTGCAAGAAAGGCCAGCATTCTCACCAAGGCATTGGATTTGGATTTCATTTGGAGGCTCTAAGGTTTTCCTTCTATAATTGCTTGCTGGGAAGTCTATAAGAGGTTAGTAGTTACTATCTTTTTGTTTTTTCCACCTGTCATGAACATGAGTAGTATGCATTAGTTGTTATAATATGCTTTATGTGTATGTGTAGTTCATGTTTGAATCTGTCACATTTTGCTTGCCTGCTCATTATTGTATTTTGTTCTTATGAAATATGTTACGTGGCTGTGTGTTAAGCTTTGAAGTCTCTTAAGGGCTATTGTATGTCATGTTTGAACATGTGAGGATAGTTGCATTTGTCATGCCTTAATGCTGTTTGGTTCTGCTTGTGAGAATATTAACTTGCTTATGTTGCATTATCACTTTTTATATCATGATCATGTTAGTTAACTTTTTTGAATTTAGAAACCCTCGTATAGGTGTTTATGTGATGTTTGTATTGTTGGAAAACCAGTTTGGTTTTGGTTCTGCAGCAATTCTGTTCTTGCATTTTTTTCCAGCCCATGTGCACTTTTCAACCAATAAGTCATTTTTGGTTCTACCATCTTTTGAGATCATATGTGTGTTTAAACTTGGTCTTTAATGCATTTTGAACTTACTTGTAAGTTTATGCTGCCTCTTTGAACTTGTCAAAGGTCATTGGAATGACTCATGAGATAATGGGGACCAATACCTTTTTTTTTGCTGTCTTGATGATTGCAGCTGTCATGACATGTGCTTTTAGCTTGATACTTGCCTTTCGTTATGTTAAATGTGCCTTTATATTGCTTTGAGCTTTTACCTTATGTTTGACTTGTGTTTGTTAACATGAGAGCCTTGAAATCATGAGTTATGTTTGGCACTGTGATATTTGCATAAGTTGGTGTTTTCTTTAGGTCTATATGGCATGACTGTTTTCAAACTTGATATCTTATTAAAGTTGTTGCCTACCATTGTCCTTTGTTGCATATGTTTGTTAACATGAAGTATGATACTTGTTGGATCATGTTTGCTAGATAGTTGGTTTTGTTTCATCCCTTGCATCACCACTGTCATCACTTAGGCACTAGGATAGGGCTGTGGTTGTAACCATGTCTTGTTCACATTTTGTTTACATTGCTAATATTAATGAGTCTGTTTGTCTTGAAGCCTTTGGTATGAATCTGTTGTGAACTGCTAATCAGCCTCATTGGTTAATTTTTGATTACTTGCATTCTTGTGTCATGTTTCTTTTGTTGAGGAACCAATTGTCATGATGCCCTTGTTGAGCTGGTAACTGTTGTATGCATTAGGAGTATTAGGACTGTTTGATTTGTGCTAGCCTTGCCATGTTTTAAAATCCATACCTGCTGCCAACTGCCTAGGTTCATTTGAAACTGCCATGGTACCATTTTGTTGTAGACTAACGTATTGACATGTGTTTGCAAGATGATTTGTGCATATAGAACTAGGGCTATTCATTGATCTTTGATATTGCCATATGTTGCTGCCAACTGCCTGAATTCATGAGCATCACCATGCTGTTTTGATTTCTTTTTCAAACTTTGTCAAGTTTATGCTACCATGATGCTTTGATTGCTTTTTCAACTTTGTCAAGTTTACATCACCATGCTGTTTTGATTTCTTTTTCAAACTTTGTCAAGTTTATGCTACCATGGTGCTTTGATTGCTTTCAACTTTGTCAAGTTTACAATACCATGATGCTTTGATTGCTTTTTCAACTTTGTCAAGTTTACATCACCATGCTGTTTTGATTTCTTTTTTCAAACTTTGTCAAGTTCATGCTGCCATGTTTGTTTTTCAACTTTGTCAAGTGATGCTGCTTTGATTATTTCCCATCTCTGTCAAGTTTGCATTTGTGATTTGTTGGTAACATGCCTTGTTGGTGCTAACTGTCATATTCATGACTTGCTGCTAGTATGATGTTATTGTTAGAAATATGTCTAGGTCTTTATTCCTATGGTTGTAACCATCATTTTTCAAGGCTTGATATGAATTTGATATGTTTGGCATGATTTTATTTTGAGGACCAATTGCTGCTGTTGTGTATATGAGTTTTTACATGTTGGATCAAATTTGTTTATTTTTGCTAGTCATGAGCACAATAATTGCTAACTGTCAGAATAGACCATGTTATTTGAACTGATACAAATTTCTTAGGATGTTTTGCTTTGTAAAGGCATTGCAGAGTTGCATATGTGTGGCTTGTTTGATTTTGCTTTTGCTTGCCATTTGTTTTGCTGTCAATTTCTGTCTTATGCTTCAATTCATGTGCCATCATTTTTGTTAAGTTCTTGCATCTTGTTTGAATCCTTGGTTTAATGTGTGTAAATCATTTTGTGTATGATGAGTACATAGGTTGCATCATGAATTGTTCTCTTTTGCCAAAACAACATTTTAAGCATGTTTGTTCACACCATGACAGTCCACACACTAGTTTTAATTTGGAGTTGCCTTTGCATGATTGTTGCATCCAAATTCCATGAATAATGTATTTAAGACTTGTGCATACTGTCGCTACCGCGAAAATAAGGTGCCGGCAAACCAGAAGATTCGCCATCTTTCGTTATTTATCCCACGGAAAGGTAAAGGAAACGATTGGAAAAACCTGACGAAAAGGTATAAGATAAGGTCATCGCAACCATGTCTGGGTTCGGGAGTCGGTTACGCAAGGGGAAGGTATTAGCACCCCTCACGTCCATCGTACTCGATGGGATCCACACTTGTTGTGTTTATCTGACGGGTTGATTTTATCTATCTACACTAAAAGGCTGGTCTGAAAAGAAAAGAAAAGTGACTCGGCAGAACACAACAGTTCTATGCCTACGTATTCCTGTCTGGAACGAGAAATCAGAGTCAACGTAGTTCGGCTAACTACGGGTTACGGGGGAAGGTTGCTCGCCGAGATATCACATCTCATGCCTACGTACTTTCACACAGCGTGAAAGATCAGAGCAAACGTAGTTCGGGATACTACGGATTACGGGAGGGGTCAAATTCCTCTATTTTTCCGAGTAGGGTTAACAAACAGTTCCAGCAGTTTAGTGTATGCAACTCGACCTTTGGAGACTTAGGCGTTACCATTTGCGGTAGAACTGGAAATTAACGACACTCTTTACTTCAGAAAAAGCTTTCCTTGAGTTATGGGCCCACGGGGCAAAAGATGTTTGATCTTTGTTTTCTGTCTTTTACGGAAGAACTATTTTTTATAGTTGTCTGTAGTTTGTACAACACTAGAGACTATGACTTAGGAGCGAATACGTTGCATATCGTCCAAAGGACATATACTAAACACCCTAGTTGATTGAGAGGAGACCGCTCAATTATCACTTCCCAAGTAGCTTAAGGCTCGTAACGCGCTTATACTAACTTGCCTTTATTACGTTTTTTACTGTTGTTTTGAGATGAGAAGAGAACAAACTCTATGGTGAAACTGCCAAGTCCTAATGTTGTCATGCAAAATTGATCCTATGATTGAGGTTAGGAGGGAGCTACCTAATGTTATCATGCATGGTTAGAACCCTAATGTCTATCATAACTTCTCTTGAACAAGAGAAGTCAGAGTTCCTAAGGGAACATGGCAATGGCAAGCAACAGCAAGAGCAATCACTGAAAAGAAATAATGTAAGTAAAATGCATGCAATACAGCAATACAAGCAGAAGGAGACAAACTCAACTTCTTAGCAATCACACAAAAAGAAAACAGTCAAAACAGACAAGCAGAGGGAGACAGACTCAACCTCTATATGCAAATATGTCAATTAGAAAAAGAAAAACAACACACAAGCAAGGGGAGGACCACCTCAACCCTTAAGGCAAACAAGCAGAGGGAGACCCACTCAACCTCTTAATGCAATCATGCACCTATACTTAGACTATCCAAAACATGAACCATCCTAATGCAACACACCACTCAATCATGAATGAGGACAAGGATTGATGACAGATAAGGGATTCATTCCATAGGTAAACAAACAAGGCTTCTATCCTAGGGAAAGGAATTGAAAGTTGGGAGGCCAGGGTAAGGTCCATAGGAACTTATCCCAGGCACTCAACCAACTAAAAAGAATTTGGGAGAACCCTAGAGGTTTGGCTCCTCCAAGGAATGTGCAATATTCCCCCCATAGGAGGGACTGTGCTACCCCAAGAAGGTTCCTAAAAGGAAAGGAGAGGATTAGGAGAATGAAGGTGAGAAGCAAGGTAAGGTCACAGGAGCTTACCACAGGCACTCAACCAACTTCACTTCCTCAGAAAGCTTTCATAGACTCAACTCCTTTATGATATTGCAATGAATTCCTCCACAGGAGGAAACATGCTCACAAGGAGGATTCCAATAAAGCAAGGAAAATTGAAAGGGAACCTAACCCTATAGGAAGAATCATCTACCTAGTCTAAACTTCTAAAGAACCTCAAAGATTACCTCCTAAGGATCACCTACACTAAAGGTTCAAAGCTCTAAATAGGCATCTATCTAATCACCATTCTATCAAGAAAGGATATGAGACCTAGAATCATCTAATGGTCATTATTGAGATCATTCTAAAGGAAAGGCCATGTTAGAAGCACCATAAAACTAGTCTAATTGGTAATTCTAAGAAAAATATGAAATCAAGTCCTAAAATTCTAGGGAATTTTCTAAGGAATCCTAAGAGGGTTAGGGACTTATGGTATAAAATCCAAGGATTGAATCTAAAGGGAAAGTCACCTAAGAATTTCTAAACCTAAAGTTATCAAAGGGGAACCCTAAAATGGAAGGTCATGGGTGTCGCTACCGCGAAAATAAGGTGCCGGCAAAACAGGAGAGTCGCCACCTTTCGTTATTTATCCCTCAGAGCGGGAAACGAAACGATCGAAAAAACATGACGAAAAGGTATAAGACAAGGTCATCGCAACCTTTGTATGGGTTCGGGAGTCGGTTACGCAAGGGGAAGGTATTAGCACCCCTCACGTCCATCGTACTCGATGGGATCCACGCTTGTGGTGTTTATCTGACGGGTTGGTTTTACTATCTACCTATCAAGGCTGGTCTGAAAAGAAAAGAAAATGACTCGGCAAAGCGTCGCACTTTATGCCTACGTATTCTCATCAGAGAATGAGAAATCAGAGTCAACGTAGTTCGACTAACTATGGGTTACGGGGAAGGTGGCTCGCCAATACGTCAGTATTGTGCCTACGTACTCTCAACAGGCTTGAGAGATCAGAGCTTACGTAGTTCGGGATAATACGGATTACGGGAATTCAGATTCATCTATTTTATCGAGTAGGGTTAACAAACAGTTCCAGTAGTTTGGTGTACGCAGCTCGACCCTTGGAGACTTACGCGTTACCATTTGCGGTGGAACTGGGATTTAACAACACTCTTTTCTTCAGAAAAGCTTCCTTTGAATTATGGGCCCACAGGGCAAAAAGGTTTGAAGTTTGTTTTCGGTCTTTTACGGAAGAACTGTTTTTTATGGATGTTTGCAACTAATATCGCACTAGAGACTATGACCTGAGAGTGAATGCGTCGCATGTCACCCAAAGGGTGCCATACTAAACATCCAAGCTGTCGAAAAGAAACTCTCCGACAACCCTTTCTCAAATAGCTTAAGGCTCGTAACATACGACATCAGTTAACCTTTATTACTGTGTTTTAATTCGTTTAGAGATGAGAAGAGGGAACAAGCTCAACTAAGGGGAAACTATCAAGTCCTATTGTTGTCATGCCAAGGATTCATCCTAGGGTTTATGTTTGAAACAGGGAACTCCTAGAAGTTATCATGCATAGGTTTCAACCTAAAGTTCTAATCATCACTTCCTTATCAAAGGAAGTGAGATTCCTAAGGGATCATGTCAATGATAAACAGAAACAGATAAAGCATCAGCTTAAACAGTAAATAGTAAACGACTGTAAAATGCATGCAATGCAAGTGAGGGAGGAAATGTGTGTGGGGCATCAACCTCCACAAGCTCGTCTCGACCTCAAGCTAGATATGAATAACTATAATCATATAGAAAAAGTAAAATGCCATCAAGCAAATAACATAACTGCAATCATACAGAAGAAATAACATGCTATCAAGCAGAATATGAGTGACTGTAATCATACAGAGAAATAAAATTTCATCAAGCCAAATATAAACCACATAGGCAAGGGAGCAGGGCTCTACCAAATACCAGCAAGCAAAGCCATACAGTAAAAATACAAGCAGAGGGAGCAACTCAACCTCTAGTGCAATCATGCTCCTAGCTTAACACAATCTAACTATGAACTTATTCTAATGCATCAAGCCAATCAAACAAGTCACTGCAATACAGTTGCACAGAAAGCAAACAGACAAGAAAGAAGGCAGACTTCTTCAACTTCACAGCAAGGCAACCTTCTGACATCAGTTCAGTCCTTAGTCTTCAACTGCTCTTCAAGGCCATCATCTTCAATAGCAAGTGTCAACTTGCTTCTAATACATCCACATAAGTATCAACTTGCTCTTCACCTTCTTCAAGCTTCAGCTCCACAATAAACCCCACCTTCAGGCCTTAATCCCAATAGCAAGTATCAACTTGTTTTTCAGGCTCTCAATGTATCAAACACAAGTATCAACTTGCTTCTTCCTTAAGCTTCAGCTTCTTCATTCCATCTCCAATGGATTCCTCTCCCAAGTATCAACTTGTTCTTCATCCTCTTCAAGCTTCAGCTTCAATGGCAGTCTTCAAACACAGATAAGTATCAACTTCTAGCCTCTTCAACAAGGAACTCCATCCTCTAGCAAGGGAGAAATATTCATCTAACAAGTGCAAAGTTTGGGTGATTGGTAGCAGAGTGAAGACCAAAGGTCACCACTAAGCATCCTATCATCAGAGAAAGGGACCCTCAAAGGTTCTACCAATTTGTAAAGAGCCACACATCCTACCAAAGGAGGGATGAGGTCTTTACAAGGGGACCTTACATCATAGGGAAGGATGGAAGTGATCAACATCTTCCATGTTTATGAAGGGAGAGAATCTATCTAGAAGCTCTGCCTACAAACCCTAATCTTAACACCTAATCAACACTACACCAAAAGAAGGGAAGATCTTCACATCCAAGCTTCTTCAACTCAATCCATGGTAGCCCAAGCTTGCCTTCAACCTCATCCAAGAGAAAGAGAGCCAAAACCCTAATCTAAGGGAACTAAAGAAGTCATTCTAGTTGAATTAGTGCATTAGAATCATCTAAAGTTAGCACTTAAACTAAAATCAAACAAAAATAGTAAACTACATTGTAAATTCCTACAAAAATTCCTAAGGGACCCTAATTCAATCATTAATCTACCACACAAAAATCAGAGGTCGAATCATCCACCAAGCTCTAGAAATAAAACCTAAATCACAAGGCATCAACCATAAACCCTAAAAATGGATCTCCTAAAGGTTTCAACCTAAAACTACCACTTACATTCATCACAAAAATGTGAGAAAAATCTAGGGGGGACATGCATATCTATGCTAGCTACACACAAAAAATCAAGGCAAAAATCATCATCAAATGGTCAAACCAAATTCAACAAAATCAAGCATCAACCATGATTATTTTAATATCAATTAAAATGTAAAAAATTCAAATAAAATCAGAATTGCATGAAATGTTAATATTTTTTATCTAAAAAAACTAGATTCAATCATGAATCCATGACAAAAAGAATGGAATTAATTGAGTCATTTTCAATTATTTATGGATTATCCAATAACCATGAATGAAATGGGAAATTAAAATGAAAATCCAAAGAAAATGATAAACGCGTGGTGCAGGTAGCAACAAAATTCAGTTCATTTCAGGGTTGGGCCCAAAAAGGGGGTGTGAGTATCAATCTGTGTCTAAGCCCAAAACAACAATTTAAATGAAACACATCGTTTCATCTCACTCAGACTCCTTCACAAAATTTCCTTCACGCGTGGCCGTTAGATCCTCATCTGGTCAAAGTCTCACACCTAATCCAATGGCTGTGAGGTTGTCTTCAACCTTTTGAATTTCTGAGTTTCTTTCACCTGCGCGCGCTAGAGTCACCGCCGGTGACTTCTCCGATCAACCACTCCCAACCCTAACTCTCTCTAGAATCCACCATTACAAATGGTCTCTACACGAAACTTGTCCCAAATTTCACAAGGAACTCATTCATGCCACTAGTTCATGCTAAAAACTCAAGGTTTGCAAAAACACGATCTCAACCGAAAATTGCATAAACCCTAATTGGTCACTAACTTCCAAATTTAGGATCCAGAAACCTTCCTACATCAATCTACAATGCATTTAACCTAACAATTCCTATTGGTTCTACCTAAATTAAGCCATGGAATGAGAATTGCATACCTGGTAAAATCGTGTGAACAGAGTGGTTGAATCTTCAAATCAACCCTCCAGAACTTCCAGACTCCTTCACTAGCCTCCAATCAACCTTCTGTATGCAAATAAAAGAGCTGAAACCTCGTGGATTCTTGAACCCGATAATGAGTTGCAAGCTTCCAACTCCAATGGCTATCTCACGATTCTTCCACAATTGTGCCTTGAATTCAATCTGGAATTGATCACCAACCTCAGAGCAAGCTATTGGGATCAAGAACTTGGACTGAAATGGCTTCAAACCTTGTAACATAATTGGACTTGCAAGAAGAAATTTCAAAGTTCAATCTCACTCTCCTCTCTCAATTCTCACCAACCTTGGCCTTAGATCACTTCATGATCATATATAGGACATGAATGAATGATCTAGAAAGTTCTAGATCACTCTAATGAGAAATTCAATATCTCATGTCATGGAAAGTTCAATCTCATGGTACACTCATGACAGTCCTTGCAGCAGCTTGTATTCACTATGCTCTTCATCCAAATTATCCTCACATGAGATTATGAAAGTGTTTTGATGGATTGGAGCATTGGTCTTATCTTATGAGAAGTTTGGCATATGTTACATAAGTCTTAAGCAAGCAAAAGAAACTCCATGATTTTGACCTCAAATGGGAAAATTAACATTGTCATTGTCTTTAAAATGTCATTTCTGATCAAAATGACATATTACATGCCTTATCTTGGCCTTGAAATGAAAAACCCCAAATTTGGTCCTTTTAATGAACTTTAATTCTTCCTTTTTAAGTCAATTTTGCAATTTTGAGTTACAAGAAATTCCAACCTCCCATTACCACTTGGCTAGCCTTAAAACATCATTTTGAACAAGTTTGATGTTGAACATTTTCCCATTTGAAGCTTGCAAATAAGAGTTATGGACTTATGGTTGAAATGACCTATAATCTTCAAATACCCAAAATACCCTTGACTTGTCAAAGCCATAACTTGAGTTCTACAAATCCTATCAAGGACTTCTAGTACTCTCTAGAAAGCTAAGAGGATAAGGAACAGCATTCATGTTGACCAAAAGTCCATGGCAATCATCCTTCTAGGGCAAAAATTTCATGCAAGTTGGGTAACTTTCAAGCTCTAAATTCACATTCCTCAGATGACTTGTAACTTGTCAAAGCCATAACTTGAGTTCTACAAATCCAATAAAGGACCTCTAGCCCTCAAATTAAAACTAAGATAATTCTCTACAACATTCATGTTTGGGGTAAGATGAGATGACAATCACATCTTGAGCTAAATTGCTTTGAAGATCAGGGTCAAACTAGGGGATTTTACACTGTCAAGCCTTAGAAACCCTAGCCTGAAACTTCTCAAACTCTTCAATCATGATGAGTTAACCTTGGAATCATCCTTATAACATCTCAATGTATCAAACCATGATCACATGGCTCTTGGATTAGGTCTCAACCTTGTTCAAATCATCAGTTGACCTAGGGTTGACCCAGTCAAACCCTAGTTGCACCACTCATGGCTGGGCCTTCTTAATCTTACACAATGACCTGTCTAGGCCTCACAGTGGTCTTCACCAAATCTCATGAGCTTTATCAAGACCTCAAGTCTAACTCCATGGCCTCAGAATCATCTGATGGCTTCACACAACTCTCAAGTTAGGAGACCTACACACTTGGCTTCAATCACTCTCTCTGAGGATCTTTTAACTTCTCTGACAAGGATATCAACCCTTGAACATCTGAATAACCTTCTTAGCTAGCTTCATAGTCTTGTGTAGATCTCAATTGGTAATCATACCTCTTGATCTCCTGCACACATGTCAATGAAATACAAATGATAATGCTAATGTGAATGAAATGAAACACAAGCTAGGTGAAGAAATATTGGTCAAATTTTGGGGTGCAACAGATGCCCCTATTCAAACGGCTCGGACCTGACTGGGTGAGAAGCAAACGGCTCTCAAATAATCAAGGTGAAAGACGGTTGAATACCAACAAACCCGGAAATTTGCCAACTGCACAAGTACACGGTACTCTGATGGGACAAATCTTCGGAAACTGAAATGATAGCTGCACGGCAACTAGCTAGAGAAATACTGATCTGAACCTCCGTCGGGATGATTCTCTGATTAATATGATATCATTGCATCCTCAAATCATCAAGGGGTCGCCGGTTACACGGTAACTGGTGATTTGCCAACCGCACAGGTAAACGATACCCTGATTGGTAGGAACATCTTCAACACTGAGCATGACAGTTGCACGACAACTCTGCTAGGGAATTGGCCACACGGTAACCGGTGAAATGTCTAATCTCAAATCTCCGTTAGGATGATCATCTGATTTTTCTGTAGATCTTCGTCCTCAAGTCATCAAGGGGTCGCTGGTTACTCGGTAACCGGCGGTAATGAATGGTTGATTATGCTGTCAGGCATTCTGCATCATAGCAGAAGAATTCCTCGGGACTCATCTGGTCATTAACAAACAAGTTAATTATGCCGTCGGACATTCAAAGAAATTCTCGGGCGTCAGCCGGACTTCATCAGTAAGTCAGGAATAGAATCCTTGGTCATTCATGAATCAATAAGGACATTCAAACTTCTGCCATCAAGCACTCTGCATCGGCTGAGGGAACTGCGTTGACATCACGGTTGGAATTCGTCAGTAAGTCTGGGGTTTCGGCACCGCTGCCGGACTTCAATCATCAAGTCTTCAAGGAAATCTCAACTTCTATGTTTAAGACCTGCAGTGGATGACACATCTCCGCTGGGGATTCTGGAGAACTATCAAGTAACTCTGCTT
This sequence comes from Lathyrus sativus, assembly GCA_963859935.3. Lineage (NCBI taxonomy): Eukaryota > Viridiplantae > Streptophyta > Magnoliopsida > Fabales > Fabaceae > Lathyrus > Lathyrus sativus. The sequence continues at coordinate 84,212,147 of OZ012738.1, forward strand.
CGGGGGTCCAGAAATCATTCTGGGTGAATCATCTCTGCTGAGGAAATCAAGAATCATCTTGAACAAACAACTTCGTCGGGGACTTCAAGAATCATCCTGAACCAATAACTCTGCTGGAGATTTCAGGAATCATCCCGAGCAATCACTCTGTCGAGGACTCTAAGCATCAACTTGAGCAGCCCTCCCTGGCGACCTCACTGGGGATTTTAAGAATCATCTTAAGCAGACACCTTCGCTGGAGAATTCAAGAATCATCTTGGGCAAGCGACCTTGCTGGGGAATACCTACAAAGCAAGAACGGTAACAACCTAGCTTATGCTTCATATGCTTTGACAATGGCGTAATGCTCTACACGGTGGAAATGCTATGCATTTAAGGTAAATGCTATGCAATCAGGCAAAATGCTACAACCCCATCAGCAAAATAAATGCTGAATGGAAAATCCTCCTGTCAAGGAGCAGGACCACTCTGGCGGAGGAAGGAATCATCCTGCCGAGGAGAAGAAGTCACACCAATCTCAAATGGATTCCGCCTGGGGAACGATCTTCAGCCGACTGCTACAGGGGAATAAAGCTCTTCGGGAACTTAAACCTGCTCAACTAGGCGTACGAACCACAAGCTGAGGAAAATGATGTCAATCGCAGAAATAAACTGCACGGCCTTCGCGGCAAAAATTTCCTAGAGATAACGACTCCGGTGGGGAAATACAACATCAGCTATTCAATACTCTACTAGAGAAAACCAATCATGGCCTTAACGCTTTCCAAGGACTCGTCTCTCTTGGGAAACTGCAAACTCGGATGGGGGAGAAGGAATCGCCCTGCTTGCTGGGGAGAGTACGACTCTGTGGGGAATTTCACTTCCGCTGAAAACTTCAGTCTTGAACTGTCGAAAGCTGCACACTTCAGTATATGACTCAGCTGGGGAGACGATGTTCCTTCAGGATACATCTGATTGGGGAGAGAATCTTCTCTTCCTGGGGGGTACGTATCAATGCTCTTGGTCTCATGTTCAAAACTCCGCGGGGAGACGCTGCTGAACTTGCTGGAGAAGGAGGAATCATCTTGCTTGAGGACGCACGGCGTGCTGCCTGGTATATGCTACACCTGCACCAACACAAACAAACAGACAAGATACCCTTCTCAAAGGGACCTATCAAGATTATCATCTTGTGACAATGTTCAAGTAATTCATTGTTTCAACAATAAGTGGCCTAGGCCAGTAAGTTTATGTATGCGCATTTTATCAAAAACATCGACGTTCTTTTTCGCAAACAAAACAGATAGATGCTAAACAGGCAAACATAATTGCTGAATAGTATACATTTTATTGATAACGAACCCCTGAATGGGTAAAAGTGTTTTACAACAGATGCAAGCTCCTGGAATGAGGAAGCTGCGCAAAAATAAAAACATAAGTATACATCAGTATATACACAAATGTCGGCAATGAGGCGTAGACGAACACCATGAGTTGATCCCTCTATGACCCACTCGACTTCGATACTTCTCCGACGCTTCAGCTTCAGAAGAGATTGATTCAGATAAACGGCCCTCAGGTCTTCCAAACCACTAAACAATGAAAGTCCACACGCGGAACGCAGTCATTTGCTTTTTCAGATCCCTAACTTTTGCCTGAATCGCCCTTTCGGGTTTTCGATTCACCGGGATACCCTTTTTTGCCAAAGTCGCCCTTCCAGGTTTTCGACTTTGCGGGTGTACATTTTTTCTTTTATATCCCTAATTTTTGCCCGAACCTTTTTCCTTTTTTATGGTTCGCCGGGATGCCCCCCTTTTGCCTGGATACTCTTTTTTCTTTCCAGCGGGTCATTCTTTAAGCAAAGTATTTTTTAACTGCGTCCGCGTTCACCGGGGATGCAAAATCTTCGCCATCCATCGTAGATAACAACAAGGCTCCTCCCGAAAAGACCTTGCTAACGACGTACAGACCTTCGTAATTAGTTGTCCACTTGCCCCAGTAATCGGAGTGTGGAGGAAGAATCTTCTTCAGGACGAGATCACCCGTCTGAAAGCTTCTAGGACGCACCTTCTTATCATAAGCTTTCTTCATTCATCTTTGGTACAGACGACCGTATGCAATCAATGCTAATCTTTTCTCGTCCATCAGGCTGAGTTGGTTTAGTCGGTTCTTTATCCATTCTGCCTCATCGAGTTTCACGTTAACCAAAACTCGTAAAGAAGGAATCTCAACTTCTAACGGTAGGACAGCTTCCATACCGTACACCAGTGAGAAAGGAGTTGCCCCGGTTGATGTACATACCATTGTACGATAACCGTGCAGTGCAAATGGCAGCATCTCGTGCCAATCTTTATAGGTCACAACCATCTTCTGCACAATCCTCTTAACGTTCTTATTGGCCGCTTCAACAGCGCCATTCATCTTCGGCTGGTAAGGAGATGAGTTGTGGTGTTCAATCTTGAAACTCTGACACAACTCCTTCATCATCTTGTTATTCAGATTCGAACCATTATCAGTAATGATCCGCTCAGGAATTCCGTATCGACAGATGATGTCCCTCTTTATGAATTTAGCCACCACCTACTTGGTCACATTAGCATATGAGGCTGCCTCCACCCACTTGGTGAAGTAGTCGATAGCTACTAGAATGAAGTGATGACCATTAGATGCAGTGGGCACGATCTTGCCTATCATGTCGATGCCCCACATGGAGAACGGCCACGGGGAGGACATGACATTTAACGGGCACGGCGACACGTGAATCTTATCAGCATAAATCTGGCATTTATGACATCTCCTCGCGAATTTAAAGCAATCCGATTCCATCGTCAGCCAGTAATATCCTGCTCTCAGGATCTTTCTCGTCATAGCATGCCCTCCGGCGTGCGTACCAAATGTGCCTTCATGGACTTCTTCCATGAGCATGCTCGCCTCTTTCTCATCTACACATATGAGTAGCACGAGATCGTGGTTTCTCTTATACAAAACTCCATCAGGATTGAGATAAAAGTTTCCAGACAGCCTCCTCAGAGTCTTCTTATCCTGGGTTGACGCTCCCACAGGATACTCCTTAGTCATAAGGAAGGTCTGGATGTCATGGAACCATGGTTTGCCATCAGAGGCTTCCTCGATTGCAAAGACGAATGCAGGTCTATCAAGACGAGAAAGGACAATTCTTGGAGCTTCATTCCAAAAATTGACTTTATACATTGAAGCCAACATGGCTAAGGCATCAGCCATCTGGTTTTCTGCTCTGGGCACATGATGGAGTTCCACTTGATCAAAGAACGGAAGCAGCCTTCTGGCATAGTTCATGTACGGCACCAAATTCGATTGACGAGTCTCCCACTCCCCTTTAATCTGGTTAATCACAAGTGCCGAGTCACCATATACGTCTAGGTTCTTGACTCTCAAATCAATCGCTTCTTCTAGACCCATGATGCATGCTTCGTACTCCGCTTCGTTATTGGTGACCAGAAACGTCAGCCTCGCAGTGAACGGGATGTGGGATCCGTGGGGAGTCGTGATGATTGCCCCTATGCCACTTCCGTAAGAATTAACCGCCCCGTCAAATATCAACTTCCATTGGGATTCCCTATCTGGACCCTCGTTGGGCAACGGTTCATCGCAATCTTTCACCTTGAGAAACATGATATCCTCATCAGGGAATTCAAATTTCATCGGCTGATAATCCTCGATTGGCTGTTCGGCAAGGTACTCAGACAATACGCTGCCCTTGATGGCCTTCTGGGAAACGTACTGAATGTCATTTTCCGTCAACACCATTTGCCATCTGGCAATCTTGCCCGACAGCGCTTGCTTCTCGAAGACGTACTTGATCGGATCCATCTTCGAAATTAGCATGGTTGTGTGATTGAGCATGTACTGTCGTAAACGTTTGGCAGCCCAGGCTAGTGCACAACACGTTTTTTCCAACATCGAGTAACGAGATTCACAGTCTGTGAACTTTTTACTCAAATAGTAGATGGCATGCTCCTTTCTGCCCGTCTCGTCGTGCTGACCGAGAACACACCCCATACTATTCTCAAGAACTGTCAAGTACATGATTAGAGGTCGTCCGGCCACTGGGGGTATCAAGATCGGAGGTTCCTGCAGATACTGTTTTATCTTATCAAATGCCTTCTGGCAATCCTCGTTCCAGATAATTGCCTGATCTTTCTTTAGTAGTTTGAACATCGGTTCACACGTGGCTGTGAGCTGAGAAATAAACCTTGCAATGTAGTTTATTCTGCCCAGGAAACCACAAACTTCTTTTTCAGTTTTTGGCGCTGGCATTTCTTGTATTGCTTTTATCTTCACAGGATCAACCTCAATGCCTCTTTCACTCACGATAAACCCCAGTAGTTTTCCAGACCGTACTCCGAAAGTACACTTGTTAGGATTCAGCCTCAACCTGAACTTCCTAAGCCTCTCAAAAAGCTTCAGCAAATTGACCAGATGTCCCTCCTCCATTTGGGACTTCGCAATCATGTCATCAACATAGACTTCAATCTCATGATGAATCATGTCATGAAACAAAGTAACCATCGCTCGTTGGTAAGTGGCCCCTGCGTTCTTCAGACCGAAAGGCATTACCTTGTAGCACAATGTTCCCCAAGGAGTGATAAACGTAGTTTTCTCCATGTCCTTCGGCGCCATCTTGATCTGATTGTAACCAGAGAAGCCATCCATGAACGAAAACACGGAGAACTGAGCTGTATTTTCGACCAACACATCAATATGAGGCAGCGGGAAATCATCTTTAGGGCTCGCCCTATTCAAATCTCAGTAATCGACGCACATTCGCACCTTACCGTCTTTCTTCGGTACAGGCACTATGTTGGCGACCCACAGAGGGTAAGTAGTGACCGCTAAGAAGCCAGCATCAAGCTGCTTTTGCACTTCTTCTTTGATCTTAACGGCCATATCTGGTCGTGTCCTCCTAAGCTTCTGCTTAACGGGAGGACAATCTTCTCTCAGCGGTAAGTGATGGACCACGATGTCAGTATCAATTCCGGGCATATCTTCGTATGACCAGGCAAAGACGTCACTGTACTCTCTTAGCATCTCGACCAATCGCTGCTTGACATCACTCTGCAATGCAGCCCCTATTCTGACGTTCCTGACAAGTTCTTCAGAACCCAGATTCACAATCTGAATCTCTTCTTCGTGAGGCAGAATAACTTTCTCTTCTTGTTTCAACAAGCGGGCCAACTCTTCGGGAAGGTCTTCGTCTTCATCAATCTCTTCTTCGGCTTGATAGATCGGGCAATCGAAGTCGAAGTGAGTCGTAGAAGGTCCAGAGTCGATGTCATCTGCTATGTGGATCCTGCAATAACAAGGGTTAAGCTTAAAACAAGGATATGCAGGTTAGCACAAACCCCATTGCCATTTTATTGTTTTTCAAAACAAATATAAAACAGGAATAACAGAGATCACAATATTTGAATACGAAGAAAAACGCCTTTTGATTTATTGGTAAAATGCATGTACATAATCAAACAAGGCCCTGACAATAAAACCGCTATGCCCCAGGTAGGACGTAGGGTTGTACAATGATTGAAAAAGTAAATCATTACTCTTTGCCTGTCACTTGGATGATATCCGTGATGGACCAGTTGTTGAGGCCCTCGCCTGATTTGCTTGGCCGGATCCAAAAGTCCAGGTCGCAATCATTGTCTTCGCCGTATTCAGACACTGCGTTGACACTTTCAAATATTATTCCGCCGCTTGTAAACTGGATCGGCCCTTTACCTCGCGAGGCACTGTGAGAAGAGGAGGCTTCAGCCGCAGGAGAGTATCCCAACCCGAACTTGTCCTGTTTGTTAGGTATTTCTAGAATTCGCCCCCAACCTGAGGTGGATCCGGCTTGACCAACGGCCCGGGCTTCCTTGAAGGAAGAGAGAGTCATCTCTGGCTTTTCAGTGATTACAGGAGCTACGTTCTTGACTTTAACAGCTTCCAACGCCTGACATAGGGTTTCGTGGATTTCCCCATCCATCTCAACATATTTGAAGGACGACAAATGGCTCACCATTATATCTTCCTCGCCACAAACAGTTACGATGCTGCCTCCGGCAGCATACTTGAGCTTCTGGTGCAACGTGGAGGTCACGGCGCCCGCAGAATGGATCCATGGCCGGCCCAAGAGACAGCTGTAGGCAGGCATGATGTCCATGATGTAAAAGACTGCGTCGAATGTTTCCGGCCCAACTTGGATTGGCAACGTCACCTCCCCGAAAACATGACGTTTGGTTCCATCGAACGCTTTCACAACCAAATCACTGGTTGTGCAAATCACTCCGCGAGTGTCTAACTTCATCAATGTTTTCTTCGGAAGAACATTGAGTGACGATCCCGTGTCCACCAACACGTGAGACATAATTGTTCCCCTACATTCTATCGAGATGTGCAGAGCACTATTGTGGTTTCTTCCCTTCGGCGTCAGCTCCATGTCAGTGAACCCTAACCCGTTTCCAGCATTCACGTGGGCTACGACCCCTTCCAACTGGTTGACCGATATTTCATGCGGTACATACGTGGCATTCAAGACTTTAAACAGCGCGTTGCGATGTGCCTCAAAACACAACAACAAATTCAGGATGGAAAATTTCAAGGGTGTTTGATGGAGGTGATCCACGATCTTGTAGTCACTCTTCTTAATCAGCCTCATAATTTCTTAAGCATCTTTAAAAAGTAAGTCCTTCTCTACCCCATGAGGGGTTTCTTCAATGACTTTACTCTTTCCCTTGTCAGTTACATCAGCTTTGTCCGCTTTGTCCGCCACGATCTCAGGTGGAGCAAATACTCTTCCGTTGCGCGTGATTCCGCTAATGCCCACTAGGTTATCCACAGACGACCCAGATGGTTCCAGTTCCAACTTCTGTCCGTTGCAGTAGACGTCTGCCCCATAATGCCATGGGACAGCATTGGTGCTTTCGAAAGGTATCGGCCCAGCTTTGGTGATGGTAATCATGGGTGGCCTGGGTGCAGAAATAGTTATCGTCCGACGAGGGATGGTGATGGTGGCAACCTCATCATCTTGCTTCAGCATTACCTCTCCCGATCCACTTTCGGCCCTTCGGCTAAACTGCAAGATTCCTTCGGTCATCAGACTCTGAATCCCTTCTATCAACTGTTCACATCCATCAGGACAAATCGCACAGCCCATACACAGTTCTCCACAGCCCGGGAAGAAACCTCTTTTCATCAGCTTGGCTTTAACGAAGCTAAGCGGTGTCTTTAGATCCTTGACGTCAGTCAACAAATCCAAGCTCTCGTCTTCAATAATGGCATTCACCCCACCTCCCCTATGATTCGGCATAGGGTTCTTCGTGATGTTTGGCACATTATCTGAGCAATTGATGATCTTAGCATCCACCATATCCTGCACCTTGTGCTTGAAGGCTTTGCAGTTTTCTATCGTGTGGCCTGGTGCCCCCGAGTGAAACTCGCATGTTGCATTCGCATCATAACCTGGCGGAGGTGCCCCTGTCAAGGGAGCCAGGGTTCTCTTCTGGATTAGCTGCAATTGAAGCAGAGTCTGTAACAGCTGAGCATAAGACATGGGTGGCGTCTCGAGGTGACGACTTGACAGAGGTGTCCTGTTCTGATACTTCCTGTACCCTTGCTAATTCGGCCGCTGCTGCTGCTGCTGTGGCTGTTGGACCGCGGGGATGGTTATGCTGGCCACCTGCTGGTGCTGGCTTTTACCTTTCCTTCGAGCATTGGACACGGCGCTCGTCTCTCCTTCCCTCCTTTTACCACCATATGGTTTCTTTCCTCCTCTAGCTGAGGACAAATCACCTTGAATTTTCCCTAGTTTGATCCCATTTTCAACATGCTCACCCGTGATAATGAGATCTGAGAAGCTTCCAGACATACTGCTGACCAATTTCTCGTAATAAACCCCTGGGAGGGTGGCTACAAACATTTCCACAAGCTCCCGTTCAACCATCGGCGGCTGAACCCTGGCTGCTAATTCACGCCACCTCTGGGCGTATTCCTTGAACCCTTTGTTGTTCCTCTGTGACAAATTCTGCAGTTGAACCCGGTTCGGAGCCAAGTCACTGTTATATTGGTAATGGTGCACGAATGCTTCAGCAAGTTCCTTCCATGTACGCACACGGGTAGGTTCCAGACTCATGTACCATTCCAGGGAGGGCACAGACAAGCTATCATGAAAGAAGTGCATCAACAACTTCTCGTCTTCAGAGTGAGCGGACATTTTCTGGTAGTATGATCTCAGATGGACGCGAGGGCAAGTGGTTCCCTTGTAATTCTCAAAGTCGGGTACCTTGAACTTGGGAGGCACCTTGAAATCAGCAATCAGTCCCAACTTGGACATGTCAACACCCATAGTGTTCAGGTTCTCGAAATTCCTCATCTTGTCCTCGAGTGCCTTAAACCTCAGACGTGCTTCAGCAGTCAGCTCTCCTTCAGCACCTTTCTGTAAGAACACATCGTCTTGACGGTCTTCTAACCATGGCTGAGGCCCATACAGATTTCCCACACCTGCGTTGCCATTGCCTAGCCCGACATTGACATTAACTTCGAAATTCCCATTATCGACGCCAGTCGTATTACCGTTGAGCCCCATGTTAGCGATCACATTGCCGTTGGAACTACCATTCCCCCCAGTCACGGGGACGCCATTATGAGGAGTTTCAACAGGTGGAGGGGTTGGAACAGCCCCACCATGGAGTACACCATTGCTGTCAACCCTTGAAATCAGAGGTTGGACCAAAGTTCTGAGCTGGTCCTGGCCGTTGGCAACCACTTGCATGAGCTCCATGAAGCGGTTCATCCTCTGTCGGAGTTCTTGAACGTCAGTCTGCACTTGCTCCATAGCTCTAGCTCGGTTTGCTTTGGTCGGATAGCGGTGGATAGGCCTTTGATCAATCCTGGAACAACCTGCATACACAAAGGGTTAGAAAAACGACAAAGTGCTCGTTATGCAGATGCTTCATGCAAATGCAAATGTGTGTTTGTGCGTTAGGGAGACATCCCCCGATCCTAGTGCCTGAGTGCCAGTGCTGATAATAAGAAGTCTGAATCCTGTCATGGAAATAACATCTCATATATATAAAGAAAGCCCATCAAGGCGGTATATGACGTCACTGGATACTGTCGCTACTGCGAAAATCGGCGCCGGCTTGACAGGAGAGTCGCCACCGTGCGTTATTTATCCCTCAGAGCGGGAAAGGAAACGCTCGAAGTAAACCTCGCAAAGACAGGAAAAGGTATGGTCATCGCAACCAAAACCTGGATTCGGGAGTCGGTTACGCAAGGGGAAGGTATTAGCACCCCTCACGTCCATCGTACTCGATGGGATCCACGCTTGGTGTTTATAAGGAAAAGGGTGTATTCATCTATCTACGCTAATGGCCAGTCTGAAAAGAAAAGAAAAAAACAGGACTCGACAGAACATACGCTGTTCTGGGCCTACGTACTCCCTCGTGCAATGGGAAAGTCAGAGTCAACGTAGTTCGACTACCTACGTCTAAACGGGGAAAAGGTTGCTCACCAGGACATCGCATCCTGTGCCTACGTACTTCCACACGGCATGGAAGATCAGAGCAAACGTAGTTCGACTGACTACAGCCAACCTGGGGTTCTCACACAGCAGTGAGAAGACAAACTGGTATTAAAAGGTTCGGGAACCTACAACTACGATCTGGTCTCAACTGCACTCGGGCAAGAGAAAAGGGATAACAACTAGTCGTCAGCGGGGAAGTCTCGATTGCACAGCCGCGAGAGAACAACAGGTCAGTCGTTAATGTGCTCGCTAGGATATCGCATCCTATGCCTACATATCCTCGTCGGGTACGAGGAATCAGAGCAGCTGTAGTTCGGCTAACTACGACACAAGCTACTCAAAAGCTCCTACTGCTGAGAACGGGAAAAGACACCCTAAAACTATGACTAGAGAGGGGAATCTACCTACTGGTATCGTGCCTGGTTGACCATCCTAACGTCTATCATAACGACTCCGCAGCGGAGAAGTCAGAGCTCCTAAGGGATCATGGCAACAGAACTAAACGGCAAACGGGAAATACCACAAAGTAAAGAAATACTGGAAATATGCATGAATGCAACAACTAAACAATCAAGGCACAAAGGCCGCAAACCACAGAGGTAAGGGAGCTCAGCTCTACCAAATACCAACAAGCAAAGCCACTCAATAACAAACAAGCAGAAGGAGGACCACCTCAACTTCTCATGCACACAAAGCCTATTTCTAAAATGCACCTATCTCAGAAATATCTAGATGAACACCTAAGTCTAATGCAACACAACACCACACAAGTCAAACAACACAAAGAGAAGGCTAGCTAACCTGACAAACTCCTATCTAAAACTTAAACAAAAATCCTGAGCAATACCCCTAAACAAACCCTAATCAAACCTCTAAGCAACTATCTAAGCAAAACTCTAATCAAAACCCTAAGCAAGAGGAGTCAATCCCAGTCTCCAAGCTTCAGAACAAGCTTACCAAAGAAAGGGAGCTAAGCAGACAAACTCATAGTGCCTTCCTCAGGAAAGTACCAGGAGGTTACCACTCAGGAATCATATCCTATGCGGCTCGACAACTGTGATCAGTTTACATTCCTCCTCAGGAGAAATTAAACTCACATGAAGGCTCCAGCATCATTGGATATTTGAGAAATCCTATCTGAACTAAGGGAACTAAGTGAACAGACCCATAGTGCCTTCCTCAGGAAAGTACTAGGAGGCTTCCACTTAGGAATCATATCCTATGCGGCTCAACAACTGTGATCAGTTTACATTCCTCCTCAGGAGGAATTAAACTCACAAGTTGGCTCCAACGTCATTGGATACTTGAGAAATCCTAGGTAAACTAAGGGAGCTAAGTGAATAGACCCATAGGACCTTCCTCAGGAAAGTACTAGGAGGCTTCCACTTAGGAGTTGTATCCCATGTGGCTCAACAACTGTGATCAGTTTACATTCCTCCTCAGGAGGAATTAAACTCACAAGTTGGCTCCAACATCATTGGATACTTAGGAAAGAGGCGAGAAGAAAGAATGAAAGTCATTCATAGTGCCCTCCTCAGGAAAGTACCATGAACTTCCCTCAAACTTCAGGATCTCAAACCTCACAAACAGAGGATAATCTCCAAGCTCTGGGTCTCTGAGTCTTGATCCACAATCTTCTCTTCCATCATGCTCTTCACCAAGATATTCAAAACAAACTAAGCCCCACAACAAGTTCCCAACAATAAACCCCAGAGACAGACAAATAACCCCAGAACAGTCAAAACCATCAGCCAACTTTAGAAAATACCTAAAAATACTAAAGCAAGAGGGAAAAATCTAACAATTATTCACAAGGGTCTATAACATCTACCCATAACATCCCTACATACCCCTACCCAAAAATCAAATCAAAACTCTCCACAGAAAATGAATTATTTCCCCTATGCATCCTTAAACCCTAATTATGGTACCCTAATACTAACCTAATTAGACTAATCAAATTCTAATCTAAAAATCAGGAATTAAATCCTATGGGGAACTATGAGTCAGTATCTAATCACACCAAAAAGAATGAATTAAAAAGACTAAGGGAAGGTCCTAAACAAAATTCTACAAAATGGAGTACAAACTAAACCACTTAAAATGCTATTTAAATGGAAAATACTCTAAAAATATTAAAATAAAATAAAATGAGAATTTTATTTATTTATAATTTTCTAGACAGATTTATTAACCTATAGAAAAAACAAGAATTAAAAAACATAGGTTTTCCTATTTTCTATGAATTTTACAAGTTGCAAGAAAATATTAAAAGAAAATAAAGAAAACAAAATTGAAATAAAAGGGGAGGGGGTGCTGAAAGTAAGGATGCCTAGTTGTTTTGCTTGATGGGCCACGAGGGGTGGTGCTAATAGCGACTGGCATAGGCCCATGGGAATCAGACAAAAAAATAAAAGAGAAAAACAGCGCCTGGGGTGCAATTAGCAGGTTTTTTGGTTATTTTCATTGGGCTTACGCACCAGGGGGGTGCGAATAGCAGTGGGCATAAGGCCCAGTCCACATTCATTCTGTCTCTCACGCGCATGGGGGGGACTAAGCAAAATGGGGGTGAATCTCAGCAAACGAGATTGGGCTTTGACCCAATCTGAACCCTAGTCCAACTATCCAGCAAACAAAACCTATCCCCTTCCCCCAACCCTAAACACTGTTCACCATACGGAAATGCGCCGTTTCTCTCATCACCCTCACCCTCTCTCTGCAACTCTTCTGGAAAAAAAGCTCTCCAACATTCACCAACCTCAAACACATCACCATCCCCAAGTTCGAATCCCTTCAACCTAAGCTAAACCCTATCTGAAACAACACCCAAACTTCACATCATCTAAACAAACCCTAATTCAATTAAACCTGCGACTAGGAGAAGGAAAGAGACCAAACCTGGACGAAGCAAGGAAGATGAAAAACTTCTTGAAACCGGAGCAAGCGATGAAGTTCTTGAGGCGTGATTGAAGATCTTCTGGGAAAAAAAAGTGAACGATTGATGAAGGTCTATGAGTTTCTGGACGAAGATTCAAGTGAATCTGGGCGCGTCTTTGAAGATATTGATGGCTATCATTGAGGATCTTGAAAGGTTTTCTGGGGAATGCACGAAGAACATGCGAAGCTCTTGACGATCTCTGATGATAATGATGATTTTCTGGGGAGAAATTGAAGAACAATGAAGCTTTGAGGCTTTTCTGGGTAATTGTTCTTGACACACGCTGAAGATTGATGAGTTCTGGAACTGTTCTTGAAGTTTCCGGCGACGTGGCCGAGTTCTCCGGCGAAGTGAAGATGAAGTTGGATGGAGGAAGATTGGAGAAGAACGAAGGCGGAAAGAGGATTTCTGGTAAATTCTGCGTTTTTTGCAGTTTCCGGCAAGGACGGTGGCCGGAGACGGTTAGACGGTGGCCGTTGGGGAGGTTCAAGGCGGATGCATGGCCGGCGGCTGGGTTCTGGTGATGCTCAGGTGAAGGGCTGTGGTGGTGACACGCGTGAGTGGGAGAGACTGGGGGAAGACACGTGGCTGGACGTGTGGCAGAAGAGAGAGTGAGGGTCTGAGTGGGACGCGTGTGAGATTCTGAGCTGAGGGAGATTGTGAGGTGGTGGGGCCTCGCGTGGACGTGTGGCTTGTTTATATAGTGACAAGTGTCACTTGCATACTCTGGACAAAAAACTGCCAAAACTGGGTTGCAAAGACTTTGGGCCTTCAAACAATGCCTCCTGGGCCCACGAAATTGAGATCAAAAACCTGTAAAACTGAATTAACCAATTAAACCTACTTAAAACTAATTAAAACTAATTAACACTAAACCTAATTAACTGAAAATGATCAACTACAATTAACTCTTACTGAGATTAATCTATCCTAATTAACCTAATTAAATCCTAATGAAATTTAAAAAATTAATAAAACTCTATTAATTTCTATAAAATCTCTATTAAAATTTAAAAGAAAATCTATTAAAATCCTATTTAAAATCTACCATTTATTTAAAATTCTATTAAAATTCTATTAAAATCCCATAAAATTCCTATTAAAATTCTATACTATTATTTAAAACTATTAAATCTATTATCCTAAAAAAAACTACTAAATCTATATTAAAACAAACTCTATTTACTTCTATTTTAAAAACTATTAAACTTCTATTAAAATAAAAGAAAAGTCTATAATATTTTCTATATTATCTAAAACAATTAAAAACAAATTTAAAATCTATTATATTCTAAAAATGATTATAAAACTATTAAATCTATTTAAAAAATCTATATAAAATTCTAAAAAGAGATTTAAACTATTTAAAATTCTAAAGAAAATCTATTTAAATCCTAAAAAAATCCCTAAAGCCTATTAAACCCTGAAAAATGCAGACAAATGCAAATGACCACCATAAAAGAGCGCACGAGACCAGATCGAATCAAATAGAGAACCCCGGGCATCAGAATATCCCAAAATCACTATGCAAGCTAAAAATCACCGAGGAGCGCACAATTTCCCGAAAATAAAACCCTGATGATCTGGACTGGATCTGTCATATCTGATAGACGAAAACCAAGCTGTAACCCTGATATCCTCTGTCTATGCACAAATGTCATGCGTCTGATTTGCGAATATGGATTTAAACCACGAGTCAGATAGGAGAACCGGTTGGTCAAATTTTAGGGTGCAACAGCTGCCCTTATTCAAGCGACTTGGACCTGAAGGGTTGAAGAGCGCTCAGCCTTCACACATTCGGAGGTACGAGACGGTTGAATACAAGTAAAACCCGAAAATTTGCCAACCGCGAGAATATACTGTAAAATTGCTTGGGGAATAAAACCCAGAACCGAGCCCAGTCATTACGGCAACAAACTGATCAATCATCTGATAAGGAACTCCTGATTTTAATGCCAATTACTGGTGATACCCCCTATATAACAAAACCGAGGGTTGCAACAAAACACCTGATCCTTTCACATTGCCTACTGATAGGCAGGAAGAGAAATATACTCACATCGTCCAAAGATGGACGGGAAGACACCCTGAATGGAGGAAACGCCAATACTCGCATCGCCTAAAGATAGACGGAAAGATACCCACCTCTTGAAGGAAAAATTCAATACTCACATCGTCTAAGGATAGACGGCAAGACACCATTAATCTCTATACTCACATCGTCTAAGGATAGACGGGAAGAAAGCGTTAATCTCCATATTCACATCGTCTAAGGATAGACGGAAAGACACCCTGATCGAATACTCACATCGTCTAAGGATAGACGGAAAGACACCATTAATCTCCATACTCACATCGTCTAAGGATAGACGGGATCATCCTGATTGATGAAACAAATCAATATTCACATCGTCTAAGGATAGACGAGAAGAAAGCGTTAATCTCCATATTCACATCGTCTAAGGATAGACGGAAAGACACCCTGATCGAATACTCACATCGTCTAAGGATAGACGGAAAGACACCATTAATCTCCATACTCACATCGTCTAAGGATAGACGGGATCATCCTGATTGATGAAACAAATCAATATTCACATCGTCTAAGGATAGACGGGAAGAAAGCGTTAATCTCCATATTCACATTGTCTAAGGATAGACGGAAAGACACCCTGATCGAATACTCACATCGTCTAAGGATAGACGGAAAGACACCATTAATCTCCATACTCACATCGTCTAAGGATAGACGGGAAGAAAGCCTGATCGCATACTCACATCGTCTAAGGATAGACGGAAAGACACCATAATCTCCATACCCACGTCGTCTAAGGGTAGATGGAAAGAAAGCATTAATCTCCATATTTACATCGTCTAAAGATAGACGGAAAGACACCCTGATCGAATACTCACATCGTCTAAGGATAGACGGAAAGACACCATTAATCTCCATACTCACATCGTCTAAGGGTAGACGGGATCATCCTGATTGATGAAACAAATCAATCTTCACATCGTCTAAGGATAGACGGGAAGACGCCATTAATCTCGATACTCACATCGTCTAAGGATAGACGGGAAGACACCATTAATCTCCATACTCACGTCGTCTAAGGGTAGACGGGATCATCCTGATTGATGAAACAAATCAATCTTCACATCGTCTAAGGATAGACGGGAAGACGCCATTAATCTCGATACTCACATCGTCTAAGGATAGACGGGAAGAAATTCTTACGCAATTCGACACCATCCCTCGAATTTCATAATCCTTTTGTCTACGGGAATTGATGGAAAGATCAATATCCTTGAAGGGGCCACATCGTCAGTATGGACCGACGGGAAGAAAACCACCTTTAAGGAACCATGTCGTCAATAAGAATCGACAATCACGAAAACTGAACATTCTTCGAAGAGCCTCGACATCAATAAGGATTGACGGTCAGAAAAGTCCCTCTTGAAACGTCATCTCCTTCAATAAACAGAAAGAAAACCACTATCCGAAATATCGTTTTGAAACCCCTCAACAATCAAAGATAGCCGGAGAAGACTCGTTGGGGAAACACCCCATCTGCATGATCTGACAATAAGAAACCCACTGAACAATAACCTGAAACTTCACATCGTCTACTGATAGACGGAAAGAAAAGCCACTTGCTAGAGAAACCCCGTCTTGAACCCCACTGAAAATCACCCAAAACTTCACATCTTCTAAGGATAGACGGAAAGAAAACCACGTTCAAACTCAAGACGTCTAATGATAGACGGAGAAATCCACTTATTGGAGGAACACATCGTCAATATGAATTGACGAGAAGAAAAGTCTGCCGATACCAGATGACTGATTGATCAAAGCACAACTATTGTATGATCTGATACAAATAATCTGCTGAACTGTCTGAACACTGCCGCTGGATAAATGCCCCTGAACTGATCACAGAGTAATTCACACGCCATGTGAGGCTGGCAGAAAACCTGACTTATGCTTCGTATGCATATGCATATGCTTTAATCTTTCTATGGCGTAATGCTCCCTTCAGGATGGAAATGCTACGCATTTTGAAAATGACATGCAAGTATGGTGCAAATATGATGATGCACGCAATATGCTAATGCAGGCTCGAGCTGCCGGAGAAAGCGGGGTACAGAAAACCACTGCAGCGACATAAATGCTGAAGACGAAGCCAACTCCGTTGAGGATAAACCGGATATCACAGAATTATTCCAGCAAAATAAATGCTGGAAGAGTGAAATCAACTCCGCTGGGGATAAACCGGATATCACAGAATTATTCCAGCAAAATAAATGCTGGAAGAGTGAAATCAACTCCGTTGGGGATAAACCGGATATCACAGAATTATTCCAGCAAAATAAATGCTGGAAGAGTGAAATCAACTCCGCTGGGGACATTGGGAACTTAACCGAACACCTCGACGAAGTAATACCCTGCTGGGGAATATAACTCTGCCGTGAGATAGCGGATGCGCCAAGTATGATTGGATTTCTCTAGGGATAGCTTACCCACACCAATGAAAAAAAATTGGACTTTGCTGGAGAAAATAGAAGGAGTCTTCCCGCGTATTGCCGAAAATTGGATTTGGAAACTGATGTGCCAACACCGATGGGCCTCACAGTGATCGTCGACATGGATTTGAACTTTTAGGCCATCTGCGAGGGGTCAAGTACACCTGACGTTGGAAAACATTTTGCCTGAATACATAGTCTCCGGGTGGAAGAGTCAAGGGATAATAACACGACTTCCCGACATTCGCCTCGCTCTTGAAGATTGACTGCATCTGCTCGAATACCTCTGAACGACCCTGCTGATATGGAGAAGACAATCCTTTCTCTTCTGATATGCCCCAGCCTGCGGGACCTCGGTGGGGATAGTCCTCGAAAGGAAACCTGAAAATCTGAGCCCTGATGGTCTGATATGACATGCCCCAGCGTTCTGAACTTCGGAGAGATGCTTCACATCAAATGCTCCTCGAATAAAGAACAAACTCTGCGCTCTTAAGATGGCCTGCCCCTGATTATCTGATTCAGAGTAGTGCCCCTGGCTACGCCATATTTGCCAAATCTCCCACCTGATTGCCCCAGGATAACTGACTTCGAAAGGCTGACCTGACTGGGGATCACGGTAATAGCTTGCCCCTGCTCTCGGACCATTTGGGCGTTCTGCATTCTATCTTGCCCATACTTTCCACTGTAGGGAGCTTTTCTGCTGTCAAGCGCTTACTCGCAAGTAAAACAAGTTGTTCTGCGTAAAAGATATACTAATGCAACACATATGACAGCTTTGACATCCAATCTGTTCACTGGGAATAAAAAAACAGTTTATAGCATATAATGCACAAAACATCTATCAACATCAATACCAATATGGTAAGAGGAACCCTTTTAGGAGTCAGAATCGACGCGACCTTTACCGGAGTATGCTTTCGAAACAACCTGTTTCAATTAGGACTTTTGAAGGTTGTAATGTGGTCAGGTTCACGGTTTTGAAGGAAAGGATAAAGGCTCAAAGTTTATTTTAACCTACCCGCTCTCCTTGATGTTCTCCGATCCTATGTTCAGCTAATTCAACCTTAGCAATCCTCTTAGAGGCGGAAAGATAGGAGTGATAGTTTGATAAATTGTGATTGTTGGGAGTGACGGCCACGCACCTTTCGTCTTTGACACTTGAGGTCACACGACTCGTATTTCATTTGAGGATTTTTCTTTTGTCATCCTTTCATCTTTTTTCCCTTTCCCTAACTTTTGCCTGGACTGACTCCTTTTGAGTTTCTTTTGACTTTTTAAGTCCAGCGGGATGCCCTCATTTTTTGCCTAAGTCAATTGTTTTCTTTTCTTGACTTAGCGGGCTTTTGATTCTTTTTTTCTCTCTTTTTTTTCTTTTGAACCAGTCGTGTGACACTGGTTGTCTGACTCTTTGGGGAATGATGTGACTGTCTCACTCTTGATTTAACCATTATGGTTTTTTAGGCATGACCTCTAGGGGCGTGATTGATCCTCGAACGGACACTCCTTTTGCAATTTGGACGCTCGGTCAAATTAGCTAACACCTACCCTGCCCCAGGTTAAAGATCGAGGGTTTTTCATTCACAGAAAGAAACTCCTACTACAAGGCTCAAAGGGGTTGACAAGGGATTATCTTCCTTATAACTCCGGTGTTTAGGGATTCGAAACGATGCATGTACATCATCAACAGGTTTTATTTCAAAAGCATACGATATCGGAAGTTGCATGTCGTTCATTTTCGTCATCCTCCCCAGATTCTTCTTAACCAAGCGTTGGACATTTGTAAAAACAATTAGTGAACACGACTGGATTTAATCAAAACATGCATATTTATTTCATTATCATCAATTGAATGAAAACAACAAGCTTTACAAACAAGATCGCATTTTAAACAGGAAAGAAACTACAAGCGTAGAGAAATGACAAGATAAAACAAAGAAAAATGCTAGCTTCCGAGAACCGGGCTTTCACATCTGTCCTGCTGCTGAACCAGCTATCTTCACAATCAGTTATTAGAGGCAACCCGAAGCTGTCCTGATCTACTTTCAACGACCCAACCAAATTATAGAGCCCTTCCTCCTTCATTCAGATGATTTGGGGACCTTCTCGCCCGAAGCTGATTGTTACACTATCAAGTAGATCCTGCACTTTGTGCTTGAAGGACAGACAATCTTCAATGTTGTGCCCTTGTGCTCCGGAATGGAAATCACAGCGCTCCTTGATATCATACCCTGCTGGAGGTGTACCTGTCAGCGGAGCTAACTTCCTCTTCTCAACCAACTGCAATCGTAGCAACACCTGAAGAAGTTCGGCATACGGCATCGGAGGCACCTTAAATACCCTCAATGGCTTCTGATTTTGAACTTTTCGCTGATTGGGATTCTGTTGCCTTTTCCACTGTTGAGATCGTTGTTGTTGTTGCTGGTATCGGGTTGACTCTTGAACACCCTTCATAGCGAATGCAACATCGGTTTCTTGACTTTCACTGTACTGATCAAGACACTCTCTATGCTTAGCCATTTTCTTTCTCAGATCTGCCCCAGGAATAGGCAACAGTTGTGGGCCTGGAGATTCTGACACCATGGAGTCCAGGATACGTTTCTGACCCACTGCAGCTTTAGAAACATCTGTCATCTTAGCATCGACTGGGATAGGAGCAATACGTACAGCTACGCCGCTCGGCGTGAACTCAATATCGTGCGAGTCAATCAGGTCTTGAACATTGTGCTTAAAAGCATGACAACCCTCGATGTCGTGTCCGAATGCCCCAGAATGAAATTCACATTGCTTACTGGCATCGTACCCATGAGGACGCGCCCCTGTGGGTGGTTCCAACGTTCTCTTTTCAACCAGATTAAACCTCAATAAAGTCTGCAAGAGTTCAGCATATGTCGTAGACGGCGCCTCGAATATTCTCTTTGACTTCCCTTCCTGGATCCTTCGTTGAGCCAGATGCATCTTCTGTTGCTGCTGCTCAGGTTCCACAGGCACAGACGGCACGAGCTTCTTCATTGCGGCTTCAAATAGCTGATCATCCTCTTTCCTAAGCACATTCTTGACTACTTCCATGATCAAGCTCATTTGGGTCTTCAGCTGACTATTTTCCTCTTTGAGGATCTTCTGCTCCAAACGCATCTCTTGCATGTCTCTCATCATCTGCCCCAACTGGCTTCGGACTTCAATCAATTCAAACTGATTCTGTTCCATCTCTCTGAAGGAATTCCTGCAACAAACTGAGACGACGAGGAAATAAGACCCACGGTTCTGACGTACCTGTTAAATCATAATGCAATGCGGAAAGCAAACACACATTCCTAACGAGACAAAGAGAAACTCAAGCTATAAGCATACAGACAAACATCTCCCACGCATGTATAACCAACAAAAGCAGCACGTAAGCACAAATGAAGTACGAATACAATGACCCCAGCCAACAATCCTGGTGGTGGTCAGCAAATACTAATGCGCAGAAGCTAAACGGGTTAGGCAGAGAAAACAGATGCGACACCCGGCATCGAAACTTCTAGAAACTTCTCCCATATTCAACTGAACTCTCCGATTGGCATTCTTCAGAACACACACTTCCCGTGGAGTCTTCCATGACATTAACTGACGAACCCACACACCTGGATGACGGAGACTCGTTAATCTGAACAAAACCCTGAGGCGTGATGCAAATCCGGTTAGAGTCTAACAGATCTTGAACCTGGCTTCTAAGCACCTTACAATCATTTGTTGAATGCCCCTGTGCCCCAACATGGTACTCACAGCGGGCGCTGGCATCAAAACCTGGAGGATACGGTGGAATCACCGGCTTAGTCTCTTTCGGCACTATCAATCCACTCCTGATCAGATCTGGCAACAACTGACTGTACGACACCGGTAGCTGAGTAAACTGCCTTTCAGGTTTCCTTGGTCTTCGTGGGGCGTGCTGACGCGATCGACGATAGGATGACCGTTGACTTGAAGTGTCTGAAAACCGATCCTGAGATGCTAGAGATTCTGAGATGGCGTCATCTCCTTCTTCCCACTCTTCTTGAGAACTGACAACCGACTCGTTCTTATTAACTGGGAAATGAGGAACATCTCGAAACTTTCCACTCTTGAGTCCTCTCTCAACAAGCTCTCCCATTCTCATCAGGCCCACAAAGTTGGTACAACTGAACAATTTGTCAAAATAATGGCCTTTCAGAGTATCCAAGAAGATGTCAACCATTTCTCTTTCCGGAAGCGGTGGTTGAACACTAGCAGCCAATTCTTTCCATCTTCGCAAATACCCTCTGAATGATTCATTCTCCGCCTGAGATAATTCTTGCAGATGTACGAGACTAGGAGCCAAATCCAGGTTGTAATCGTACTGCTTCAGGAAAGCTCCGGCTAAATTCGCCCATGATCGAATCTGATTACTCCCTAACTGCACATACCACCTCAAAGATGCCCCAGTCAGGCTATACTGAAAGCAATGGATCATCAATTTGTCATTTCGCACAAACGAAGTCATCCTTCGACAGAACATCATCAAATGCAGCTTCGGACAGCTATCTCCCATGTACTTTTCGAACTTCGGCACTTTGAACTTGTAAGGCAACGCCAGATCAGGAACCAAACACATGTCTACAACATCCAGGTTAACAGCATCTTTCAATTCCAAGGCTTTCATTCCTTCTTCCAACGCTCGGAGTCTTCTACCATTTTCAAGAACTCTTGGATCTACCATCCCGGCCATTGGAATATCTCTTCGGTAATTCATCACAGGGAAAGCAACACCTTGATTGTTAGCAGGAGGATGACGTTCATTTCGGGCAACAAACTGCTCATGTCGATCTCGGTTCTCAACAGTAGGCTGCACAACTTGGTCTGCAGCAACGTTGTTTGCTTGCGGGAAGTCCTCCATAGAACCATACTGAGGGTTGGACGCCGTAGTAAACCCTGTCAAAGTGTTAGGAGCCTGGAAATTGCCTTCAGCCATAGCTACCAATTACTTTGCACTGACTATACTGCTTAATTCTAAAATCTGCTTCAGCCTCTTGATCGTCTTCAACACTCCACTCTTGCCTCAAACAATCCCCCGAGAATCACCCTCTGGTGAAAACAAAGGCTGGATAAGTGCTCTGGCCTGCTAGAGTAATGCTATGCAATATGATTTATGCAAACAGAAATACAAAAATGCTAACGTGCATGTGTGCATTGGAGATATTTCCCCTCCAATTCCAGTGTCAGTGGTAGCAAGACGAGATAAACCATAAAGACAATATTTAGAAAAACCCTCATATATTTATTGGAATAACAGTCTTGTCAAGATGTTACATAACTATGCTCCATACAACTGATATGATAAAGGAGGATCCCAGCCAACATGCCTGGTGGTGATCTCAACACAACAGAATACAAGAGAGAAATCAAGTACGGGTACGGTTGCGGAAATCCTCAACCATCTTCTTTGTCTCTGCGTGATCCGGTCGATAAATCAAGCCTTCTATCAGCTGATCCCTTTTTCTGACCGTTCCCTGGATGTCTCTGACAAAGTCTTCCCAAGCCTTATCATTGGCACCATCCCCAGGTTTGGGTCTCTTGGCGTCTGCTCTATGCTGAAAATCTTCCAAATTCTTCATGGCATCAATCAGCTTGCGTTCGGCTTCGTATCGGCGGCATGCTTCCTCTTCAAGCTCTTCAGTCTTCACTTTGACCTGTTCTTCTAACTGAGCTACCTGTGTCTTTAGCTCTTCTTCCCGCTCTTTGCGCTTGGTCATAGTGAGATCCCAGTGCTCTCTGAACTTAGCTAGCTTCGTGTAGGCCCTTTCCAGCTCTTGCTTCTTAGTAGCCAGTACACTGCTAACTGAGTCTACATCTAACTCCAGACGCTTCTTGGTTTCAGTCAATTCCAATAACGTGGTCTTCAGATGTTTCAGAGTTTCAGCCTGTTGCTTAGAAAAATATCCTGTTTCAATCTTTTCATGGCGAAGCTGGGCATTCTCTTTCTCTAAAGCTTCTTTAGCCTTTGCTAGCTCTTCTTTCTCCGCCATCAGCCGCTTGTATACCTGTATGTCCACCGTGGTAGGCTCCTCCACCGGAGAAGGATGCAATGGCTGAACCGCTGGATAAGGCATAAGGAATTTCGTAGCTCGCTCACGAATCCATTCCACATATGGGCCAGGAACTCGAGTATCCCCTCTGCTACCTGAAGGCTTCCCTCTCTTGTGCAGGTTCTTCCAGGCTCTCTCAAGCTTGGTCAACATCTCTTTCCCTATTGCCCCAGTGAGATACAGGGATTCATGTATCTCCTCGGGCTTCGGCGCTCCCTGAGGTACATACCCAAATTGCCTGATCAATAAGGAAGGGTTGTAATTGACACACCCTTTCCTTCCTATTAATGGAACATTCGGGAATCCTTCGCATCGGAGTATGACCTCAACTCCGAATACCTCTTCATTAACCCATACCACGTTCTCAGCAGTCAACCCCATCAAGCGCTCGGGCCACCTAGAGAATCAATAGAGGTGACAAAAGGGCCTGACTTAGGCATATGACTGGTGAACCACCTGCATAGGAAAGGTACACAGCAAGACACATTCCTTCCTCGCCGCTTTTCATTCTGGTAGTGAGTTGAATGGTGGATATCTCCCAGCAAAGTAGGAACTGGGTTCTTCGCAGCCAAAATATAGAAGGCATCTGAGTCAACAAAATCAGGAATGTTCGGGAACAACACGATGCCATAAACACATACAGCAAGGATGACGTCAAAAACAACCCAGCCACCCTTCTGGGCATACTCCCGAGCCTTCTCCACCAAGACATCCAACGGAAATCCCCATACATCTCCTCTTCTGATCATCTTCCCTGACAGCTCAGACTCTCTTAAGTACAGGATGGCAGAAAGCTCAGCCAGATTAGGCTCAGCGTCCGTACGATAGAAAGGCATCTGCTCGCGGATAGGTATATCTAAGAGTGCAGAATACTCCTCCAGGGTAGGAGCCAAAACAAAGTCAGGAAATACAAAACACCTGAGCTCCGCATCATAAAACTGTAACAGGGTATAAATGTCGCTGATCTCGTAGGCCGATGGCTGATAAACATAGGTCAGAATCCTCCCATATCTCTTTCTAAAGTCACCCATTACCCTCTTCTTAGCAATAGTAATCAACTCTAACAAAATACTGATATCCGGAGACGGAAACTTGTAGGACAACACTCTCTTCGTGGCTTCCATGTCTTGCTAGGAACAAACACCAGAACTGGGAGGGAAAATATGTACCTGCAATACACACACGTTAGTTGAATGCAAATGGTAATGCAATGATGCAATATGATAAATAATGCAATCTGTGAACACAAGGGCTATGCTGTAGCCTGAAGAGGAACATCTCTGTGATCAAGAACAGAAAACCACCACGGTCACCAGAACCTCATGACACTAACTATCATCTGATACTCAAAATATCAATCCCCTGGTAAGAAAACCATCTGAACCTCTGTATCTGACGAGAAAACCATCTGATAATAGCATCAACCTCAGATAAGAAACCCAACTGATCCAGACAACACACCTGGAGATGAATCAAGAACACCATCTGACAAAGGTACTGAATCATGGTTTCTGAAGGCCAGTTTTCCTGCAATAACCCAATCCCCCTCACAGGTATGATAGACCTAATCCACGGACAAAGGTACGGCATCCTATGCGGTCATCAGCGTCACAGACTTTCATGAATGATGATACGATTCCCAGAAGGAGTGGCATCATCGAGTCATGAAGAGGCCTCACTTAGCTGACTTCCAAATGATCGGTCCCCAGAGTCGACAATCCCCATGTCTGGACTCCCCTCAGATCCTCAGGACCGGAAAGGAGCACCTCTGCGAGAACCTCGTCTGAGCGCATATTTCGTAGGGAACTGTGCCTGCTCAGCAGACAGGTTCGTCTACTACTCTCCACAACTATATCTAGGTGCATACTCAAGCCCAGGTCCGGCTTCTCACTCACAGTAACCTCCCTTGCCCCCAGCAATAATCATAATAATATAATGCTGAAAATAAATGCGGAAAGGTAAAGGTGCAAGAAAGTAAAGTGCAGAAAAGATAAAACACATATGCACAACACCCAACAGATAAACACCCAAGCGCTAGGATTGACTCGCGTAAGGGATGGGAAACGGTCCCAGCATAAGGGATGGGAAAAGTCCCTAGATGCTATAAGTCCCCAGCAGAGTCGCCAGCTGTCGCTACTGCGAAAATCGGCGCCGGCTTGACAGGAGAGTCGCCACCGTGCGTTATTTATCCCTCAGAGTGGGAAAGGAAACGCTCGAAGTAAACCTCGCAAAGACGGGAAAAGGTATGGTCATCGCAACCAAAACCTGGATTCGGGAGTCGGTTACGCAAGGGGAAGGTATTAGCACCCCTCACGTCCATCGTACTCGATGGGATCCACGCTTGGTGTTTATAAGGAAAAGGGTGTATTCATCTATCTACGCTAATGGCCAGTCTGAAAAGAAAAGAAAAAAACAGGACTCGACAGAACATACGCTGTTATGGGCCTACGTACTCCCTCGTGCAATGGGAAAGTCAGAGTCAACGTAGTTCGACTACCTACGTCTAAACGGGGAAAAGGTTTCTCGCCAGGACATCGCATCCTGTGCCTACGTACTTCCACACGGCATGGAAGATCAGAGCAAACGTAGTTCGACTGACTACAGCCAACCTGGGGTTCTCACACAGCAGTGAGAAGACAAACTGGTCTTAAAAGGTTCGGGAACCTACAACTACGATCTGGTCTCAACTGCACTCGGGCAAGAGAAAAGGGATAACAACTAGTCATCAGCGGGGAAGTCTCGATCGCACAGCCGCGAGAGAACAACAGGTCAGTCGTTAATGTGCTCGCTAGGATATCGCATCCTATGCCTACATATCCTCGTCGGGTACGAGGAATCAGAGCAGCTGTAGTTCGGCTAACTACGACACAAGCTACTCAAAAGCTCCTACTGCTGAGAACGGGAAAAGACACCCTAAAACTATGACTAGAGAGGGGAATCTACCTACTGGTATCGTTCCTGGTTGACCATCCTAACGTCTATCATAACGACTCCGCAACGGAGAAGTCAGAGCTCCTAAGGGATCATGGCAACAGAACTAAACGGCAAACGGGAAATACCACAAAGTAAAGAAATACTGGAAATATGCATGAATGCAACAACTAAACAATCAAGGCACAAAGGCCGCAAACCACAGAGGTAAGGGAGCTCAGCTCTACCAAATACCAACAAGCAAAGCCACTCAATAACAAACAAGCAGAAGGAGGACCACCTCAACTTCTCATGCACACAAAGCCTATTTCTAAAATGCACCTATCTCAGAAATATCTAGATGAACACCTAAGTCTAATGCAACACAACACCACACAAGTCAAACAACACAAAGAGAAGGCTAGCTAACCTGACAAACTCCTATCTAAAACTTAAACAAAAATCCTGAGCAATACCCCTAAACAAACCCTAATCAAACCTCTAAGCAACTATCTAAGCAAAACTCTAATCAAAACCCTAAGCAAGAGGAGTCAATCCCAGTCTCCAAGCTTCAGAACAAGCTTACCAAAGAAAGGGAGCTAAGCAGACAAACCCATAGTGCCTACCTCAGGAAAGTACCAGGAGGTTACCACTCAGGAATCATATCCTATGCGGCTCGACAACTGTGATCAGTTTACATTCCTCCTCAGGAGAAATTAAACTCACATGAAGGCTCCAGCATCATTGGATATTTGAGAAATCCTATCTGAACTAAGGGAACTAAGTGAACAGACCCATAGTGCCTTCCTCAGGAAAGTACTAGGAGGCTTCCACTTAGGAATCATATCCTATGCGGCTCAACAACTGTGATCAGTTTACATTCCTCCTCAGGAGGAATTAAACTCACAAGTTGGCTCCAACGTCATTGGATACTTGAGAAATCCTAGGTAAACTAAGGGGGCTAAGTGAATAGACCCATAGGACCTTCCTCAGGAAAGTACTAGGAGGCTTCCACTTAGGAGTTGTATCCCATGTGGCTCAACAACTGTGATCAGTTTACATTCCTCCTCAGGAGGAATTAAACTCACAAGTTGGCTCCAACATCATTGGATACTTAGGAAAGAGGCGAGAAGAAAGAATGAAAGTCATTCATAGTGCCCTCCTCAGGAAAGTACCATGAACTTCCCTCAAACTTCAGGATCTCAAACCTCACAAACAGAGGATAATCTCCAAGCTCTGGGTCTCTGAGTCTTGATCCACAATCTTCTCTTCCATCATGCTCTTCACCAAGATATTCAAAACAAACTAAGCCCCACAACAAGTTCCCAACAATAAACCCCAGAGACAGACAAATAACCCCAGAATAGTCAAAACCATCAGCCAACTTCAGAAAATACCTAAAAATACTAAAGCAAGAGGGAAAAATCTAACAATTATTCACAAGGGTCTATAACATTTACCCATAACATCCCTACATACCCCTACCCAAAAATCAAATCAAAACTCTCCACAGAAAATGAATTATTTCCCCTATGCATCCTTAAACCCTAATTATGGTAACCTAATACTAACCTAATTAGACTAATCAAATTCTAATCTAAAAATCAGGAATTAAATCCTATGGGGAACTATGAGTCAGTATCTAATCACACCAAAAAGAATGCATTAAAAAGACTAAGGGAAGGTCCTAAACAAAATTCTACAAAATGGAGTACAAACTAAACCACTTAAAATGCTATTTAAATGGAAAATACTCTAAAAATATTAAAAGAAAATAAAATGAGAATTTTATTTATTTATAATTTTCTAGACAGATTTACTAACCTATAGAAAAAACAAGAATTAAAAAACATAGATTTTCCTATTTTCTATGAATTTTACAAGTTGCAAGAAAATATTAAAAGAAAATAAAGAAAACAAAATTGAAATAAAAGGGGAGGGGGTGCTGAAAGTAAGGATGCCTAGTTGTTTTGCTTGATGGGCCACGAGGGGTGGTGCTAATAGCGACTGGCATAGGCCCATGGGAATCAGACAAAAAAATAAAAGAGAAAAACAGCGCCTGGGGTGCAATTAGCAGGTTTTTTGGTTATTTTCATTGGGCTTACGCACCAGGGGGGTGCGAATAGCAGTGGGCATAAGGCCCAGTCCACATTCATTCTGTCTCTCACGCGCATGGGGGGGACTAAGCAAAATGGGGGTGAATCTCAGCAAACGAGATTGGGCTTTGACCCAATCTGAACCCTAGTCCAACTATCCAGCGAACAAAACCTATCCCCTTCCCCCAACCCTAAACACTGTTCACCATACGGAAATGCGCCGTTTCTCTCATCACCCTCACCCTCTCTCTGCAACTCTTCTGGAAAAAAATCTCTCCAACATTCACCAACCTCAAACACATCACCATCCCCAAGTTCGAATCCCTTCAACCTAAGCTAAACCCTATCTGAAACAACACCCAAACTTCACATCATCTAAACAAACCCTAATTCAATTAAACCTGCGACTAGGAGAAGGAAAGAGACCAAACCTGGACGAAGCAAGGAAGATGAAAAACTTCTTGAAACCGGAGCAAGCGATGAAGTTCTTGAGGCGTGATTGAAGATCTTCTGGGGAAAAAAAGTGAACGATTGATGAAGGTCTATGAGTTTCTGGACGAAGATTCAAGTGAATCTGGGCGCGTCTTTGAAGATATTGATGGCTATCATTGAGGATCTTGAACGGTTTTCTGGGGAATGCACGAAGAACATGCGAAGCTCTTGACGATCTCTGATGATAATGATGATTTTCTGGGGAGAAATTGAAGAACAATGAAGCTTTGAGGCTTTTCTGGGTAATTGTTCTTGACACACGCTGAAGATTGATGAGTTCTGGAACTGTTCTTGAAGTTTCCGGCGACGTGGCCGAGTTCTCCGGCGAAGTGAAGATGAAGTTGGATGGAGGAAGATTGGAGAAGAACGAAGGCGGAAAGAGGATTTCTGGTAAATTCTGAGTTTTTTGCAGTTTCCGGCAAGGACGGTGGCCGGAGACGGTTAGACGGTGGCCGTTGGGGAGGTTCAAGGCGGATGCATGGCCGGCGGCTGGGTTCTGGTGATGCTCAGGTGAAGGGCTGTGGTGGTGACACGCGTGAGTGGGAGAGACTGGGGGAAGACACGTGGCTGGACGTGTGGCAGAAGAGAGAGTGAGGGTCTAAGTGGGACGCGTGTGAGATTCTGAGCTGAGGGAGATTGTGAGGTGGTGGGGCCTCGCGTGAACGTGTGGCTTGTTTATATAGTGACAAGTGTCACTTGCATACTCTGGACAAAAAACTGCCAAAACTGGGTTGCAAAGACTTTGGGCCTTCAAACAATGCCTCCTGGGCCCACGAAATTGAGATCAAAAACCTGTAAAACTGAATTAACCAATTAAACCTACTTAAAACTAATTAAAACTAATTAACACTAAACCTAATTAACTGAAAATGATCAACTACAATTAAATCTTACTGAGATTAATCTATCCTAATTAACCTAATTAAATCCTAATGAAATCTAAAAAATTAATAAAACTCTATTAATTTCTATAAAATCTCTATTAAAATTTAAAAGAAAATCTATTAAAATCCTATTTAAAATCTACCATTTATTTAAAATTCTATTAAAATTCTATTAAAATCCCATAAAATTCCTATTAAAATTCTATACTATTATTTAAAACTATTAAATCTATTATCCTAAAAAAAAACTACTAAATCTATATTAAAACAAACTCTATTTACTTCTATTTTAAAAACTATTAAACTTCTATTAAAATAAAAGAAAAGTCTATAATATTTTCTATATTATCTAAAACAATTAAAAACAAATTTAAAATCTATTATATTCTAAAAATGATTATAAAACTATTAAATCTATTTAAAAAATCTATATAAAATTCTAAAAAGAGATTTAAACTATTTAAAATTCTAAAGAAAATCTATTTAAATCCTAAAAAAATTCCTAAAGCCTATTAAACCCTAAAAAATGCAGACAAATGCAAATGACCACCATAAAAGAGCGCACGAGACCAGATCGAATCGAACAGAGAACCCCGGGAATCAGAATATCCCAAAATCACTATGCAAGCTAAAAATCACCGAGGAGCGCACAATTTCCCGAAAATAAAACCCTGATGATCTGGACTGGATCTGTCATATCTGATAGACGAAAACCAAGCTGTAACCCTGATATCCTCCGTCTATGCACAAATGTCATGCGTCTGATTTGCGAATATGGATTTAAACCACGAGTCAGATAGGAGAACCGGTTGGTCAAATTTTAGGGTGCAACAGATACAAGCTGAATCAACAGCATGACCTCAACCAACAAGCCTGGTGATGGTCAGCATACAACAATGATCAACACAAAAGGATTACAAATAGTCAAGCACGGCCACGGGGGCGAAACTCTTCCAACAACCCATTCGTTTCTGGATGATCAGGCCGAGTGAGCAACCTTTTGATGAGTAACTCTCTCTGCATAATGGTGTACTGAAGACCTTCAATCGAATCTTCCCATGCTCCTTCGCCGAAACAATTTTCTAACTTCCGCTTCTTGGATTCAAACATCAGTTTGCGCTCCTTCAGGTTAGCAAGAGCCTTGTTGAGCTGGCTTTCAGCGGCATATCTGCGAGCGGTTTATTCATCAAACCTCTTCTCACTAGCCTTCACCTGGGCTTTCAACTTGGAGATCTGTTGCTTCAGCTTATCCTCCCGTTCTTTGTCGTTGGCTAGGGTGGCCTTCCAATGCTGATTAAACTTGGATATTCTCCGGTACGCTTCATCCAAGTGCTGCTTCTTAGTGGCCAGTACATTATTGGCAGCCTTGAAGTCCCGACCCAAACGCTCACGCTTAGCTATCTGCTTAGTCGAATCTGTCCCTAACTGGTTCACCAGCTCTATCTGCCTCTTGAAGGAGTGGATGGCTTCGCTTTTCTCGCTTCTGAGTTGAGCCAATTCCCTCTCCAGTTCTTCATTTGCCTTCTTCAGCTCATCTCTCTCAGCTAACACCTGATTATGCTGCTGAATAGGCACGGTGGTGGGCTCTTCAATCATTGGAGGGCTTTCCGGCTTGGCAAGAGGAAACGACATCCTTATAGCATCTGCTCTGGCTCTGATCCAGGTCACATACGGAGCGTAGACTTGACTGTTACTTTTTCCCAGCAATAGCTTTCCCCGCTTACTGATACCGTTCCAAGTGTGCTGAAGCTTAGATAACATATCCCCCTCTAGAAGACTAGTGAGGTACAGAGATTCCTACACCTCTTCATCCTTCGGCGGAGCTCTCAAAGCATAAGCGAACTGTCGGACCAGCAGAGATGGATTATAGTTGATACAGCCTTTCCTGCCTATCAAAGGAACATTCGAAAACCCACTGCAGCTGAAGATGATCTCGGTACCCAACCCATCTCTATCAAACCAGGCAATATCCTCCGCTGACAGACTCATCAGGCGCTCAGACCACTCAGTTGTGGCTACAGACGAAGCCAAGGGACCCTTCTTGGGTAGGTGACTATCAAGCCATCTATAGAGCAGGGGCACACAACACGAGACGTTCTTACCCCTTCTGTTCTTGTTTTTGTAGTGGACGGAATGGTAGACATCTCCAATCAAGGTAGGGACTGGATTCCCTGATGCGAAGATGTGGAAGGCGTCAAAGTCTACAAAGTCAGGCATATTGGGGAACAGAATGATGTCGTATATGCACAGGGCGAGGATGGCATTGAACACGGCCCAACATCCGTCTTTAGCGCACTGCTGAGCCTTTCCCACTAAGAACTGCAAGGAGAATCCGGGAACCCTGTTCCAACTAGACAAGACCAACTCGGAGGCATCTAGATGAAGTGAAGGAGCTAGACTGGCCAGATTAGGCTCAACATCCATATGAACAAAGGGCATCTGACTCTTGATAGGCACACCTAACAAATCAATATACTCCTCTAGTATGGAGCTTGTAAGCTGAAGCAATCAAACCAGTCAGCTGAACAACATCAGGAGTGGGGAGCTTGTAAGCCACAATCTTCCTCAGAGAACCCATAATAGCACAATAGAAGGCGAGAAAACCTGAATCGGGGGAAACGGTACCTGCAACACAGACACACGTTAATGAAATGCAAATGGGTATGCAAAGCAATGTAAAATGCAGTCATGCAACAGGAGATCAAGACGACTGTGCTGTTGAAGTGATGAAGGTGAATATTCTGTATCAACAAAACCACAATACTGCTCTGTCAAGAACAACCACTATCTCTGATAAGAAGAAAACCCTGGTATCGGACCATAAATTTGCTCTGTCAAGAACAAACACACATCTGATAATAAGGACCTCTGATACAGGACCATAAATCTGCTCTATCAAGAACAAACATCCCTGAAGATAAGAACCTCTGATACCGGACCATAGATCTGCTCTGTCAAGAACACATATACCTGAGAACCTCTGATACCAACAAAACTGATTCACTATCAAGAAAACCAGGTAGTCTGAAGGTTAAGGCTTCCTGCAGCAAACCCAACCCTTCTCACAGGTATGGACCTGAACTACCACAAGCTCGGCATCTTATACGGTCATCAGCGTCACAGACATTCAAGAGGGGTGATACGATACCCAGAAGGTGTGGCATCACCATCTCCTGAAGCGGCCTCACTCAGCTGAATCCCAAATGATCAGTTCCCAGAGTCGACGATCCTCCAAACCAACAACCCCTCAGGCCCAAAGGGCCGGAAAAGAAGTCAACCGAGAGAACCTCGTCTGAGCGTGGATTTCATGAGACACTAGTGCCTGCAAAGCAAGCACGCGCCCACTAATTTCCACAACTAATGCTAAGTACACTCAAGCCTGGGTCTGGCTTCTCACTCATCAGAATGCCCCTCCCACAACAGCACAGATGATCATATCATACTGAAAATAAAGTGCGGGAAATAAAAGGCGATAAATAAACACAACCCAACAAGTAATCATACAAGCGCTAGGATTGACTCTCGCAGGGGACGTTGGATCCCTAAACTGACTCGCATAAGGGACGTTGGATCCCAGGAAACTATCAAGTCCCCAGTAGAGTCGCCAGCTGTCGCTACCGCAAAAATAAGGTGTCGGCAAAACAGAAGAGTCGCCACCCTTCGTTATTTATCCCTCAGAGCGGGAAAGGAAATAATCGGAAAAACCTGACGAAAAGGTATAAGACAAGGTTATCGCAACCTTTGTCTGGGTTTGGGAGTCGGTTACGCAAGGGGAAGGTATTAGCACCCCTCACGTCCATCGTACTCGATGGGATCCATGCTTGCGGTGTTTATCTGACGGGTTGGTTTTACTATCTACCTATCAAGGCTGGTCTGAAAAGAAAAGAAAATGACTCGGCAAAGCGTCGCACTTTATGCCTACGTATTCTCATCAGAGAATGAGAAATCAGAGTCAACGTAGTTCGACTAACTACGGGTTACGGGGAAGGTGGCTCGCCAATACGTCAGTATTGTGCCTACGTACTCTCAACAGGCTTGAGATATCAGAGCTTACGTAGTTCGGGATAATACGGGTTACGGGAATTCAGATTCATCTATTTTATCGAGTAGGGTTAACAAATAGTTCCAGCAGTTTGGTGTACGTAGCTCGACCCTTGGAGACTTAGGCGTTACCGTTTGCGGTAGAACTAGGAGTTAACAACACTCTTTTTTTCAGCAAAGCTTCCTTTGAATTATGGGCCCACGGGGCAAAAAGGTTTGAAGTTTGTTTTCGGTCTTTTACGGAAGAACTGTTTTTTATGGATGTTTGCAACCAATATCGCACTAGAGACTATGACCTGAGAGTGAATGCGTCGCAGGTCACCCAAAGGGTGCCATACTAAACATCCAAGCTGTCGAAAAGAAACTCTCCGACAACCCTTTATCAGATAGCTTAAGGCTCGTAACGTACGACATCAGTTAACCTTTATTACTGTGTTTTAATTCGTTTAGAGATGAGAAGGGGAAACTATCAAGTCCTATTGTTGTCATGCCAAGGATTCATCCTAGGGTTGGAGTTTGAAACAGGGAACTCCTAGAAGTTATCATGCATAGGTTTCAACCTAAAGTTCTAATAATCACTTCCTTATCAAAGGAAGTGAGATTCCTAAGGGATCATGTCAATGATAAACAGAAACAGATAAAGCATCAGCTTAAACAGTAAATAGTAAACGATTGTAAAATGCATGCAATGCAAGTGAGGGAGGAAATGTGTGTGGGGCATCAACCTCCATAAGCTCGTCTCGACCTCAAGCCAGATATGAATAACTGTAATCATACAGAAAAAGTAAAATGCCATCAAGCAAATAACATAACTGCAATCATACAGAAGAAATAACATGCTATCAAGCAGAATATGAGTGACTGTAATCATACAGAGAAATAAAATGCCATCAAGCCAAATATAAACCACATAGGTAAGGGAGCAGGGCTCTACCAAATACCAGCAAGCAAAGCCATACAGTAAAAATACAAGCAGAGGGAGCAACTCAACCTCTAGTGCAATCATGCTCCTAGCTTAACACAATCTAACTATGAACTTATTCTAATGCATCAAGCCAATCAAACAAGTCACTGCAATACAGTTGCACAGAAAGCAAACAGACAAGAAAGAAGGCAAACTTCTTCAACTTCACAGCAAGGCAACCTTCTGACATCAGTTCAGTCCTCAGTCTTCAACTGCTCTTCAAGGCCATCATCTTCAATAACAAGTGTCAACTTGCTTCTAATACATCCACATAAGTTTCAACTTGCTCTTCACCTTCTTCAAGCTTCAGCTCCACAATAAACCCCACCTTCATGCCTTAATCTCAATAGCAAGTATCAACTTGTTTTTCAGGCTCTCAATGTATCAAACACAAGTATCAACTTGCTTCTTCCTTAAGCTTCAGCTTCTTCATTCCATCTCCAATGGATTCCTCTCCCAAGTATCAACTTGTTCTTCATCCTCTTCAAGCTTCAGCTTCAATGGCAGTCTTCAAACACAGAGAAGTATCAACTTATAGCCTCTTCAACAAGGAACTCCATCCTCTAGCAAGGGAGAAAGATTCATCTAACAAGAGCAAAGTTTGGGTGATTGGTAGCAGAGTGAAGACCAAAGGTCACCACTAAGCATCCTATCATTAGAGAAAGGGACCCTCAAATGTACTACCAATTTGTAAAGAGCCACACATCCTACCAAAGGAGGGATGAGGTCTTTACAAGGGGACCTTACATCATAGGGAAGGATGGAAGTGATCAACATCTTCCATGTTTATGAAGGGAGAGAATCTATCTAGAAGCTCTGCCTACAAACCCTAATCTTAACACCTAATCAACACTACACCAAAAGAAGGGAAGATCTTCACATCCAAGCTTCTTCAACACAATCCATGGTAGCCCAAGCTTGTCTTCAACCTCATCCAAGAGCAAGAGAGCCAAAACCCTAATCTAAGGGAACTAAAGAAGTCATTCTAGTTGAATTAGTGCATTAGAATCATCTAAAGTTAGCACTTAAACTAAAATCAAACAAAAATAGTAAACTACATTGTAAATTCCTACAAAAATTCCTAAGGGACCCTAATTCAATCATGAATCTACCACACAAAAATCAGAGGTCGAATCATCCACCAAGCTCTAGAAATAAAACCTAAATCACAAGGCATCAACCATAAACCCTAAAAATGGATCTCCTAAAGGTTTCAACCTAAAACTACCACTTACATTCATCACAAAAATGTGAGAAAAATCTAGGGGGGACATGCATATCTATGCTAGCTACACACAAAAAATCAAGGCAAAAATCATCATCAAATGATCAAACCAAATTCAACAAAATCAAGCATAAACTATGATTATTTTAATATAAATTAAAATGTAAAAAATGAAAATAAAATTAGAAATGCATGAAATGTTAATATTTTTTATCTAAAAAAAACTAGATTCAATCATGAATCCATGACAAAAAGAATGGAATTAATTGAGTCATTTTTCAATTATTTATGGATTATCCAATAACCATGAATGAAATGAGAAATTAAAATGAAAATCCAAAGAAAATGATAAACGCGTGGTGCAAGTAGCAACAAAATTCAGTTCATTTCAGGGTTGGGCCCAAAAAGGGGGTGTGAGTATCAATCTGTGTCTAAACCCAAAACAACAAATTAAATGAAACACATCGTTTCATCTCACTCAGACTCCTTCATAAAATTTCCTTCACGCGTGGCCGTTAGATCCTCATCTGGTCAAAGTCTCACACCTAATCCAATGGCTGTGAGGTTGTCTTCAAACTTTTGAATTTCTGAGTTTCTTTCACCTGCGCTCGCTTGAGTCACCGCCGGTGACTTCTCCGATCAACCACTCCCAACCCTAACTCTCTCTAGAATCCACCATTCCAAATGGTCTCTACACGAAACTTGTCCCAAATTTCACAAGGAACTCATTCATGCCACTAGTTCATGCTAAAAACTCAAGGTTTGCAAAAACACGATCTCAACCGAAAATTGCATAAACCCTAATTGGTCACTAACTTCCAAATTAACGATCTAGAAACCTTCCTACATCAATCTACAATGCATTTAACCTAACAATTCCTATTGGTTCTACCTAAATTAAGCCATGGAATGAGAATTGCATACCTGGTAAAATCGTGTGAACAGAGTGGTTGAATCTTCAAATTAACCCTCCAGAACTTCTAGACTCCTTCACTAGCCTCCAATCAACCTTCTGTATGCAAAGAAAAGAGCTGAAACCTCGTGGATTCCTGAACCCGATTCTGAGTTGCAAGCTTCCTACTCCAATGGATAACTCACGATTCTTCCACAATTGTGCCTTGAATTCAATCTGGAATTGATCACCAACCTCAGAGCAAGCTATTGGGATCAAGAACTTGGACTGAAATGGCTTCAAACCTTGTAACAGAATTGGACTTGCAAGAAGAAATTTCAAAGTTCAATCTCACTCTCCTCTCTCAATTCTCACCAACCTTGGCCTTGGATCACTTCATGATCATATATAGGACATGAATGAATGATCTAGAAAGTTCTAGATCACTCTAATGAGAAATTCAATATCTCATGTCATGGAAAGTTCAATCTCATGGTACACTCATGACAGTCCTTGCAGCAGCTTGTATTCACTATGCTCTTCATCCAAATTCTCCTCACATGAGATTATGAAAGTGTTTTGATGGATTGGAGCATTGGTCTTATCTTATGAGAAGTTTGGCATATGTTACTTAAGTCTTAAGCAAGCAAAAGCAACTCCATGATTTTGACCTCAAATGGGAAAAGTAACATTGCCATTGTCTTTAAAATGTCATTTCTGATCAAAATGACATATTACATGCCTTATCTTGGCCTTGAAATGAAAAACCCCAAATTTGGTCCTTTTAATGAACTTTAATTCTTCCTTTTTAAGTCAATTTTACAATTTTGAGTTACAAGCAATTCCAACCTCCCATGACCACTTGGCTAGCCTTAAAACATCATTTTGAACAAGTTTTATGTTGAACATTTTCCCATTTGAAGCTTGCAAATAGGAGTTATGGACTTATGGTTGAAATGACCTATAATCTTCAAATACCCAAGATACCCTTGACTTGTCAAAGCCATAACTTGAGTTCTACAAATCCTATCAAGGACTTATAGTACTCTCTAGAAAACTAAGAGGATAAGGAACAACATTCATGTTGACCAAAAGTCCATGGGAATCATCCTTCTAGTGCAAACGTTTCATGCAAGTTGGGTAACTTTCAAGCTCCATATTCACATTCCTCAGATGACTTGTAACTTGTCAAAGCCATAACTTGAGTTCTACAAATCCTATCAAGGACCTCTAGCACTCAAATTAAAGCTAAGATCATGCTCTACAACATTCATGTTGGGGGTAAGATGAGATGACAATCACATCTTGAGCTACATTGCTTTGAAGATCAGGGGTCAAACTAGGGGATTTTACACTGTCAAGCCTTAGAAACCCTAGCCTGAAACTTCTCAAACTCTTCAATCATGATGAGTTAACCTTGGAATCATCCTTACAACATCTCAATGTATCAATCCATGATCACATGGCTCTTGGATTAGGTCTCAACCTTGTTCAAATCATCAGTTGACCTAGGGTTGACCCAGTCAAACCCTAGCTACACCACTCATGGCTGAGCCTTTTTAATCTTACACAATGACCTGTCTAGGCCTCACAGTGGTCTTCACCACATCTCATGAGCTTTATCAAGACCTCAAGTCTAACTCCATGGCCTCAGAATCATCTGATGGCTTCACACAACTCTCAAGTTAGGAGACCTACACACTTGGCTTCAATCACTCTCTCTGAGGATCTTTTAACTTCTCTAACAAGGATATCAACCCTTGAACATATGAATAACCTTCTTAGCTAGCTTCATAGTCTTGTGTAGCTCTCAATTGGTAATCATACCTCTTGATCTCCTGCACACATGTCAATGAAATGCAAATGATAATGCTAATGTGAATGAAATGAAACACAAGCTAGGTGAAGAAATGTTGGTCAAATTTTGGGGTGCAACAATGGGAACCTAATTCAAAAATAGTCCCATTGTCATCTAAAAATTATGAAATAAATCCTAGGGGATCACACACATCTATACTAACAGCCAGCCAAATCTCAAACCTAAATTTTATACCAATTAACCATACAAAAATCAACAAAAACATGAGGAATTATGCCAAAATTAAAGAAATAACAAAATAGAAAAATGAAAAATAAATGGATAATTGCACAAAAATGAAATATAGAAGCATCAAAAAATTAAGAATCACCATAGGATCACCACCATATTTTTTTTTATAATTTTCTGATCAAAAATGAAATTATTATGACTTTTGCAATGAAAATGAGTTAAAGAAAACAAGAAAATCAAAATGAATTAAAAAGAAAATAAATGTTGGGAAATAATCAGGGGCGTTGGATATGATTACTGGTCAGCTAATCTAAAGGCTCCAGATGGTGACAGTGCATTAATGAAACGCGCGCATTTTGCTTGGTCAAAAGTCAAGTCTGAGAACAAATCACAAGCGCACGATTGAAGTACCAAGTCACCAAATTCAAACGATCCGAGGGTTGTGGTTCATCTTCTCCGTTTGAACTTCAGATGGAGGGAAAATACACAGACGAACCATACGGTGGTTCCGGTGGCTGAGCCACCGTCTTCTCCGGTGAAGGTGCAATTATAGGTGATCAATTCAAGTCAAACCTTATACCACTCCCTCTGTTTTTTCATGCTGAATTCAAATCTGCCATCAGTTTCTCCTAATTCCTCCTAGATTTTAAAACCCGATCAAGAATCTAAAACATGTCACATCCTGAAATCTCATCAAACTGTGATTTTTGGCCATGGATCTAATCTACATCTCACAAGGATCATCAAGACCTATTCAATTCATGCTAAAACCTCAAGAACAGGCAGTTACAAGCTCTAACAGAAATCATGTCACAACTTAATTTGTCATCAAACCTCCAAATTTCTATCCTAAAACGATCTAGTCATCTTCCTAATGCTTAACCTCAGTCTATTCCAACTAGATCAACCTAGAATCAGTGCAATAGTGAAAAGTGCATACCTGGTTTGTAGCTTGAAATTGAGGCAGTTATGTTGTGAATTTTGCTCCAATCTTGTGCAGATTTCTTCAATGATCTATGCTGAAGAAGATAGAATCGAAGAATTGCCTTGATTTGCTCTAGAACTGAAATTCGATTTCTCACTTTTGCTCTTGAAACTCAACCTCCAATCTCTGGTTCTAGCTGCAAATGATCACCAAAATTGATATGAATTCGTTTTTGAACTTAAATAGAAGTGAAAGGAAAGTTCTAGAGGCCCATGGAAAGCCCAAACTGTGATATCCAAATTTCAATTTTCTCCTTAAAGTATGAACATGGTGTTGCACCCCAAAATTTGCCTAACCTTTTCTTACCTGGTTTATGTTTCATTGCATTAGCATATCATGGTTCTATCATTTGCATAACATATCATTGTTCATTTAGCAGGGGATCAAGTGTGATATATATCAAGAGGAGCCTATCTAGAGGTTTTGTTCAAGCTTGAGAGGTCACCAAAGTCATCAGAAAGTGGGGTGTGTTCTTGAGAAGTTTAGATGCTTGTATGAGGCTCATCTCCTAACTTGAGAGCCAAATTGAAGACCATCAGTGGTTTGTGAAGCCTTTAGTATGGATAGAGATCATGTAGTACCTTGAGGATCATGGTGGAGCTCAGTCAAGTCATTATGCTAAGTGCGAAGAGCCATAGTCGAAGGGGTTGCCATCAGGGATTTCATCTGAGTAATCCTAAGTCAACTACACAATTAAAGGATATTAAAGCTCAATTCTAATTCATGGTGATCACAGGATGTGGTGTTGAGGCATTTGAGATGTTATTCCAAGATCATTCAAGAAGAATTCAAAGTGTGGGGAGTTGCTAAACTAGGGTTCTCAGGGTAAAATCCCCTATTTAGTGCCAAACTTCAAGACCACTTATCTCACGATACAAGTTTCATATCCACATTTGGCCAACATGAAACTTGTAGAGCATGCTCTTAGCTTTAATTTGAGTACTAGAAGTCCTCCATTGGATTTGTAGAACTCAAGTTATGATCCAGACAAGTTACAGGTTGTCAGATGAATGTGAAATTTGTCTGCAAAAGTCAACCAAATTCCAAGGAACGTTTTACCTAGAAGGGTATTTCTCCTCAACTTTTGGCTAACATGAAAGTTGTAGGTCTTGATCTTAGCTTTCCAAATTGTACTAGAAGTCTTTCATCTGATTTGTAGAACTCAAGTTACGAGGTTTACAAGTCAGGGGCATTTTGGGAAAGTAAGGTTACAGGTCATAAAATTACAGGTCAAGTTCACCACTTTGCATAACTCAAATGAACTTTTTTCCAACATGAAAGTTGCTCCAAATGGGGTCATTTGATCAACCAAACCTCAAGTTATCAATGGGATAGCTCATGGTTGAAGATTGGTGAAAGGAATTTTGGTAAAAGCATGTGAAAAGCCTAGTTTGTGATCTTGCCAAAATTAAATCAAATATGTTCATATTTGTGCTCATTTTGAAGGGAAAATATGTTTTAAGATCATTGGTGACAAAATCAATTGCATTTGAGACATGCTTCATGGATTATTTCAAGATTTCTTCATAATTAAGCAACACTTTGGATCTTGGCCATTGAGATTGAAACAAGGGGAGATTCTACACAATTTTCCAGAAGAATTCGTGTCCCATTGAAGCTCCATAACTCCATTTTCAGAGGTATCGGAAAATCAAGATTACTCATTAATTATGCATCTTTCTTGCACCATTTTTGCACCACTACATCACCCTTGGTATGAATCACGTTTCGGGTAATGTTTGGGGAAGTTTCATGAAGAAATTATGTTCTTGATATTTCTTGAGAGAGTCACGGGTTTTGAGTTTGAGAAGGTTTCACTTCATTTCAATGGGATATTCTTATTCCTTGCGAAAAATGCTTCAATTTCGGTTCAAGAAACGTTCTATTTCATGGAGTTTTGAGAGAGATAGGTGGTAGAGAAGAATTTCGGCGCACTTCCGGCCACCATTCACGGTCGATGCTGCGTTTCCCTCTTTCAATTTTCAAAACGAAGAAGATGATCCATTCACCGTTGGATTAGATGGAAAATCATGACTTCGCACTCACATCCAACACTCACCAGCGCGCCACCTCACCATTCACTTAAGTGACTCAGCATGGGCTTAAGTGAACTACTACTCACACCCCCATTCTACCAGGCCCAATGGATTAGACTGAGTATTCTTGCTATTTACCACGCAGATTTGTCTATTTTCCATGTTTTTCCTTATTTTTCTTATTTCTTGCTTGTTTTCTTTAATTACGTGAAAAATAGTAATATTGCTTATTTTTTATTGATATTTTTTCCTGTTATTCTTGAACATTTTAGGAGATTCCAGAAATTAGAATGGTATTTTTAGGATTTATTTTCATTTAGTTATGATTTTTCGTAGTTCAGTAGCCATTAAAATCATGAATTTGTACCTCTATTCTTGTAGAATTTTGTTGAGGTATCAAAACCAAATATTTTTGCCTAATAGTTTTTGGGATCTTGGTACACATCTTGAGGGTTCCAAATATAATTTTCTCTGGATTTTATACTATGATTTGTATAGGTTTTGAACACCATCTTTGGGCATGCTCTAGAATGCTTAGTTTTGAGATATCTCTGGATGTTTACTCTCTGTTTGAACACTTCTTCTTGGATTATTTTTCCATCCTTTTAACCTCTAATTACTAACACTTTGCAGGTCCTTGGAGATTTTATTTGGCATATTTAGATGCATTTTACTATTTTTGCCTTATTTTGCAATTGGACTCATAATTCGGCATTCCCGCTTGAACAATTGTATTGTTTTGGCTCCAAAAGCCATGTATTGCTTGTGTGATAGACATTATAATGATTGCTTCCTATTGTGGACATATTATAGGTCTTGGGGACCATTTGGTGGCTGTTCATATTGTACATAGCTTGCCCATTTGATGTTATACTTTCATGCTTGTACATTGTGATTCCAAATAGTGGTTTATGTACCTTTCATTATAGGTTTCCCTTGATGCCTTACCATTGTATCCTTGATATTCATTTGTGGCATAAGTTATATGATTAGAATATGCTTCCCTCTATCCAATGACCTTGGTGTTCCATTTAAGGAAGTTTTGGGTCCCTCCTTTAGAGGTCTCTAAGGCATGCCTAAAGTGGTGAATCCTTGAGGACTTCCTTTGTATTGTTTTTGTGACTTGATCTTGTTGCATTTCCTTATCCTATTCTCTTGCATTATTTCATGATTGGATTGAGGTTGAGATGGGCTTGTGGAGGCTCCTGCCCCACACTATTTTCCTCCCTCACTTGCATTGCATCTTTGCTTCCTATATTTGCATTTCATGTATGCATTTGTACAATTGTTTCCTTCTTCTTCTTTTGTCTTATTTCCCCTAGGATTTCCATTCTTTCTTGTTCAAGATAGAATGTAATAGAATTTAGGCCTTTAACCATGCATGACAACAATAAGTAGTTCCTTCCTAACCTTGACTATAGGATGAACTTTGCATGACAACTTTAGATTGAAACTTGACTTAGTTGTGTCCTTTCTCTTCTCATCTGCAAACAAATCAAATACAATAATAAAGGTTAATTGACGTTGTACGCTACGAGCCTTAAGCTACTTGAGAAAGGATTGTTGGAGAGTTTCTTTCCAACAGTCTGGATGTTTAGTATGGCACCCTTTGGGTGACATGCGACACATTCACTCTCAGGTCATAGTCTCTAGTGCGATATTGTCGTACCTCGAAAAATACGATCCTCACGATGGACGCGGAAAAAACGTTCGAACAGAGTCGCCACCGAACTTTATTCATTCCAAGGATGGAATAGGAAAATATCGATAAAACGTTTAAGGAGATAAGAACATGGTCATCGCAACCAATATTCTAGGTTCGGGAGTCGATTACATGAGGGGAAGGTATTAGCACCCCTCATGTTCGTTGTACTCAACGGGAACCTCTTGATCGATTCGAGAGTAAAGTTATCTATGCTTGTTTGTTTTCTTCTAAGGTTTCTCCTATAGGGGGAATGGGTGGTTTTAAGATAGGGTGCTCGCCAAGGATTAGGGCCCTTGTGCCTACGTATCTTCACTTGTAAGAAGTGGAAAATCAGAGCATTCGTAGTTCATGGGACTACGGGAAAAGAGGGGATTGTGCTCGCCAAGATCATCACAATCTTGTGCCTACTTATCTTACATTCGAAAGAGAATGAAGAATCATAGCAGCCGTAGTTCGGCTAACTACGGTAAAAGGTTTGTGTTTAGAATGAACGAGAGTTTAGGTCGCATTCTAACTGCTAAACGTTGGCTTGTCTGCTCGCTAGGGGAGGCTGAAGCACTAGTTCATATGCGCGGAAGAAAGGAAAAAACAATATTCTTTGGTAAAAGGTATGGGAACCTAAAGGTGGGAAAGAAAGAAAAGTGCTCGCTAGGATCATCGCAATCCTATGCCTACGTATTCTCAACAGATGTGAGAAATCAGAGCAGCCGTAGTTCGGCTAACTACGGTAAAAGGTTTGGTAAATGAACGAGTGTTTAGGTCGCGTTCTAACTGCTAAACGTTGGCTTGTCTGCTCGCTAGGGGGGGCTGAAGCACTAGTTTGTCATGCGCGGAAGAAAGGGCTAAACAATGTTCTTTGAGAAAAGGTGTATTGGTTGGAAATCGCACGAGGGCGAGGAATTTGTGTTTATGATGTTGGATGTTTTGGTTAGAAGATATATTTGAATAGGTTTAAGGTTTCAATTGCACGGGGGCAAGAAATAGGAGTTTGGTTAGGTAATTCGATGGAGAATGACGACTATTCGATAAACGAGACGTCAACCTCGCAATCTATTAATCGGGGCATTATTGGAACGCTAGATTCCAACGACACCTTTTTCATTCGAATAATTACGTAATATGTGTTTGAGACAGTATCAATAGCACGGGGGCGAGAGAAGAGAGTTGGATTGAATATTTTAAGGGAGAATGACGACTACTCGATAAACGAGACGCCAGTCTCGCAATCAATTAATCGGGATATTATTGGAATGCTAGATCCCAACAACACCTTTTTCATTCAATTAATTATGAAATTGTATTTGAATGGACAATGACGATATTTGTCCAAATAGTTAGGGCATATATTTTATAGACGACAGGTCGAGTAATCCACAACCTAAAGCGTACGCCCCAAGAGTGGTTACTCAAGAATTCAAGGAATGCGAGACTCCAAGAACTCCATTCTTTCGCAATTTAGTTAAGAAAATAGTTTGAATTTAACATACGATTTAGAAACATACTAGGATTTAGACTCGATCACACGAAGGTGAGGAACGAGGTTAGACGGGTTGAAAATTTGGGAGGAATGACGACTGTTCGATAAGCGAGACGTCGGCCTCGTAATCAATTAGGCGAGATATCGTTGGAATGCTAGATCCCAACGATACCTTTTTCAT
Source organism: Lathyrus sativus (assembly GCA_963859935.3). NCBI lineage: Eukaryota > Viridiplantae > Streptophyta > Magnoliopsida > Fabales > Fabaceae > Lathyrus > Lathyrus sativus. Next base: position 84,257,144 of record OZ012738.1, read on the forward strand.
TCCATTAGTTATAAAATATGTTTGTTGGACAGTGAAAGTACTTGTCCAAATAATTACGGGAAGTATTTTAGGAACGAAAGTTCGAATGATATACTATTCAAGGTGTACATCTCGATAGTGATTATTCTCGAATTCAAGGAATGCGCGACTCCAAGAACTCAATCCTTTCATTGATTTAATTAAGAAAATAATTTGAATGTATTAGCGTAGGTGGGTTGAATTAAGGTGAGCATACCGCTCGAATTAGGGCTTGCCTACTTTGAAAGGTTTAAACAAAGTTGGGTAGTTTTAATGATGAAAGATGAAACGACCACAACTCAAGGCGTGCACCTCGAGAGCGGTCGCTTAAGGATCCAAGGAGTGCTAGACTCCAAGGATCCACTACTTTCATATAAATTCAAAAGGGATTTTTACTTATGCTAATCTAAAAATAAGATATTTTGAATTTAATAAAAAGAAAATAAGAAATAAATTTGATAAAAATCCTAAATAGAATTTAAATAAATTCATATGGAAAAGCAAATATTAATTATCATAATTTAAAAAAAATAAAATCTAAAATATACTACTAATAATATCACTAATAGTATTACTAATATTATCAATAATAATATAAATTATATGGAATTAGTTTCTAAACCCACCATATTAGACTTAACTGACCTAATTAAACCTAAATCACACAGGCCCAGTAGATCTAAATCTTACTAACTATGACTAAAAAAAACGGTAGCTTTTCCAAATCCTAGTCGCCACGTTACATGAATTCAAACCACGTTTTCCTCTTCCCAAGGCTGACATACGGTATCCCATGATGATTATTTGACAGCAAAACATGGGGCAGTGCAACATCCATACTTTGAAAAGCCAACTTGCATAATTAACAATTAAAGAGAGGTATCAAAAATTATGATACTCTCCTTCTTCCCGAGCCACTTATTCTTCTTCTAAAACCCCTATCACTTTCTTCTCTCTAACACTCATATACTACCCTTCCCTCTAATTTCGCAAATCCCTAATCAAACTCAAATGGACAGAAGAAAAAAAAAACCTTCTTCTCCACTTCTAAACTCATCATCCGAAGAACAAACCCCTCTTTAACCGGAAATCAAAAGATGCAAACTTCACTTTTTGTAGTGAACGCTCTAAAAACCCAAATCACAACTCAGTAAAGAAAACCTATGATCTTAAACCCAAATTAACCCATCTATTTAAACAGACCGAATAACACATAGGAGATTTGTGTTCAGTTATCCATGGCGTACGAAACAATAGCAAGAAATCAAAGAAGAAAAGCCATGGTCTTACCCCACAGAAATGGCCCGTCGATTCTGGAAAGGTAGCCAACTTCCGATCCTTCTCGTTGCTGAGTTCTACCTCTTCTCTCTTATCTATTTTTAGTCTTTTCGTATGCTGGTTGTGTCGCGTATGTGTGTGGCTAAGCTCACTACCTTAGAGTCTCAATGTGAGGCTCTAAGAAGTTCTTCAGGATTTCGAGCTTTAGGTTTAGGGTTTGATTTCGGCAAGGTGATATTAGGGACCTTTGAAACAAGTGATTTTTTATGAATCATTTATACAATGTTTGTTCATGATCCTTGTGTTTTTGCTTCAAGTTCCACAAATTATGTTGACATCATAATTAATAGAAGAAGGTTCAAACTAGCAACAACTTGAATTACAGGTATCCAAAAACCACTTCCTTTAGTACGAGGCACTTTGTGAACTAGGAGGGGGAATATTGACCATACAAGAAGCAAAATTAAGTAGAGAACAGAAAGGACAACAACTGAGTAGTTAGTGGGGCAGCCACCTTGGTCGGCCCAATGATTCGCCATTCAGTAATCATCTGAGGTACAAAATTTGAATTCAGGTTGCATTGAATCCAAGCTGACAGTATTGTTTTCTTTGTTTTGTTTTAATGTAATGGGTTCTGTTTCTTGCCCAGGATCTTGTGGTTTAATCATCCTTGAATTATCTCGTAGGTTATATGATCATACGATATTGAAAATGCTACAGAAAATGCCATGAAGACAATGGAGTCTTGTTTTCGTAGCCGGGTAAATGGCATCTCCTCTAACAGCATCCTTTAGGTCGGCAGCCTTAGGACATTGACGATGCCGGCATCAGTCAATGCCGTAAACGCAATTTTTAGGTAATAAGTCTTACAGCCTAGCTAACCAACTCTTGTTTGACATATTTCTGATCTGCTGACATTTCCTTGTGTTGCAGTATTGTTAGGCTGATTTTCCTTTCTTCTTATCAATTCTGTTACTAGTAACTCAACACCATGAAAAAAACCTTCCATTGATGAGGATTTGGAATGACGGCGCAATAACGAAACTACCTTCGAGATTAAGATGGCTTGGGAAGAAATTGGCATTTCTGATACCAACTTAGGTGAGGATTGCAACCTAACTACTCTCACGGTATGTACCTCAAGATCTTTTGCACTTTAAACTTTGGAGAACCGTCTTGAATTTGAACTATGCTGCTTAACTCTGTAGCTACAAATTAAAATTTTTTGTCTTCAGTTACTTAACCTTGTTATGTTTACTGGTCTTTCTGCAGGAAAGTACTACCCAACAGAGTTATCATGTTTCCTTGGTTCCACAAGAATTCTCTTCTGGAGTATCATCCATGTCTTCTTTGTCTTTGAACAAAACAATCTTTATTTGCGGCAGCATACAGATGCGGCATAATCAGAATCAAATTCATCTGAGCGAGAAGCATTGCGGTTACCATTACAACGTTCAAAGGCGACAAGAGAATTAGTATGTGAAGATGAGTAACGTTTCTTGATCTTAAGCTTTCTCTCTTTTTTTTTTCCAGCCTCTATGGCAACAAGAAACCCTTGACTGACAGGGTCTTTCAAGGAAAGTTATTGCCAACATATTGGGCATTCTTTGCTTCTCTGTGACCTTCCAAATATGTCATGCAGGTGATGTTCGTGTTTGCAACCGGCAATCAGTGGACGACATGAATGCTGAAGAATTCTAAGCGAATACTGCACCAAATAATACATAGTATGAGTCAGATCTCCTTACAGTGCACTCATGGCTCAAAATAACGCTTGCTCTTAGTCAGAGGGTGAAGTCGTCGCTAGTAGATTGAAGATGTTGTAGAATTGACATAATTCTGAGACGGCGTTGTCTCGGTGCAAAAACAGCGGTTGAAGACTGTCGCTACTGCGAAAATCGGCGCCGGCTTGACAGGAGAGTCGCCACCGTGTGTTATTTATCCCTCAGAGCGGGAAAGGAAACGCTCGAAGTAAACCTCGCAAAGACGGGAAAAGGTATGGTCATCGCAACCAAAACCTGGATTCGGGAGTCGGTTACGCAAGGGGAAGGTATTAGCACCCCTCACGTCCATCGTACTCGATGGGATCCACGCTTGGTGTTTATAAGGAAAAGGGTGTGTTTATCTATCTACGCTAATGGCTAGTCTGAAAAGAAAATAAAAGGACAGGACTCGACAGAACATACAGTGTTCTGGGCCTACGTACTCCCTCGTGCAATGGGAAAGTCAGAGTCAACGTAGTTCGACTACCTACGTCTAAACGGGGAAAAGGTTGCTCGCCAGGACATCGCGTCCTGTGCCTACGTACTTCCATACAGCATGGAAGATCAGAGCAAACGTAGTTTGACTAACTACGGCTAAACAGGGAGCTCTCACACAGCAGTGAGAAAATAAACTGGTCTCAAAGGTTCGGGAACCTACAACTACGATCTGGTCTCAAATGCACTCGGACAAGGGAAAGGGATAACAATTAGTCATCAGCGGGAAAGTCTCGATCGCACAGCCGCGAGAGAACAAAGGTTAGTTGTTAGTGTGCTCGCTAGGATATCGCATCCTATGCCTACATATCCTTGTCTGACACAAGGAATCAGAGCAGCTGTAGTTCAGCTAACTACGACACAAGCTACTCAAAAGCTCCTACTGAAAGGAAAGGGGAAAGGACACCCTAAAACTATAGCTGGAAAAGGGGAATCTACCTACTGCTATCATGCCTGGTTGACCATCCTAATGTCTATCATAACAACTCCGCAGCGGAGAAGTCAGAGCTCCTAAGGGATCATGGCAACAGAACTAAACGGCAAACAGGAAATACTACAAAGTAAAGGAATACTGAAAATATGCATGAACGCAACAAATAGACAAACAAGGCACAAAGGCCGCAAACCACAAAGGTAAGGGAGCTCAACTCTACCAAATACCAACAAGCAAAGCCACTCAATAACAAACAAGCAGAAGGAGGACCACCTCAACTTCTCATGCACACAAAGCCTACTTCTAGGATGCACCTACCTCAGAACTATCTAGATGAACACCTAAGTCTAATGCAACACAACACCACACAAGTCAAACAACATAAAGAGACAGCTAGCTAACCTGACAAACCTCTATCTACAAAACAAGAAACTACTCCTGGGCAAGACCCCTAACAAACCTGAAACAAGCTTAATCTATCCCTGAACAAAACTCTATGCAACACTTTAAGCAAAACTCTAAGCAAAACTCTAATCAAAACCCTAAGCAAGAGGAATCAATCCCAGTCTCCAAGCTTCAGAACAAGCTTACCAAAGAAAGGGAGCTAAGCAGACAAACTCATAGTGCCTTCCTCAGGAAAGTACCAGGAGGTTACCACTCAGGAGTCATATCCTATGCGGCTCGACAACTGTGATCAGTTTACATTCCTCCTCAGGAGAAACTAAACTCACATGAAGGCTCCGGCATCATTGGATATTTGAGAAAGCCTATATGCACTAAGGGAACTAAGTGAACAGACCCATAGGACCTTCCTCAGGAAAGTACTAGGAGGCTTCCACTTAGGAATCGTATCCTACGTGGCTCAACAACTGTGATTAGTTTACATTCCTCCTTAGGAGAAATTAAACTCACAAGTTGGCTCCAACATCATTGGATACTTAAGAAATCCTAGATGAACTAGAGGAACTAAGTGGACAGACCCATAGGACCTTCCTCAGGAAAGTACTAGGAGGCTTCCACTTAGGAATCGTATCCCATGTGGCTCAACAACATGTGATCAGTTTACATTCCTCCTCAGGAGAAGTTAAACTCACAAGTTGGCTCCAACATCATTGGATACTTACGAAAGAGGTGAGAAGAAAGAATGAAAGTCATTCATAGTGCCTTCCTCAGGAAAGTACCATAAACTCCCTTCAAACTTCAGGATCTCGAACCTCACAAACAGAGAACAAGCTCCTAGACTAAGCCTCAATCCAATGCATCCTTGCAAGCTCCAACAGGACTGCAACCAGCTCCCATCTTTGAGAAGAACCCACAGGCCATCAAACCACAAGAAACTATCTCTGAAGTTCAACCACGGTTGAACTTCAAAGTCGGAAGTCGTCAAGACTTCTCCTATCCTCAAGCTCAGACTAAAAACAATATTAGAACATCCTACAAAAATCTATCAAAAATCTATGGGAAACCTACATGGCTCTATGACAACATACTAAAAAATCAGAGCAAAACTCATTACCAGGTGAAAGAACTAAAATCAACAGAGCAGACATATCCACAAACCAATTATTCAATATCAATAACAATGCAAAAGTGAAATTAAAATGAAAATGCATGATTAAGCTAATGTTTTTGTACTATAAAATTCTACACTAAATTACGAGTCTACAGAAAAAAGAATGGAATTATTTGATTAAACCTACTATTTTTTATGAATTTTCTAATAACATGCATGCACTAAAAGATTTTAAAAAAGTCATTTAAATGGAAAATATGCTAAAAATAGTAAACAAAAATAAAATGGCATTTTTATTTTTATACAATTTTCTAGACCTTTTCATGAAGTGGTAGAAAAAACAAGAACTCAAAAATCAATTATTTTCATTTTATTATGAATTTTACAATATGCAAGAAAAAATTAAAAGAAATTAAAAAACAAAATTGAAATAAGGGAGGAGGGGGGGTGCTAATAGTGACTGCGCCCAGTTGTTATTCAGATGGGCCCAAGCAACGGGGGGTGCGAAAAGCACTTAGGGCCTAAGCCCAATATGAGTCAGAAATCTATTACAAAATAAAAGAGAAAAAAGGCCTGGGGGGTGTAACTAGCAGGTTTTTCATGGTTATTCTTGGAATGGGCTGAGTTGAGGGGTGCGCATAGCAAAGGGCTTAAGCCCAATCCAAATCCCTTCAGCTCTCACACGAAGGGGGGGGGGGGGTGATACGAGTAAATGGGGAGTGCATCAGTAAAACGGATCTTGGGCCCAAATGGCATCCAGACCCTAGCCCTAATCAGAACCCTAACAAAACCTAATTCCCCTTCCCCTAACCCTGATCACTGTTCATCTACAACCAATCCTAGCTTCGTCTGCGACGAAAGTCTTCTCTGAAACTCCTCTCAATAACCCAACCAGATCTGCAACTCATATCTGACCTAAACCTAACCAAACCCTAACTCAAACCTAAACTCAATCTAGACTCCAAATCAAGACAAAATGAATCCATACATTCAACAGTCCAAAACGAGATGCGAGTAAGAATCGAAGGGCAACATACCTGGAGGTGGAACACGAGCAAATTTGCGGTGTTCTCTTGATGCTCACTGAAGCCGACTCGATGATTTCAACAACTCGCGCGAAGATCTTGATGAGAGTTCTTAAGAACTTCTTTGGAGGTTGTTGCCGTCTTCTGTACAAGCACCGAGGAACTCAACGAGTTCTTGGAGATCTGGAAAAACGCACGAACATATGAGGATTGCTGAAGGTCTTCTGGAAATGATACGAAGATCAACGAACAACAATCTGGCGATCGATGATGGTTTTGCTGGAAACAAGACGAGGAAGATCTTGGAAGCCCTTTATGGGAATCTTGATGAACGCTCTGAAGGTTTTCTGGGGTTTCTTTGAAGAGCGATGAAGGTGTGATGATTTTCTGGAAAATAGTCCTTGAAGAACGAAGGAGATTTGATGTTCTGGAAATTTGGTTGAGGTTTCCGGTGGTGGTTAGCTTTTCCGGTGAGGTGATGATGAATGTTGACGGAGGAAGAAGGAAGGAGAACGAGGTGTTTCTGGGAGCTTCTGAGCTTTTTGCAATTTCCGGCGACCTTACCGGTCTCCGGCGACTGTTACGGTGGAGGGGAGTGGTCCGGCCGGCGGCTGCATGGCCGACGATGAGGGACTCCGGCGAAGCTTAGACGGTGACAAGTGTCTCAGTGGAAGCTTGCATGGAGGATGCGTGGCGCCGCGTGGAGAGAGAGTGGAGAGGTAGTGGGACGCGTGTGAGGTTCTGGGGAAGTCTGAGGTGTGAGGTGGTGGGCTCCAGAGTGCAACGTGTGGCCTCGCTATATATTGACAAGTGGCATGTGCAATTTTTCATGGACAAAAATGCTGAAAATGGACTGAAGCTGATTTTGGGCCTCGAAAACCCTAATTGGGCCCACGAAAAAACTGTAATAAACCTAAAAAACTGAATAAAAATGATTAAACGGAAAATCAAGCTCAATTAGAAGCTAATCCAAGAATTAATCCTAATTAACTAATTAACACTACAATTAATTCTAACTAAAATTAATCTATCCTAATTAATTCTAACAAATTCAATTAACTTCTAAACAAAAGATTAATCCTAATTAAATCTAAAACATGATTAAAATCTAATTAACTCTATGTTAAAAAAAATTCTAATAATCTCTATTTAATCTCTAATATTATTTAAAACTATTAAAATCCTATTTAAAACTAATAAGAAAAATCTATTAAAAGATTAAAGCTTCATTAACACAAACTCTATTATTTCTATTAAAAACTATTAAAAAAAAATCCTATTAACATAAAAGAAAAATCTATATTCCCCTTTTTCTTTATTATTCTAAAAACAATTAAAACTATTTAAAATCTTTTATATTCTAAAAATGATTAAAAAACTATTAAATCTATTTAAAAATCTATATAAAATTCTAAAAAGGGATTTAAACTATTTAAAATTCTAAAAAAATCTATTTAAATCCTAAAAAAAAATCCTAAAGCCTATTTAAAATCCACAAAAGTCTATTAAACCCTGAAAATGCAGACAAATGCAAATGACCACCATAAAAGAGCGCACGAGACCAGATCGAATCGAACAGAGAACCCCGGGCATCAGAATATCCCAAAATCACTATGCAAGCTAAAAATCACCGAGGAGCGCACAATTTCCCGAGAAATAAAACCCTGATGATCTGGACTGGATCTGCCATATCTAGTAAATGAAACCCAAGTTGTAACTCTGATATCCTCCGTCTATGCACAAATGTCATGCGTCTGATTTGCGAATATGAATTTAAACCACGAGTCAGATAGGGGAACCGGTTGGTCAAATTTTAGGGTGCAACAGCTGCCCCTATTCAAGCGACTTGGACCTGAAGGGTTTGAAGAGCGCTCAGCCTTCAAACATTCAGAGGTACGAGACGGTTGAATACAAATAAAACCCGAAAATTTGCCAACCGCGAGAATATACTGCAAAACTGCTTGGGGAATAAAGTCCAGAACCGAGCCCAGTCATTACGGCACCAAACTGATCAATCATCTGGTAAAGAACTCCTGATTTTAACGCCAATTACCTGTGATACCCTATATAACAAAACCCGAGGGCTGCAACAAAACACCTGATCCTTTCACATTGCCTACTGATAGGCGGGAAGAGAAATATACTCACATCGTCCAAAGATGGACGGGAAGACACCCTGGTTGAATACTCACCTCGTCTAATGATAGACGGCAAGACGCCATTTATCTCCATACTCACATCGTCTAAGGATAGACGGGAAGAAAGCCTGATCGCAATACTCACATCGTCTAAGGGTAGACGGAATCATCCTAATTGATGAAACAAATCAATATTCACATTGTCTAAGGATAGACGGGAAGAAATAATCTCCATACTCACATCGTCTAAGGGTAGACGGAAAGACATCATTAATCTCCATACTCATATCGTCTAAAGGTAGACGGAAAGACATCCTGATTGATGAAACAAATCAATATTCACATCGTCTAAGGATAGACGGGAAGAAATAATCTCCATACTCACATCGTCTAAGGGTAGACGGAAAGACACCATTAATCTCCATACTCACATCGTCTAAAGATAGACGGAAAGACATCCTGATTGATGAAACAAATCAATATTCACATCGTCTAAGGATAGACGGGAAGAAATAATCTCCATACTCACATCGTCTAAGGGTAGACGGAAAGACACCATTAATCTCCATACTCACATCGTCTAAGGATAGACGGGATCATCCTGATTGAATACTCAACTCGTCTAATGATAGACGGAAAGACAACATTAATCTCCATACTCACATCGTCTAAGGATAGACGGGATCATCCTGATTGATGAAACAAATCAATATTCACATCGTCTAAGGTTAGACGGGAAGAAATAATCTCCATACTCACATCGTCTAAGGGTAGACGGGATCATCCTGATTGATGAAACAAATCAATATTCACATCGTCTAAGGATAGACGGGAAGGAAAGCCACTTGCTAGAGAAACCCTGTCTTGAACCCCCACTGAAAATCGCCCGAAACTTCACATCGTCTACTGATAGACGGGAAGAAAAGCATATCCTGGAGAAACCCCTTCTTGAAACCTTACGGCAATCACCCGCACCTTCACATCGTCTAAGGATAGACGGAAAGAAAACCACGTTCAAACTCAAGACGTCTAATGATAGACGGAGAAATCCACTTATTGGAGGAACACATCGTCAATATGAATTGACGGGAAGAAACGCTTGCCGATACCAGATGACTGATTGATCAAAGCACAACTATTGTATGATCTGAGATACAAATAAACCGTTGAATCGTCTGAACACTTGTTGTTGGATAAACGCCCCTGAACTGATCACAGAGTAATTCACGCGCCATGTGAGACTGGTAGAAAACCTGACTTATGCTTCGTATGCATATGCGTATGCTTTAATCTTTCTACGGCGTAATGATCCATTCCGGATGGAAATGCTACGCATTTTGACAATGACATGCAAGTATGATGCAAATATGATGATGCATGCAATATGCTAATGCAGGCTCGAGCTGCCGGAGAAAGTCGGGTACAGAAAACCACTTCAGCAAAATAAATGTTGAAGACGAAGCCAACTCCGCTGGGAATAAACCTGGATGTCACAGGATTAACCCAGCAAAAATAAATGCTGGGGGAGTGAAATCAACTCCGCTGGAGATATCAGGAACTTAACCGAACACCATCGACGAAGTAATACCCTGCTGGGGAATATGACTCCGCTGTAAGATAGCGGATGCGCCAAGTATGATTGGACTTCTCTGGGGATAGCTCACCCGTACCAATGAAAAATTGGACTTTGCTGGAGAAAATAGAGGGAGTCTTCCCGCGTACTGCCGAAAGTTGGATTTGGAAACTGATGCGCCAACACGGACGGGCTCCACAGTGATCACCAACATGGATTGGGCTTTTAGGCTATCTGTAATGGGTCAGGTACAACTGACGCTGGAAAACTTCCTGTCTGAATACACAGTCTCCTAGTGAAGAGTCAAGGGATAGTGACACGACTTCCCGCATTCGCCTCGCTTTCGAAAATCGACTGAATCTGCTCGAATGACTCTGAATAACCCTGTGGATATGGGGAAGAACAAACCTTTCGCTTATGATATGCCCTAGCCCGCGGGACCTCTGTGGGGATAGTCCTCGAAAGGAAATCTGCAAATCTGTTCCCTGATGGTCTGATATGACATGTCCCAACTTTCTGAACTTCGGAGAGATACTTCACATCACATGCTTCTCGAATAGCCTTTGCGCGCTTAAGATGGCCTGCCCCTGACTGCAATGCCCTCGCTCCTGATTATCTGATTCAGAGCAGTGCCCCTAACTATTAGATATTTGCCGAATCTCAACCTGATTGCCCCAGGATAACTGACTTCGAAAGGCTGACCTCTGGGGATTACAATAATAGCTTGCCCCTGCTCTCGGAACATTCGGGCGTTCTGTATTCTATCCTGACCGTACCTTTCCACTGTAGGAAACTTTTCTGCTGTCAAGCGCTTACTCGCAAGTAAAACAAGTTGTTCTGCGAAAAAGATGTATTAATGCAACACATATGACAGCTTTGACATCCAATCTGTTCACTGGGAAAAGGAAAAACAGTTTATGGCATATAATGCACAAAACATTTATCAACATTAGTACCAACATGGTAAGAGGAACCCTTTTAAGAGTCAGAATCGACGCGACCTTTACCGAAGTATGCTTTCGAAACAACCTGCTTCAATTAGGACTTTTGAAGGTTGTAACGTGGTCAGGTTCACGGTTTTGAAAGAAAGGACAAAGGCTCAAAGTTTATTTTAACCCACCCGTTCTCCTTGATGTTCTCCGATCCTATGTTCAGCTAATTCAACCTTAGCGCTCACCTCTCGGAGGCTGAAAGATAGGAGTGATAGTTCGAGAAACTTTTGGATTTTGGAGTGACATCTACGCACCTCTCATCTTTGACACTTGAGGTCACACGACTCGCATTTGATTTGAGGATTTTTCTTTTGATCCTTTTCATCTTTTTCTTTTCATATCCCTAACTTTTGCCTGGACTGACTCTTTTGAGTTTCTTTTGATTTTTTTAAGTCCAGCGGGATGCCCTCATTTTTGCCTAAGTCATTTGTTTTCTTTTCTTGACTTAGCGGGCTTTTGATTCTTTTTTCCTTCTCTTTTTTTTCGAACAAGTTGTGTGACACTGGTTGTCTGACTCTTTGGGGAATGATGTGACTGTCCCACTCTTGATTGAACCATTGTGGTCTTTTAGGCACGACCTCTAGGGACGTGATTGATCCTCGAACGGACACTCCTTTTGCAATTTGGACGCTCGGTCAAATTAGCTAACACCTACCCTGCCCCAGGTTAAGATTGAGGGTTTTTCGCTTTCAGAAAGAACTCCTACTACAAGGCTCAAAGGGGTTGACAAGGGATTATCTTCCTTATAACTCCGGTGTTTAGGGATTTGAAACAATGCATGTACATCATCAACAGGTTTTATTTCAAAAACATACGATATCGGAAGTTTGCACGTCGTTCATTTTCGTCATCCTCCCCAGATTCTTCTTAACCAAGCGTTGGACATTTGTAAAAACAATTAGTGAACACGAATGGATTCAATCAAAACATGCATATTTATTTCATTATCATCAATTGAATGAAAACAACAAGCTTTACAAACAAGATTGTATTTTAAACAGGAAAGAAACTACAAATGTAAAGAAATGACAAGAAAAAATGTTAGCTTCCGAGAACCGGGCTTTCACATTTGTCCTGCTGCTGAACCAGCTATCCTCGCAATCAGTTATTAGAGACAATTCAATGCTGTCCTAATCTGCTTTCAACGACTCAACCAAATTATAGAGCCCCTCCTCCTTTATTTAGATGACTTGGGGACCTTCTCGCCCGAAGCTGATTGCTGCACTATCAAGTAGATCCTGCACTTTGTGTTTGAAGGCCAGACAATCTTCAATGATGTGCCCTTGTGCCCCCGAATGGAAATCACATCGCTCCTTGATATCATACCCTGCTGGAGGCGTCCCTGTCAGCGGGGCTAACTTCCTCTTCTCAACCAACTGCAATCGTAGCAACACCTGAAGAAGTTCGGCATACGGCATCGGAGGCACCTTAAATACCCTCAATGGCTTCTGATTTTGAGCTTTTCGCTGATTGGGATGCTGCTGCCTTTTCCACTGTTGAGATCGTTGCTGTTGTTGCTGGTACCGGGTTGACTCTTGAACATCCTTCGTAGAAAATGCAACATCGGTTTCTGGACTTTCACTGTACTGATCAAGGCCCTCCTTATGCTTAGCCATTTTATTTCTCAGATCTGCCCCAGGAATAGGCAACAGTTGTGGGCATGGAGATTCTGACACCGTAGCGTCCAGGATACGCTTCCGACCCACTGCAGCTTTAGAAATATCTGTCATCTTAGCATCGATTGAGACAGGAGCAATACGTACAGCTACGCCGCTCGGCGTGAATTCAATATCGTGCAAGTCAATCAGGTCTTGAACATTGTGCTTAAAAGCATGACAACCCTCGATGTCGTGTCCGAATGCCCCAGAATGAAACTCACATTGCTTACTGGCATCGTACCCATGAGGAAGCTCTCTTGTGGGTGGTTCCAACGTTCTCTTTTCAACCATTTTGAACCTCAATAGAGTCTGCAAGAGCTCAGCATATGTCGTAGGCGGCGCCTCAAATATTCTCTTTGGCTTCCCTTCCTGGATCCTCCGTTGAGCCGGATGTATCTGCTGTTGCTGCTGCTCAGGTTCCACAGGCACAGACGGCACGAGCTTCTTCACTGCGGCTTCGAATAGTTGATCGTCCTCTTTCCTAAGCACGTTTTTGACAACCTCCATGATCAAGCTCATTTGGGTCTTCAGCTGACTGTTTTCCTCTTTGAGGATCTTCTGCTCCAAACGCATCTCTTGCATGTCTCTCATCATCTGCCCCAGCTGGCTTCGGACTTCAATCAATTCAATCTGATTCTGTTCCATATCTCTGAAGGAGTTCCTGCAACAAACTGGACGACGAGGAAATAAGACTCGCGGTTCTGATATACCTGTTAAATGATAATGCAGCGTAGAAAGCAAACACATATTCATAACGAGACAAAGAGAAACTCAAGCTATAAGCACACAGACGAACATCTCCCACATATGTATAACCAACAAAAGCAGCACGTAAGCACAAATGAGTACGAATACAATGACCCCAGCCAACAATCCTGGTGGTGGTCGGCAAACACTAGTGCACAAAAGCTAAACGGATTATGCAGAGAAAACAGATGCGACACCCGACACATAAACTTCTAGAAACTTCTCCCATATTCAACTGAACTCTCTGATTGACAATCTTCAGAGCACACACTTCCTGTGGAGTCTTCCATGACATTAACTGACGAACCCACACAACTGGAGGATGGAAAATCATTAATCTGAACAAAACCCTGAGGAGTGATGCAAATACGGCTAGAGTCTAACAGATCTTGAACCTGGCTTCTAAGCACCTTACAATCATTAGTTGAATGCCCCTGTGCTTCAGCATGGTACTCACAGCGGGCGCTGGCATCAAAACCTGGAGGATACGGTGGAATCACCGGCTTAGTCTCTTTCGGCACTATCAATCCGCTTCTGACCAGTTCTGGCAACAACTGACTGTACGACACCGGTAGTTGAGTAAACTGCCTTTCAGGTTTCCTTGGTCTTCGTGGGGCGTGCTGACGTGACCGACGATAGGATGACCGCTGACTTGAAGTGTCTGAAAACCGATCCTGAGATGCTAGAGATTCTGAGATGGCGTCATCTCCTTCTTCCCATTCTTTTTGAGAACTGACAACTGACTCAATCTTATCAACTGGGACGTAAGGGACATCTCGAAACTTTCCACTCTTGAGTCCTCTCTCAACAAGCTCACCCATTCTCATCAGGCCCACAAAGTTTGTGCAACCGAACAATTTGTCAAAATAATGGCCCTTCAGAGTACCCAAGAAAATGTCAACCAGTTCTCTTTCCGGAAGCGGAGGTTGAACACTAGCAGCCAATTCTTTCCATCTTCGCAAATACCCTCTGAATGATTCATTCTCCGCCTGAGATAATTCTTGCAGATGTACGAGACTAGGAGCCAAATCCAGGTTGTAATCGTACTGCTTCACGAAAGCTCTGGCTAAACCCACCCATGATCGAATCTGATTACTCCCTAATTGCACATACCACCTCAAGGATGCCCCAGTCAGGCTATACTGAAAGCAATGGATCATCAACTTGTCATTTCGCACAAACGAAGTCATCCTTCGACAGAACATCATCAAATGCAGCTTCGGACAACTATCTCCCGTGTACTTTTCAAATTCCGGCACTTTGAACTTGTACGGCAACACCAGATCAGGAACCAAACACATGTCTACAACATCCAGGTTAACGGCATCTTTCGCTTCTAAGGCTTTTATACCTTCTTCCAATGCTCGGAGTCTTCTATCCTTTTCAAGAGCTCTTGGATCTACCATCCCGGCCATTGGAATATCTCTCCGGTAATTCATCACAGGGAAAGCAACACCTTGATTGTTAGCAGGAGGATGACGTTCATTTCGGCCAACAAACGGCTCATGTCGATCTCGGTTCTGGACAGTAGGTTGTACAACTTGGTCTGCAGTAAGGTTGTTCGGGAAGTTTTCCATAGAATCATACTGATGGTTGGACGCCATAGTAAACCTTGTCAAAGTGTTAGGAGCCTGGAAATTGCCTTCAGCCATAGCTACCAATTACCTGTGACTGACCATGCTTGATTCTGCTCAAATCTGCTTCGGCCCCTTGGTCGTCTTCAACACTCCACTCTTGCCTCAAACAATTCCCCGAGAATCACCCTCTGATGGAAACAAAAGGCTGGATAAGTGCTCTGACCTGCTAAAGAAATGCTATGCAATATGATTTATGCAAACAGAAATACAAAAAAATGCTAACGTGCATGTGTGCATTGGAGATATTTCCCCTCCAATTCCAGTGTCAGTGGTAGCAAGACGAGATAAACCATAAAGACAATATTTAGAAAAACCCTCATATATTTATTAGAATAACAGTCTTGTCAAGAGGTTACATAACTATGCTCCAAACAGCTGCTACGATAAAGAGGATCCCAGCCAACATGCCTGGTGGTGATCTCAACACAACAGAATACAAGAGAAAAATCAAGGACGGGTACGGTTGCGGAAGTCTTCAACCATCTTCTTTGTCTCTGCGTGATCCGGTCGATAAATCAAGCCTTCTATCAACTGATCCCTTTTTCTGACCGTTCCCTGGATGTCTCTGACAAAGTCTTCCCAAGCCTTATCATTGGCACCATCCCCAGGTTTGGGTCTCTTGGCGTCTGCTCTATGCTGAAAATCTTCCAAATTCTTCATGGCATCTGTCAGTTTGCGCTCGGCCTCGTATCTGCGGCATGCTTCTTCTTCAAGCTCTTCAGTCTTCACTTTGACCTGTTCTTCTAACTGAGCAACCTGTGTCTTCAGCTCTTCTTCCCGTCCTTTGCGCTTGGCCATAGTGAGATCCCAGTGCTCTCTGAACTTAGCTAGCTTCGTGTAGGCCCTTTCCAGCTCTTGCTTCTTAGTAGCCAGTACACTGCTAACTGAGTCTACATCTAACTCCAGACGCTTCTTGGTTTCAGTCAATTCCAATAACGTGGTCTTCAGATGTTTCAGAGTTTCGGCCTGTTGCTTGGAAAAATATCCTGTTTCAATCTTTTCATGACGAAGCTGGGCATTCTCCTGCTCTAAAGCCTCTTTAGCCTTTGCTAGCTCTTCTTTCTCCGCCATCAGCTGCTTGAATACCTGTATGTCCACAGTGGTAGGCTCCTCCACCGGAGAAGGATGCAATGGCTGAACCGCTGGATAAGGCATAAGGAATTTCGTAGCTCGCTCACGAATCCATTCCACATATGGGCCAGGAACTCGAATATCCACTCTGCTACCTGAAGGCTTCCCCCTCTTGTGCAGGTTCTTCCATGCCTTCTCAAGCTTGGTCAGCATCTCTTTCCCTATTGCCCCAGTGAGATACAGAGATTCCTGTATCTCCTCGGGCTTCGGCGCTCCTTGAGGTACATACCCAAATTGCCTGATCAATAAGGAAGGGTTGTAATTGACACACCCTTTCCTTCCTATTAACGGAACATTCAGGAATCCTTCGCATTTGAGTATGGCCTCAACTCCGAATACCTCTTCATTAACCCATACCACGTCCTTAGCAGTCAACCCCATCAAGCGCTCCGGCCATCCTAGAGAATCAATAGAGGTGACAAAAGGGCCTGACTTAGGCATATGACTGGTGAACCACCTGCACAGGAGAGGTACACAACAAGACACATTCCTTCCTCGCCGCTTCTCATTCTGGTAGTGAGTTGAATGGTGGATATCTCCCAGTAAAGTAGGAACTGGGTTCTTCGCAGCCAAAAGATAGAAGGCATCTGAGTCAACAAAATCAGGAATGTTCGGGAACAACACGATGCCGTAAACACATACAGCAAGGATGACGTCAAAAACAACCCAGCCACCCTTCTGGGCATACTCCCGAGCCTTCTCCACCAAGACATCCAACGGAAATCCCCACACATCTCCTCTTCTGATCATCTTCCCAGACAGCTCAGACTCTCTTAAGTGCAGGATGGCAGAAAGCTCAGCCAGATTAGGCTCAGCGTCCGTACGGTAGAACGACATCTGCTCGCGGATAGGTATATCCAAGAGTGCAGAATACTCCTCCAGGGTAGGAGCCAAAACAAAGTCAGGAAACACGAAACATCTGAGCTCCGCATCATAAAATTGTAACAGGGTATAAATGCCACTGATCTCGTAGGCCGATGGCTGATAAACATAGGTCAGAATCCTCCCATATCTCTTTCTGAAGTCACCCATTACCCTCTTCTTAGCAATAGTAATCATCTCTAACAATAGACTGATATCTGGAGACGGAAACTTATAGGGCAATACTCTCTTCGTGGCTTCCATGTCTTGCTAGGGAACAAACACCAGAACTGGGAGGGAAAATATGTACCTGCAATACACACACGTTAGTTGGATGCAGATGGTAATGCAATGATGCAATATGATAAATAATGCAATCTGTGAACACAGGGGCTATGCTGTAGCCTGAAGAGGAACATCTCTGTGATCAAGAACAGAAAACCACCATAGTCACCAGAACCTCATGACACTAACTATCATCTACTGCTCAAAATATCAATCCCCTGGTAAGAAAACCATCTGAACCTTTGTATCTGACGAGAAAACCATCTGATAATAGCATCAACCACAGATAAGAAACCCATCTGACCCAGACAACACACCTGGAGATGAATCAAGAACATCGTCTGATAACTACTGAATCATGGTTTCTGAAGGCCAGTTTTCCTGCAATAACCCAATCCCCCTCACAGGTATGATAGACCTAATCCACGGACAAAGGTACGGCATCCTATGCGGTCATCAGCGTCACAGACTTTCATGAGTGATGATACGATTCCCGGAAGGAGTGGCATCATCAAGTCATGAAGAGGCCTCACTTAGCTGACTTCCAAATGATCGGTCCCCAGAGTCGACAATCCTCACGTCTGGACTCCCCTCAGATCCTCAGGACCGGAAAGGAGCACCTCTGCGAGAACCTCGTCTGAGCGCAGATTTCGTAGGGAACTGTGCCTGCTCGGCAGACAGGTTCGTCTACTACTCTCCACAACTATATCTAGGTGCATACTCAAGCCCAGGTTCGGCTTCTCACTCACAGTAACCTCCCTTGCCCACAGCAATAATCACAATAATATAGTGCTGAAAGTAAATGCGGAAAGGTAAAGGTACGAAAAAGTAAAGTGCAGAAAAGTAAAACACAATATGCACAACACCCAACAAATAAACACCCAAGCGCTAGGATTGACTCGCGTAGGGGAGGGGAAACAGTCCCAGCATAAGGGATGGGAAAAGTCCCTGGATGCCATAAGTCCCCAGCAGAGTCGCCAGCTGTCGCTACTGCGAAAATCGGCGTCGGCTTGACAGGAGAGTCGCCACCGTGCGTTATTTATCCCTCAGAGCGGGAAAGGAAACGCTCGAAGTAAACCTCGCAAAGACGGGAAAAGGTATGGTCATCGCAACCAAAACCTGGATTCGGGAGTCGGTTACGCAAGGGGAAGGTATTAGCACCCCTCACGTCCATCGTACTCGATGGGATCCACGCTTGGTGTTTATAAGGAAAAGGGTGTGTTTATCTATCTACGCTAATGGCTAGTCTGAAAAGAAAATAAAAGGACAGGACTCGACAGAACATACGGTGTTCTGGGCCTACGTACTCCCTCGTGCAATGGGAAAGTCAGAGTCAACGTAGTTCGACTACCTACGTCTAAACGGGGAAAAGGTTGCTCGCCAGGACATCGCGTCCTGTGCCTACGTACTTCCATACAGCATGGAAGATCAGAGCAAACGTAGTTCGACTAACTACGGCTAAACAGGGAGCTCTCACACAGCAGTGAGAAAATAAACTGGTCTCAAAGGTTCGGGAACCTACAACTACGATCTGGTCTCAAATGCACTCGGACAAGGGAAAGGGATAACAATTAGTCGTCAGCGGGAAAGTCTCGATCGCACAGCCGCGAGAGAACAAAGGTTAGTTGTTAGTGTGCTCGCTAGGATATCGCATCCTATGCCTACATATCCTTGTCTGACACAAGGAATCAGAGCAGCTGTAGTTCAGCTAACTACGACACAAGCTACTCAAAAGCTCCTACTGAAAGGAAAGGGGAAAGGACACCCTAAAACTATAGCTGGAAAAGGGGAATCTACCTACTGCTATCATGCCTGGTTGACCATCCTAATGTCTATCATAACAACTCCGCAGCGAAGAAGTCAGAGCTCCTAAGGGATCATGGCAACAGAACTAAACGGCAAACAGGAAATACTACAAAGTAAAGGAATACTGAAAATATGCATGAACGCAACAACTAGACAAACAAGGCACAAAGGCCGCAAACCACAAAGGTAAGGGAGCTCAACTCTACCAAATACCAACAAGCAAAGCCACTCAATAACAAACAAGCAGAAGGAGGACCACCTCAACTTCTCATGCACACAAAGCCTACTTCTAGGATGCACCTACCTCAGAACTATCTAGATGAACACCTAAGTCTAATGCAACACAACACCACACAAGTCAAACAACATAAAGAGACAGCTAGCTAACCTGACAAACCTCTATCTACAAAACAAGAAACTACTCCTGGGCAAGACCCCTAACAAACCTGAAACAAGCTTAATCTATCCCTGAACAAAACTCTATGCAACACTTTAAGCAAAACTCTAAGCAAAACTCTAATCAAAACCCTAAGCAAGAGGAATCAATCCCAGTCTCCAAGCTTTAGAACAAGCTTACCAAAGAAAGGGAGCTAAGCAGACAAACTCATAGTGCCTTCCTCAGGAAAGTACTAGGAGGTTACCACTCAGGAGTCATATCCTATGCGGCTCGACAACTGTGATCAGTTTACATTCCTCCTCAGGAGAAACTAAACTCACATGAAGGCTCCGGCATCATTGGATATTTGAGAAAGCCTATATGCACTAAGGGAACTAAGTGAACAGACCCATAGGACCTTCCTCAGGAAAGTACTAGGAGGCTTCCACTTAGGAATCATATCCTACGTGGCTCAACAACTGTGATTAGTTTACATTCCTCCTCAGGAGAAATTAAACTCACAAGTTGGCTCCAACATCAATGGATACTTAAGAAATCCTAGATGAACTAGAGGAACTAAGTGGACAGACCCATAGGACCTTCCTCAGGAAAGTACTAGGAGGCTTCCACTTAGGAATCGTATCCCATGTGGCTCAACAACATGTGATCAGTTTACATTCCTCCTCAAGAGAAGTTAAACTCACAAGTTGGCTCCAACATCATTGGATACTTACGAAAGTGGGGAGAAGAAAGAATGAAAGTCATTCATAGTGCCTTCCTCAGGAAAGTACCATAAACTCCCTTCAAACTTCAGGATCTCGAACCTCACAAACAGAGAACAAGCTCCTAGACTAAGCCTCAATCCAATGCATCCTTGCAAGCTCCAACAGGACTGCAACCAGCTCCCATCTTTGAGAAGAACCCACAGGCCATCAAACCACAAGAAACTATCTCTGAAGTTCAACCACGGTTGAACTTCAAAGTCGGAAGTCGTCAAGACTTCTCCTATCCTCAAGCTCAGACTAAAAACAATATTAGAACATCCTACAAAAATCTATCAAAAATCTATGGGAAACCTACATGGCTCTATGACAACATACTAAAAAATCAGAGCAAAACTCATTACCAGGTGAAAGAACTAAAATCAACAGAGCAGACATATCCACAAACCAATTATTCAATATCAATAACAATGCAAAAGTGCAATTAAAATGAAAATGCATGATTAAGCTAATGTTTTTGTACTATAAAATTCTACACTGAATTACGAGTCTACAGAAAAAAGAATGGAATTATTTGATTAAACCTACTATTTTTTATGAATTTTCTAATAACATGCATGCACTAAAAGATTTTAAAAAAGTCATTTAAATGGAAAATATGCTAAAAATAGTAAACAAAAATAAAATGGCATTTTTATTTTTATACAATTTTCTAGACCTTTTCATGAAGTGGTAGAAAAAACAAGAACTCAAAAATCAATTGTTTTCATTTTATTATGAATTTTACAATATGCAAGAAAAAATTAAAAGAAATTAAAAAACAAAATTGAAATAAGGGAGGAGGGGGGTGCTAATAGTGACTGCGCCCAGTTGTTATTCAGATGGGCCCAAGCAACGGGGGGTGCGAAAAGCACTTAGGGCCTAAGCCCAATATGAGTCAGAAATCTATTACAAAATAAAAGAGAAAAAACGCCTGGGGGGTGTAACTAGCAGGTTTTTCATGGTTATTCTTGGAATGGGCTGAGTTGAGGGGTGCGCATAGCAAAGGGCTTAAGCCCAATCCAAATCCCTTCAGCTCTCACACGAAGGGGGGGGGGGGGGTGATACGAGTAAATGGGGAGTGCATCAGTAAAACGGATCTTGGGCCCAAATGGCATCCAGACCCTAGCCCTAATCAGAACCCTAACAAAACCTAATTCCCCTTCCCCTAACCCTGATCACTGTTCATCTACAACCAATCCTAGCTTCGTCTGCGACGAAAGTCTTCTCTGAAACTCCTCTCAATAACCCAACCAGATCTGCAACTCATATCTGACCTAAACCTAACCAAACCCTAACTCAAACCTAAACTCAATCTAGACTCCAAATCAAGACAAAATGAATCCATACATTCAACAATCCAAAACGAGATGCGAGTAAGAATCGAAGGGCAACATACCTGGAGGTGGAACACGAGCAAATTTACGGTGTTCTCTTGATGCTCACTGAAGCCGACTCGATGATTTCAACAACTCGCGCGAAGATCTTGATGAGAGTTCTTAAGAACTTCTTTGGAGGTTGTTGTCGTCTTCTGAACAAGCACCGAGGAACTCAACGAGTTCTTGGAGATCTGGAAAAACGCACGAACATATGAGGATTGCTGAAGGTCTTCTGGAAATGATACGAAGATCAACGAACAACAATCTGGCGATCGATGACGGTTTTGCTGGAAACAAGACGAGGAAGATCTTGGAAGCCCTTTCTGGGAATCTTGATGAACGCTCTGAAGGTTTTCTGAGGTTTCTTTGAAGAGCGATGAAGGTGTGATGATTTTCTGGAAAATAGTCCTTGAAGAACGAAGGAGATTTGATGTTCTGGAAATTTGGTTGAGGTTTCCGGCGGTGGTTAGCTTTTCCGGTGAGGTGATGATGAATGTTGACGGAGGAAGAAGGAAGGAGAACGAGGTGTTTCTGGGAGCTTCTAAGCTTTTTGCAATTTCCGGCGACCTTACCGGTCTCCGGCGACTGTTACGGTGGAGGGGAGTGGTCCGGCCGGCGGCTGCATGGCTGGCGATGAGGGACTCCGGCGAAGCTTAGACGGTGACAAGTGTCTCAGTGGAGGCTTGCATGGAGGACGCGTGGCGCCGCGTGGAGAGAGAGTGGAGAGGTAGTGGGACGCGTGTGAGGTTCTGGGGAAGTCTGAGGTGTGAGGTGGTGGGCTCCAGAGTGCAACGTGTGGCCTCGCTATATATTGACAAGTGGCATGTGCAATTTTTCTTGGACAAAAATGCTGAAAATGGACTGAAGCTGATTTTGGGCCTCGAAAACCCTAATTAGGCCCGCGAAAAAACTGTAATAAACCTAAAAAACTGAATAAAAATGATTAAACGGAAAATCAAGCTCAATTAGAAGCTAATCCAAGAATTAATCCTAATTAACTAATTAACACTACAATTAATTCTAACTAAAATTAATCTATCCTAATTAATTCTAACAAATTCAATTAACTTCTAAACAAAAGATTAATCCTAATTAAATCTAAAACATGATTAAAATCTAATTAACTCTATGTTAAAAAAAATTCTAATAATCTCTATTTAATCTCTAATATTATTTAAAACTATTAAAATCCTATTTAAAACTAATAAGAAAAATCTATTAAAAGATTAAAGCTTCATTAACACAAACTCTATTATTTCTATTAAAAACTATTAAAAAAAAATCCTATTAACATAAAAGAAAAATCTATATTCCCCTTTTTCTTTATTATTCTAAAAACAATTAAAACTATTTAAAATCTTTTATATTCTAAAAATGATTAAAAAACTATTAAATCTATTTAAAAATCTATATAAAATTCTAAAAAGGGATTTAAACTATTTAAAATTCTAAAAAAATCTATTTAAATCCTAAAAAAAAATCCTAAAGCCTATTTAAAATCCACAAAAGTCTATTAAACCCTGAAAATGCAGACAAATGCAAATGACCACCATAAAAGAGCGCACGAGACCAGATCGAATCGAACAGAGAACTCCGGGCATCAGAATATCCCAAAATCACTATGCAAGCTAAAAATCACCGAGGAGCGCACCATTTCCCGAGAAATAAAACCCTGATGATCTGGACTGGATCTGCCATATCTAGTAAATGAAACCCAAGTTGTAACTCTGATATCCTCCGTCTATGCACAAATGTCATGCGTCTGATTTGCGAATATGAATTTAAACCACGAGTCAAATAGGGGAACCGGTTGGTCAAATTTTAGGGTGCAACAAAGACTGATGAAGAAGTTTTTTTCTTTGCAGCGAATGATCGAAAGTGCAAAGCCACATGTTGAGTAGAAGATGAAGGTGAGAAAATTACTTAGAAGGGGGGGGGGGTTGAATAAGTAAGATTAAAAAATCAAAGATTAGAACACAGA
Source organism: Lathyrus sativus (assembly GCA_963859935.3). NCBI lineage: Eukaryota > Viridiplantae > Streptophyta > Magnoliopsida > Fabales > Fabaceae > Lathyrus > Lathyrus sativus. Next base: position 84,280,994 of record OZ012738.1, read on the forward strand.
TATTTTTATCCTGGTTCGTTGAAAACAACTACTCCAGTCCACCCTCTCAAGAGTGATTTGTCTTTCTCTGTCAAGGACTTAATCCACTATTTTAATCAAACAGATTACAAATAGTAACACCTAAGAACAACTGTTCTTAGTCTTCTCAAGAGCAACTGATCCCAACTGGATCCTCTTAAGGAAAACCTTTTACAAACAATGTAAAGCTTTTACAAGAGTAAGAATGCTTCTAATAAGCTGTTATCACAACTGTGATATTTCTCTTAAGTTAAGAACAATGTTAAAGCAAAATAATATAATTAAGAGCTTTGACAGATTTGCTTTGAGGAGTGATTTTTCTAGAGTTTCGATGCTGAAGAAGATGAAGTGGACTTCTTTATATAGGCACTAAGATCCAAGAAGTCTTGTTACGTTGAAGGCTGTGCAGAAAAGCTTGAAGCCTTTTGTCTTCACATTAGAGGCTGTGCTGAAACAAGCCTGATGCCTTTTGTCTTCACTTGTAGAAAACTTTCCTCAGAAAGGAATGCACAGATAAAACCTTTTTGTCTGTGTCCTTGTGTCTAGCACAAAATAGGAAAGAGCTGTTGAGAAAAACCAACGTACATATTTAAATCTTCTTCAAAGTAAGTTCAGCTTTCTACATTAGAATCTGAATCTTCAGAGTCTCCAGACTAAGGATCATCTGGATCTTCAGAGTCTTGAATATTCTTCAGATTGAGATGAAACAGAGTATGTGCAGCTTGTGTGCTTGAGCGTGTAAATCTCTCAGAGCAGAGTCTTCTATGCTTTAGAGGCTCCTGCTTCAGAATCTTCAAGAGACAGTAGTCAGATTCTTTTGGGAGCAGTGTTCAGATCTTCACTTAAGATGCTCTTGAACTTATGAAGCCTTTCATAATAACATTGTTCAGATTTTAATTTGCTTTCTTAAGATAATTTTCTTTAGTGCCTATAGCAAACAATCTAGAACACGTTTAGAGTATATAATTCTTGAATACAAAATTTATAAGTGTTATCATCAAAACATAGAGATATAACTAAGACACAATCTGTGCTCTTACAATCTCCCCCTTTTTGATGATGACAAAACATGAGAAAATTTTGTTCAATAAAGAGTAAGAATTAGAAACTCCCCCTGAGATTAACAATCTCCCCCTGAAATAAATACTACAATAGAATAGAATACTTCCCTTTCTGATTAAGTATATTTCAGATTCAGAGCCTGATGAAAGAGTTCAGAGTCAAATCTTGATGCCAGATACATATGACTTTCTTTAGTCAGAGCGTCTGGTTATCATCTTGCATGAATTCTCTTTCAGAATAAATGTATCAGAGTAAGATATCAGAGTTATCAGAGTTGATTGAATACTCATATTTTCTTTAGAGGATCAGGTTCTGGTTGATACAGTCTCAGGGTAACTTCAATGAATTATGTCAGATATATCAATGTAATATGAAAGACTTAAATTCAAAGTAAATTAATAAAATGTCTGAATTTCAGTTGTAGTAATTGCTTATAGGTTGAACACTCAGTTTCTCTTTTTCTCCCCCTTTTTGTCATAATCAAAAAGATTTTCAAAGACAGAAAGATATAGAAGAAAAGAATCAAATAGGAGCAAAACATGTTATCATGCAATTAAAACAAACCAAAGTTCACAGACAAACAGGCAGAGGCCAAAAACACATAACACAATAAAAGCAAACAGACAGCAAAAAGCAGTTCACGTGCAAAACAACAAAGAAAACTAGGTCTGGCGAGAGGAAATAAGGGTCAGAAGCTCTGTCATCTTGGCAGCTGACTCTTCTTGCTTAGACATCCAGGTCTTGATTTCATCAGTTGTTTTCTCTTGCTTGATCATCCAGTCCTTTATATTCTTCACATCATTCACAAGTTCTGAAACCACAGATGAAGATGGAGCAGATGCAGTATCAGCAGGGTTCCCTTCAGTTTGGTTTTCAACAGAGGCTTGTTCAACCATTTCAGATTCAGGAACTACTGGAGGAGCAGCTTCCAAAAGTAACACAGGAGGAGGAGGAGGCATGTTCATCAGCGTTACCTTGATTAACTCTGCAAATTTAGTCTTAGCAAGCTTAGAGCATTTTGCTCTAACTTTTAGGGCAACTTTGTTAAACATCCAGATGAAGCGCTTCCAAGCAGTATTCGAAACATTTGGGTCCAAACTAGACATGCATACAGCCTTAACACGATCATATTCAGAATCTAACTCCTTTTTGAAAATATCAAACATAGCATTAACACAAGATCCTAAATCTGACTGTTCATTCTGTCCAGAGGAAAAAGGATTAGGGGTGTTAGCAGGAGTAGGTTCAGATGGTTGTGGTTGAGGTGTGGGTGGTTGAGATGTGTGGATGTCAGATTGAGGGAGTTCAGATGATTGAGGAAAAGTTTGATTCTCAGATGGGTTAGTTTCAGGTGGTTGAGGAATGGTTTGGTTTCCAGCTGTTTGGGTGTCAGAAGGTTGAGCTTCAGATGGTTGTTGATGAGATGGAGAGTTTGGTGGGGTATGAAACAAAGCAATGTTAAGATGTTTCATCATAACACTTTCAGAGCGAGCTTGTTTGAGTGATTCTGAATCACAATCAGATGAATCAGATGAATCAGAAGATTCATCTGAGTGAACAGATGTTGAAGAAATTTCAATAGTTTGGTTGAGGGGTTGAATATCAAGAATATTGTCAGAAAGATTTGGATCTTCTGAGGGAATAGTTTGTTCAGAGTGTTCAGTTTGAACAGTCTCTGGTTGATTTTGTTCTGAAATAATTGTTTCTGGTTGGAGAGTCTCTAATTGGGGATTCTCTGGTTGTGACAAAGTTGGTTGTGGAGTTGCTGTTGGAGAGTTTTCTGGTTGAGTTGGTTCTGGTGGAGTTACTGTTGGAGAGTTTTCTGATTGAGTTGTTTGAGGTTGTGGTTCAGATGGAATTTGTACAGGAGATGATTGTAAATTTACTGGTTCAGAGGGGAGTGGTTCAGATGAGATATTGACAGACTGTTTGGATTTGGAAGTTCTTGGTATGAGACTTGGAGAGAGTTGTGGTGAAGACAAGGGTGAATGAACAGTAGGAGTAGGATCAGATGCTAATACCTGTTGAATGGTGTCTCTGATCTCTTCCAGAGTAGCTTCTCTAGGACTGATTCTGGCCTTCTTTCCTTCTTTCTTCTTCTTTCTTGACGCTTCAGATGCTTTTCTCTTCTTCTGAACGGATCCTTCGTCAGCTTTCCTCTTGCTACGCCTTTCCTTCATCTGATTTGGCAATTCTTCTCCTGGCTTTTGAACGAGATTGTCAGGTAAAGGGATTCCTTCCTTTAGACATTCAGTAATGTACAGCCAGACAAATTCCTTTGGTTCATCTGCACTGAATAGTGGAAAATCTTCCACAGGAATTCTTCTGCCTTGAACCTCTTCAGAGTTGATCTTCCTGAGTTGTCCTTTCAATTCTGAAATGATTTTCATCCTTTTCAGATTGAGTCCATTAATTTCAGAGCCAATGATGTAAGTCAGATCTTCTGTAATCTTCGCATCTGTTAGATGCTGTACCAGCTTGTTCTCAATAAGTATATCTGAAATCAACCTTCCCAGGGGTATCCACGTCCTAACTTTACCAGCTTTCGCTCTTACTTCCTCTCTGGTTTCTTTGACATGAGTTAGTAAATGACTGAAGATAAGATACGGTAGATCCACTTTGACATTTTTGCTAATGCAGTACATAAAATACAGATGTTCCGAACTCACATAATCTGGTGAGTTGGATGGTTTTCTGTGAAAAAATGTACTCATAAAGATTTTTGCCCAGATCCTATAAATGGGTTTCAAATCTTTAACCTTACTTGACGGCAATCCAGCTATAGTAACTTCTTCATAAACCCTAGCCATATCAATGCGAGAAGAAGCAAGATTTGAAACTCCATCAAACTCAGTATAACTAAACAGTTGTCTGATCAGGTTTTCAGTGATGACTATCTCCACTCCAAGAACCGAGGAATGAATAAACTTGGGACCAGCGCTTGCATGAATCCAAAATTCCTTTACCAGTGATGGAAATACAGGACCCATTAGCCTTTCAAAATATTTTTCCCATCCTTGAGCTTTAATGGCAGAAATGAGGTCGAACCCATTTTCCTTTAAAGAGTCAAGATCAATGAAGCTTTCACAGAGCACTTCCAGATCAGCCACTGGAGTGAATAAGGTTCGTTCAGGTTCTTTGTACATTATAGTCTTGTTGGGTTTTGCAGCAGTGTTTGAAGTAGACGCCATTGAAGAAGAAGAGGACCTTGGTTTAGGTTTAGGGTTTTGGTAGAGATTGAAAAGAAAGCAGAAACGCATGAATGAAGTGAATGTGGAAAGTGTGAAAATAGTGTGATAGGTGATATATATAGATAACCAAAAATCAAGCATAGGGCACACAAAAGACACTAACGCACGTTTGGACAACATTTAATGAAAAATAATCATTTCACATTAAATTTATGACAGCTGGGGGGAAAACCAAGAAAAGTGAGATTTTCAAAGCAATACCTCAAACGTCAATTCAGTTGAGCACTCCATCTTTTCAGATATTGAGTGACACGTGTTTGCTTTACTGGCTCATCTGATATCTCTCAAGAAATGAAACGTTTCTAACTTTCAGATCTTCTGAGCTTGTTAGTTCAGAGTTTCACACCAAAAAAAATTGAATGAAAAAAATAAATGAACGAATAGACAGATGAAATACTTCAGATTATTAAACATTTTGCATCTGAGAGGTTGCCTCTGAGAAATATTACTCTGGACACAAATCCATACAAATATTTTTCAGAATGAACTTAAATCTATCTTCAGCAAGGGGTTTTGTGAAAATGTCAGCCCATTGATGATCTGTATCAACAAAAGCTAAATTAATTACACCCTTCTGAACATAGTCTCTGATGAAGTGATGTTTAATTTCTATATGTTTTGCCTTAGAATGCAAGATTGGATTTTTTGACAAACATATAGCAGAAGTATTATCACAGAAGATAGAAAGATTACTCTCATAAATTTGATAATCTTCTAATTGACTCTTCATCCAGAGCATCTGAGTACAACATCCAGCAGCAGCAATGTATTCTGCCTCTGTAGTTGATAGTGCAATGGTAGGTTGCTTCTTGCTGTACCATGAGATCAGATGACTTCCAAGAAACTGACAGCTTCCAGAAGTGCTCTTACGTTCAACTCTGTCTCCAACATAGTCAACATCACAGAATCCAACTAATGAAAATTCATCAGATCTTCTGTAACACAAACCCATGTTAGCAGTACCTTTCAGATACCTTAGAATCCTCTTAACAGCTGTTAAGTGTGATTCTCTAGGATCTGATTGGAATCTCGCACATAAGCAGACACTAAACAGAATATCTGGTCTAGAAGCAGTCAAGTATAGAAGAGATCCTATCATACCTCTGTAGAGTTTTTGATCTACCTTCTTACTTACCTCTTCCTTACCTAGAGTGCTTGTAGGATGCATTGGGGTTTTTGCCATTTTGCTATCAACCATGTTGAACTTCTTCAGAAGCTCTTTAACATATTTGGTTTGATGTATGTAGGTGCACTCTGTAGTCTGGTTGACTTGGATTCCCAAGAAGAATCTCAGTTCTCCCATCATGCTCATTTCAAATTATTCCTGCATACATTTAGCAAACTCCTTTTCAAGCGTAATATTTGTTGATCCAAAAATAATGTCATCTACATAAATTTGACAAATCAACAGATCTTTCTTAACAGTTTTACAGAATAAAGTTGTATCCACTTTTCCTCTGATAAAATTTTTCTTCAGAAGGAAGTTGCTTAACCTCTCATACCAAGCTCTGGGAGCTTGTTTTAATCCATAAAGGGATTTCTTTAATTTGTAAACATGATCTGGAAAGTTTTCACTTTCAAAACCAGGAGGTTGGTGGACATATACTTCTTCTTCTATAATACCATTAAGAAAAACACTTTTAACATCCATCTGATACAAAGTGATGTTATTCTGTGCAGCAAATGAAATAAGAAGACGAATAGGTTCTAACCTTGCCACTGGAGCATATGTCTCAGTGTAATCAATACCTTCTTGTTGACTGTATCCTTGAGCAACCAGCCTTGCCTTATTCCTTTCTACTTCTCCCTTTTCATTCAGCTTATTCCTGAAGACCCATTTTGTTCCAATGACATTGAATCCTTTAGGTCTAGGAACCAGATCCCAAACTTCATTTCTGGTGAATTGATTCAGCTCTTCTTGCATAGCTATAATCCATTCATTATCTTCCAGAGCCTCATCTACAGATGTTGGTTCTATCATTGACACTAAGCCAAATAAGGAAGATTCAGAAGTTCTGAGAAATGATCTTGTCCTTATAGGATCATCTTTCTTTCCAATTATCACATCTTCTGGATGAGAAGCTTTGATTCTGGAAGAAGATCCTCTGACAGTTGGTCTTTCAGAAATATGCAAGTTGTTTAGTTGGGAGGTCAAAGGTGTAGCATATGGGGTTGCGTCAGATTCTTTGTTCTTTGCCTTTTCTGCCTCTGAGCCTTCCGAGTCTATGAGAATCACTTCTCTATCTGCAGAACTTTCAAACTGCTTTGGCTTTTCAGAGCCAAGCTTATCATCAAATCTGACATGAATAGATTCTTCCACAATCTGTGTTTCAGTATTGAATACTCTGTAGCCTTTAGAGCGTTCATAATAACCAAGCATGAAACACTTCTGTGCTTTGGAATCAAACTTGTTCAGATTATCTTTAGTATTAAGCATATAACAAATACATCCAAAAGGATGAAAATAAGCAATGTTAGGCTTTCTGTTTCTCCACAATTCATAGGGAGTCTTTTTCAGAAGAGGTCTTACAGACACTCTGTTCTGAATATAACAAGCTGTGTTAATTGCTTCTGCCCAGAAATATTTTGCCAGATTTGTCTCGTTGATCATGGTTCTGGCCATTTCTTGCAATGTTCTATTTTTCCTCTCTACAACTCCATTTTGTTGTGGAGTTCTAGGGCAGGAGAAATCATGTGCAATGCCTTTTTCAGAAAAATATTTTTCAAAATGTTTATTTTCAAATTCTCCACCATGATCACTTCTGACTTTAATAATTTTACAATCTTTTTCAGTCTGGACTTGATTGCAGAAGTCAAAGAACACAGAATGAGACTCGTCCTTGTGTTTTAGAAACTTTACCCATGTCCATCTGCTGTAGCCATCTACAATGACTAACCCATACTTCTTGCCTCTGATGGATGCAGTTTTCACTGGTCCAAACAGATCAATGTGAAGTAATTCCAATGGTCTGGAGGTAGAAACAACATTTTTTGATTTAAAATGAGATTTTGAAAATTTACCTCTTTGACATGCTTCACACAGAGCATCTGAGTTGAACTTCAACTTAGGAAGTCCTCTGACCAGATTGAGTTTATTAATCTGAGATATACGTCTCATATTAATATGCCCCAATCTTCTATGCCAAACCCATTGCTCATCATTCACAGATAAGAGGCATTTTACATTTTGAACTTTAAGTTCTGAAAGGTTAATTTTATAAATGTTGTGTTTCCTCTTTCCATTGAATAGGATAGAGCCATCCTTTTGACATACAACTTTGCAACATTTTTGATTAAAGATTATATCATAACCATTCTCACTTAATTGACTTATGGACAATAGATTATGTTTCAATCCTTCAACTAACAGAACATTAGAAATAGAGGGTAGGTTGCCATTACCTATAGTTCCAGAGCCAATGATCTTGCCCTTCTGGTTCCCTCCAAATTTCACGTCCCCTCCAGATCTAAGTTCCAGACTTTGGAACATAGACCTTTCTCCCGTCATGTGTCGTGAGCATCCAGAGTCCAGGTACCATGATTGGTGTCCTGACTTTGCTGCTAAGGACATCTGCAACAGGGATTATTTTGTCTTTAGGTACCCAGATCTTCTTGGGTCCTTTAGGGTTAGTTGCCTTGTAGGTTTGTCTAAACTTTTGTTTTTCAACATAGTTTTTGTTTAGACTTGCCTTAGATCTAAACACATGAGTATTCTTTTCAGAGCTCGTGTGTTTAATATCATTTAAATGACCAAATTTAAATTTAGAGTATAAAGGAGTTATCTTAATGATCAGATCATCTACAGGTATTGGTCTTACATCTTTTTCAAGAGAAGAAGATTGAAATCCAATTCCCTTTCTTTTATTCCTACTAACTCCATAGATCATAGAAGCCATTTTGCTTCTATCTATGCTTTTAGTGAGGAACTTCTGAAAACTAAAGTCATATTTTTCCAAAATATTTTCAGATGACTTAGCTTCAGAGTCAGATTCTTGTTGGGCAATTTCCAAATCATTTTTTATTTTTAAATTTATTTCTCTCTGCTCAACAAGTTCTGTTTTCAGATTATCAATCTCAGATTCAAGATTACTTTTCAGCTTCTTGTTCTTGAGTTTGATATTATTGTAGCTTTTCAAAACTTCAGATAACACCTTTATAAGTTCATCTTTGGTAAGTTTGGACATTACCTCTTCAGCGTCAGAGTCGGAGTCTGACTCAGATTCAGATGATAATTCTTCATTCTGATCTTCTATTCCAGCTATTAATGCCATGTTGGCACACTCTTCTTCTGCTTCAGATTCAGATTCAGATTCATCTGAATCATCCCAAGTTGCCATAAGAACCTTCTTCTTTTTATCAAACTTTCTCTTGGGTTTCTCCTTGAGAAGTTTGGGGCAGTCATTTTTGTAGTGCCCAGGTTCCTTGCATTCATAGCATGTGACCTCTTTCTTTCCAGATCTTCTGTGTCCAGAAGATTCCTTCCTGTGGTCAGCTTTTCTGAAGTTGTTAAACTTATTTCCCTTGTGCTTCCAGAGCTTGTTGATTCTTCTGGAAATCATGGACAGTTCATCTTCTTCTTCAGAAGACGATTCTTCAGAACTTTCTTCTTTTACCTGCAAAGCTTTAACAGGTTTGTTAGATTTTAAAGCTATGGATTTACCTTTATCTTTCTTCTGGGGTTCATCTTCCTCCAGCTCTATTTCATGGCTTCTCAAAGAACTGATAAGTTCTTCTAAAGAGATCTTGTTCAGATCTTTTGCCATCTTCAATGCAGTCACCATTGGTCTCCATCTGGTGGGAAGACTTCTGATGATCTTCTTGACATGATCTGACGTTGAGTAGCCCTTATCCAGAACTTTCAGACCAGCAGTAAGAATCTGAAATCTAGAAAACATAGTTTCTACATTTTCAGACTCTTCCATTTTAAATGCCTCATACTTCTGTATGAGCGCCAGCGCCTTGGTCTCTTTAACCTGAGAATTTCCCTCATGAGTCATTTTGAGTGACTCAAACATGTCATGAGCAGTATCTCTGTTTGTAATCTTCTCATACTCAGTATGAGAGATTGCATTAAGCAATATAGTTCTGGCTTTGTGGTGATTCTTGAAATCTCTTTTCTGTACTTCAGTCATTGATTTTCTATCAATCTTTTTGCCATCCTCATCAGTAGGATGTTTATATCCATCAATGACCATATCCCAAAGATCAACATCATACCCAAGGAAAAAACTTTCTATTCTATCTTTCCAATAGTCAAAATTTTCCCCATCAAACATGGGTGGCTTGGTACTGATCCTATCTCCTTCATATTTGTTGTTGCAAGTTGATGTAGATGTATCCATATTGGCAACAAAACAAATATCAAAGTATCTTTCTCACTGGATCTTTAACTGACACGGTTAAGTGGAGCACACGCAGAACCGGAGCTCTAATGCCAACTGAAGGTGAGAAAATTACTTAGAAGGGGGGGGGGGGGGGTTGAATAAGTAAGATTAAAAAATCAAAGATTAGAACACAAATATTTTTATCCTGGTTCGTTGAAAACAACTACTCCAGTCCACCCTCTCAAGAGTGATTTGCCTTTCTCTGTCAAGGACTTAATCCACTATTTTAATCAAACAGATTACAAATAGCAACACCTAAGAACAACTGTTCTTAGTCTTCTCAAGAGCAACTGATCCCAACTGGATCCTCTTAAGGAAAACCTTTTACAAATAATGTAAAGCTTTTACAAGAGTAAGAATGCTTCTAATAAGTTGTTATCACAACTGTGATATTTCTCTTAAGTTAAGAACAATGTTAAAGCAAAATAATATAATTAAGAGCTTTGACAGATTTGCTTTGAGGAGTGATTTTTCTAGAGTTTCGATGCTGAAGAAGATGGAGTGGACTTCTTTATATAGGCACTAAGATCCAAGAAGTCTTGTTACGTTGAAGGCTGTGCAGAAAAGCCTGAAGCCTTTTGTCTTCACATTGGAGGCTGTGCTGAAACAAGCCTGATGCCTTTTGTCTTCACTTGCAGAAAACTTTCCTCAGAAAGGAATGTACAGATAAAACCTTTTTGTCTGTGTCCTTGTGTCTAGCACAAAATAGGAAAGAGCTGTTGAGAAAAACCAACGTACATATTTAAATCTTCTTCAAAGTAAGTTCAGCTTTCTACATTAGAATCTGAATCTTCAGAGTCTCCAGACTAAGGATCATCTGGATCTTCAGAGTCTTGAATATTCTTCAGATTGAGCTGAAACAGAGTATGTGCAGCTTGTGTGCTTGAGCGTGTAAATCTCTCAGAGCAGAGTCTTCTATGCTTTAGAGGCTCCTGCTTCAGAATCTTCAAGAGACAGTAGTCAGATTCTTCTGGGAGCAGTGTTCAGATCTTCACTTAAGATGCTCTTGAACTTATGAAGCCTTTCATAATAACATTGTTCAGATCTTAATTTGCTTTCTTAAGATAATTTTCTTTAGTGCCTGTAGCAAACAATCTAGAACACATTTAGAGTATATAATTCTTGAATACAAAATTTATAAGTGTTATCATCAAAACATAGAGATATAACTAAGACACAATCTGTGCTCTTACAGAAGAATATTGAAGGAAGGATGAGGGCGATCCCCGACTCTGTGTCGGGCTGTAGTTTGTAGTTTAGGACTTCAATCCGTTTGCACTTCCTGTTGTTGTGGTTCTGTTTTGGTTTAATAAACTTGGTGTGAATGCAATGACTTGTAACTTGAATGATGAGAGCATCTTCATGGAAGCTCTTTGTAATAAACTTTGTATTTTTGAATTTTTGAATTATAATGTACACATGAGTTTCGCTGAATTACAGGCCTGCATGGTACGCATCTTGCGTCGCCCCTTTTACGCACCGTTGTCGTATTTCTCCACATCACGGTCTTGGGATGAAATTTATGAGACCCGTCATAACTCAAGCGTGGTCTGTAATGAGCCTTCCCACGGCTTTGCTTAATCAATAAAAACCAGCTCAGAAATATTTTGGGGTTGATTCGTGTGGACTATTTTAATGACGAGCTTTAGTTTTATTTCTCACCAATACTCTGTTTCCATTGCCTGTTGGTACTTCAATGTTAGGATGAACACCCTTCAAAGTGGCTTGATAAGATTCCTTCTTGCTATGAAAGTTACTTTATTTCAAGTATAAACTTCCCACGTAATCTTAAAATACTTGCTTTTGGAACTCAGTAAACAAATGGATGAACTATTCTTATAAGTGAACTTTAGAAATTATTTCAAACATGACTTGAGGGTAAAATAATCATGACTTGCATAAACTCCACACATGGCTCTAAATCCATCAAAAAAACATGATCTTGAGACAACTTGAGGGTTTGACCGTCACTTTATGACAAACTCGAACTATACCTTAATCATGTGTTGGTTATGACATGTACCTCTTCGGCAAACTTGGCCCAAGTTTAGCTTGTTTGCTACACGCCCTTTGTACCAATCATGAAATATGGTTATGTCTTGAGACAAATCGAAATATCTTATAGACTAATTGCATCTAAACTCAATTGTGACTTGCAAGCTAAATCTAAGTTTGTCACAAACTGATTTAGTATCTAAACATAGCCTGACGCTTGTAATTGATTCGAACAAAGCCTGAGGCTAAATTGACCGTGTCCACAAGCATCACGTGAAGTATCTTTGAATTAACTTGGATTAAGTACAGACCATAATAAGTAACTTGTAGTGAGGCTTAAACAACATTTAAGGAGAAGTTTGTAGTCAAATTGAAATAGGATTTAATTTTCTTGAAAACCAACAGTCATGTTATGAGGAAGATCCAATCACATATTTGACATCATTGTCCATATCATATATGTCTGATCGTGAGAACGAGGACACACATGAGTTCGGGTATAAGGGGTTAGAGGCGCACTCTTCCCACAAAGATTCACCATAACGTGTTATGGATTATAACCACAATGAATACAACGAAACGTCCTTATAACGAAACCTTGGAAAGTCATGGCCATAAGTCATGTGGCAGTAGGACATTTATTAAATACCCAAAGTAGGACAAATTTGGGGTATGACAGATATCAGTTGCAAACATCCATAAAAGAGACTTCTTATAAAAAATATAAAACAAAGATCAAACTCTTTTTGTCCTCTTGGACCTTTAATCCTTGGAAACCCTTTTCAGAAGGAGAGTTTTGTTAACTCTCGGTTCTACCACAAACGGTAAACGCCTAAGTCTCCAAAGGTCGAGCTGCATACACCAAACTGCTGGAACCGTCTGTTAACCCTACTCGGATAAAAAAGACAAACCTGTGTCTCCCATTTTCCCGAACTACGTTTGCTCTGATCTTTCGCGCCGTGTGAAAGTACGTAGGCACGAGATGCGATATCTCGGCGAGCAACCTTCCCCCGTAACCCGTAGTTAGGCGAACTATGTAGACTCTGATTTCTCGTTCCAGACGAGAATACGTAGGCATAGGACTGTTGTGTTCTGTCGAGTCGTTTTCTTTTCTTTTCATACCAGACCTTTAGCGTAGATAGACGTAACAAATCCATCAGATAAACACAACAGGCGTGGATCCCTAGTATAGCAACTCCTCACACTTTGAATTCTTCTTGGATTGATCTTGGAATATCACCTCATGTATCTCAACACAACTTTCCATGGTCACAAAGACTTAGAATTGAGTCTTAATCTCCTTCAATTGCACAGTTGACTCAAGGTTACTCAGATGAACCCTAATTGCAACACCCTCAACTGTGGCTCTTCACACTTGGCATAATAACTTGACTGAGCTCCACCATGACCCTCAAGGCACTCCATGAGCTCTACCCACATACCCTATCCATGATCAGGGCTTCACCACCCCCTGATGGTCTTCAATTGGCCCCCAAGTTAGGAGATGAACAACATACCAGCATCCAAACTTCTCAAGAACACAACCCACTTTCTGATGATTTTGGTGACTTCTCAAGCCTTAATAAAACCTCTAGATAGGCTCCTCTTGATATAAACCACACTTGATCCCCTGCTAAATAAATAATGCTATGCTATGAAAATGCTAGACCAATGGTATGCTAATGCAATGAAACATAAACCAAGTAAGAAAAAGGTTAGGCAAATTTTGGGGTGCAACACATACCATTACATAACCTTAATCCTTGTTGTCATAAGCTGTAGGTGTCCTTTTGCATTTCACAAGCTTCACTTTGCATTGGCCTTCGAATTTTAAGTTGTGTGATTTATTTGAAAAAACTGAGATTGCCATTGTTTTCCTTGTTAAATTTCACATGAGATAGACTAAAATTTTGTTAAATTTGGTTGAGTTTTGAGTAATTTACGTTGTTACCGTTTTCATGTTTTGGCTTGCCTCCCATGTTCATCTTGCCTTGCCCAGATTTCACTTGATTGCTTAAGTACTTGTTTATTTTGTGGTGGCATAATACTTGTATGTATCGCCACCCCAGTGGTTAAGCCTTCACTTTCACATTGCCTTGCATTGCCTGAACCTGGGTTCGATCTATTGTGGAGATCAACCCTTTTATTTATTTTCATGTTGGCCTTGTTTTCTTATTTTGTGTCTCATTTTCCTCCAAAATACAAGCGCGCGCCTTGGCTCATTTGGTAAGGTTTTAAGTTGGCAGCCATGAGGTGGTGGGTTCAACACCCACCAAGCGCTTCTCCCTTCTTTTTATCACTTTATCCTTTGTTTTTATTTAATTGTTATTAAAATTCTAAAAATCATAACTTCATTTTTTGTTATTTTTGATTGGTTCTTTTTGCAACTATCTCGTATTTGTGCATGTTTTCATGTGGTACATAAATATTCTACGAATCTCTTTTTTGAAAACAACTTTGCATTGAAAATGTTCATGTTTCTTTTAGGGTTTTTACCCTCCTAATCATTCAAAACCTTGGATTCCTTTTCTTAAAGTTTGTTGTTGTGCTTGATGTGAGTTCTATGTTTGTCAACCTTTGGGTATGTAATTATAATTACTTGTTGCTAGTGAGAATTATGTTTGATTCATTTTATTTCCATGTAATATCCCCATGAAGTTGACTTATTTGTATTGGTCGTTACCTTCATCTTAGTTAAGATATGCTTAAGTCTTTATCTTTCATTGAGTCTTGTAAGAACTCATCTTTGCTTGCCTATTGTAATACGCTTGCATGCTTTGGTTGTAACCATTCATCCTATTTGAAGTACTTGTTTATTGTAATATGCTTGTGCATACTTGGTTGTAACCATACCTCTTGTACTCATGTTTGAATTTTTATGCTTTGTTAAGTTTAGTTTCCCCAAGTGATGGAACTCTTTAGTTCTCATCCAAGTTGCCTCCCCTTCTATCCTTCCAAAGGAAACTCTCTCTATTGACCTTTGGGTCATAGATAGCTCATCACCCTCCCTTGACTTTGTCAAGTCATCTACCCACTTAGATAAGTTAGAACCTATCCATTGGACTTGGCTTAAGTCCAAAAAGCCTACCCCTTGTTAGGAGTGCTCCTTCGATTAGAACCTAAGATAGAGTTTGTTAACTCTATGTAAGAATCATGGAGATGATTACTTACTTCCCTTCTTTGAGTGTTCAACTTAGATCTAGAGAGTTTTCCTAAACTCTACACAAGCATTGTAATGTTTGTTCCCCTTTGAACCTTGATCATAATCAAGTGTTCTTCAACCCTAGTGAGGTGAACTACGATTGCTCTGATTCTATCCTTGTTAGGATACGTAGGCAGAGGACGCGATGTCTTTGCGAGCAAACTTAGAAACTATCTTTAGGTCTTAACCTACACCTTTTACCCAATCCCAATCCATGGAAAACATTTAGAAAGCTTAGCATACAAACGAACAAAAGGTTCCTATAGAGTACTACAAATGTTTAGGATGTGAAATACCTACCCTATGCATAACCAACCCCCGATCCCCGAATCTCTTAGCCTTGTTGTTACATCGCGCAAAATGTTCTTTCTTTCTTTAGACCTTTCCTTTGGATAAATTAAAGTCCGGTTGTGAAGTTTAAGAATCAAAGATTCAAGTTAATCAATAGCTTGGTATCACGATTCTCACCGCAACAGAAATGGCGATTTTACTGGGGAGACTTGAACTTGAGGGTTTAGCCTATTTTGTTTGATTATATGCTATATTTGTGAATGTTTGCTTAACATGTATATTTGTCAATATATTTGTTTGTATGTTGGATATTGGGTCTTTTGAGTGGTGAGACGGTCCTATACCCGGACTTGAGTGCAATTATGATAGGATGGTGGTATATTCAAGGAGGCTTATAGAGAGTTGATTCCCGACCAAGCTAACTTGAGAAACCACCACTCAATGTTGGCCCTCTTGAGAGTTTAGTTTTGTTGAACGAGTATTCGTGAAAACAATACTACTTTTGACGAAGGAGCCCATGACACTGTGGACTTTTAGATTTCATTCAACTCCACTCTGGCCTTACTAGGACGTAGTGCAATGGCTATAAGGAAGTATTTCCGAAATAGTTGATACGCGATACTACACTTGGATGAGACTCTCTTGAGAATATTATCGATTACCAAGTGATTTGGGAAGTTGATAATATCCGAAAGATGGGTTGTTGACTCTAAGAACCATTTAGAACCCTTCTATACAGGTTTGGAAATCCATATTACACACCTTTTGGGATGGGTAGACCTTGGATCCACGCTCGTTCCCTCTAAACCTAAGCTTGTGTTTGTGTGCATATGTGTGATCTTTGCATTTGCCTGTGTTTGTGCATTCTTGCATTCATAAGCATCGTATCATAAGGTTTCATGGAACTCAGACTTTTTGTTTGTAAACATCAAGGTCGTTATGGATGGTGAAAGGAAGAAAACTTTGAAGTACACTTACAAAGGTTTTAACCTAGATGACCTAAGGAGGTTGGGCACCTTGGTGACAGATCCATAGGGATTTCAAAGCAGGTATGGGAAGTTGTTGTTACAATTGAAGATAAAGATGGATAGCGGACTTCTTTCTACGCTTCTCCAGTTCTATGATCCACTCTACCATTGTTTCACCTTTCCCGATTATCAGCTAGTACCCACACTAGAAGAATACTCTCACTTGGTTGGGTTGCCCATTCTTGAAGAGTCACTTTTTCCGATCATGGAGAAGGACCCTAAGGAGCAAGATATTGCCAAAGATACACGTTTGGGATTGGTTGATATTCAAAAGAACATGACTACAAAAGGAGCAGTTTTTGGGTTGAGTGTAGAATTTTTGGTTGAAAAAGCTCAATACTATGCAGATCATTTGAGCATGGATGCATTCGAGGCTATCCTTGCCTTGCTCATTTATGGTATCTTTCTGTTCCCTAGCTTCGAGAACTTTGTAGACCTCAATGCCATTAAAATCTTCTTGAAGAAAAACCCTGTGCCTACTTTGCTAGCGGATGCGTATCATTCTGTTCATCTTAGAAATTTCCACAAAGGAGGGATGATCACTTGTTGTGCTCCTTGACTATACAAGTGGTTTATTTCACACTTACCTAAGGCTAACGCCTTTTGGGATCCGAAGAAAGGGTGGTGGTCACAGAAGATTATGGCTCTCACGCACTCTGATATTGATTGGTACAATCGTGACTATGATGGAATAATGATAATTAACAGCTGTGGAGATTTTGGTAATGTACCTCTTCTTGGTACTAATGGAGGAAACAGTTACAACCCAGTCCTTGATCATCGATAATTGGGATATCCTTTGAAGGAAAAGCCCAACAGTATTCATGTGGAAAATATTTTCTTCAAAGAAGAGAGTAATAGTCAGGAGCAGAAAGAAAAGATTCTAAAAGCCTGGAGTCATTTGCACAAAAAGGGAAAGAAAGACCTGGGAAAACCCAATTGTGTCTCTTTGGAACCTTATCTCCAATGAGTTCGAAAGAGAGCCATCGAGTTGAAGATGCCCTATTCTCGCCAAAAACCCATGGCTTTAAAGGAGGAGCGCACCTTGATCTTCATGTCTAAGGAGGAGAAGCTAAGGATTGCCTTGAGCAAGGCACGACAAACCGAAGACGCTTGGAAACACAAGTATCAAGTGGTTGTTGAAGAAAATACAGAGCTCCAGAAACAATTAGAGTTGAAGAATGAAGAAGTACTCTCTTGCAAGAAGAGAAAGGCGCAAGAGGATTTATTTTCTTCTAGTCCTCAGTCGACTCCGTGGAAGTTGATCATGGATAAGCTCATTCTTGAAAAGGCCCAGATGGAAAAGGAGATTGATAAGCTCAACTTGAGGCTGTTAGGAGAACCTTCTGGAGATTTTTGTTAACGTTTATTTAGCTTTCTGTTTAAGACTTTTGTAAGATGTACTAAAATTTTGTAATTCAATGAAATTAAGTCTATGACGTTTTTGATGTTTACAGAATCTGAGTTTCATGATACTTTGTGCATTTGCATTCACATTTATTAACCATTCAAGGAACTAAAGGTTGTTTTGCAGATATTACAGGATGGATTCTGGAAAGAACGCAACTGCAGAGATTGTGTTCTGAAGCCCAAATTTGGAGAATCTGAGGAAACTGGGAGGTTTAGTAGAAGGCCCTGAGGCGTTCAGAGAGAAGTATGGGAATATGCTATCTTTAGTAAAAATTCAAGTGGATGAAGAGATGTTGTCAGCGCTCGTGCAGTTTTACGATTCGACCTATCATTGTTTCACGTTTCTAGATTACCAATTACTTCCAACCTTGGAAGAATATTCTGCCCTGATGGGATTAGGGGTCACTCCCAGACCATTTTCTGGAAGAGAAGGGACTCCTAGCGAAAGAGTAATTGCAGAGGCCGCACATTTGGAGGTGAATGAAGTACGATCTCACATGACTTCTAAGGGAGGGCTATACGGATTTCCAGCTATGTTCCTGTATGAAAAAGCTCAATGTTATGCCGAGTCGAAGAATTCTAAAGCATTTGAGGCCATTCTGGCTTTGCTAATTTACAGACTCTTCTTGTTTCCGACTGCTGATAATTTTGTGGACGCGAGCGCAATCAACCTTTTCTTAATCAAAAATCCCGTACCCACTTTGTTGGCTGATGTGTATTTTTCCATCCATCGCAGAAACCGTCATGGAGTTGGACAGATTGTATGTTGCACCATTCTTCTATACAAGTGGTTTATTTCGCACTTGCCAAGGCTACCAGCACTCTGGGATATGCAGAATGGACTCTCATGGACAGAGAGGTTGTTGTTACTCAAACATTCAGATATTAAGTGGTATGGCCCTATGTATGGAGGGATTACCATGATTCAGAGCTATGGGGATTTCCCAAATGTACCGCTTATCAGCATTGATGGTTGCATTAGCTATAATCCCATTTTACCTCATCGCCAGTTGGGATACCCAATGAAGAATGGACCAGACCCAGTTCTTTTGAGAAGTTTCTACATTGAAGAAGGGAAGGATCCAGCCTACAAGGCTCGGACTATGTATGCTTGGCATCACATCGACACAAGGGGAATGGCTGCTTTGGATTACCCTGACACCGCTGTTTCAGAATCCTACTTATCACGGGTAAAAGAAGCAGCATTGAAGATGTTCTATACCCGTTTTGAGCCTAACCCAACAAAACTTACTCTTGTGGAAGAATTAAAAGATGCTTTGATAAAAGCTGAAAGAGAAGGAAAAGCTTGGAGAGATAAGTATTTCAAGGTTATGCAAGAGAAGGAAGAGCTTCAAGAGTTGGTCCATCAAGGTGGGAAGAAGAGTCAACCAGAAGACGAAGGACCCTCCAGCCAGAAGATCTAGGATCTTTTTATTTTCTGTGTTTTATCATTTATCTGTATTGGAGATTTGTGTTTCAGTTTCGAATTGTTATTGTAAAACTCTCAGTTATTAATCTATGAAGACTTTGAATTTGCTTTATTTCCCCATTGTTATAATGTTTGCAAATATTTCTTTGGATTCCTTGAATGATTAA
Organism: Lathyrus sativus; assembly: GCA_963859935.3. Lineage (NCBI taxonomy): Eukaryota > Viridiplantae > Streptophyta > Magnoliopsida > Fabales > Fabaceae > Lathyrus > Lathyrus sativus. The sequence continues at coordinate 84,300,231 of OZ012738.1, forward strand.
TTTTGCATTTTGCATCTGCACCCATAGCATTTTATGTGCATTTCCTGTGTTGTGTCTCATCTCGCTGTCTTATCTCCAGAATCATACTGAATCCTCGACATCAATACAACACACGAGCCCAAGCTCGTCAAAGAATGGAAGAACACAATTTGAATCTGGATAGGGTTGACAACGAACTTGAAGAGTTATGAGGAAGCGTAGGACGAATTATGGAAGTCTTACAAGTCATTAATGCAAAAATGGATGCTCAGGCCACTGTAGTTTCTGAAATCACTAGCATAGCTGTGGAGCCGATCCCAATGGCAGTCACTGTTCCAAGTATACCACCGTATGGATTAATGCCAGGTTTTGTACCTATGCCACCAGTCAGTCAACAATCAGTTCCTCTAGGGGCAGAGTTTCCCCAAGTTGTTCCGACTTATACTCCAGCTGTTGTACAAGCTCAAGTGCGCCCTGTTTTTCACAGCCATCCACAAGTGTTTGAAGTTCCTGATGGGTCTGAAGAAGGAAGTGGACGACATGAGAAATTGAAGGAGAGTGTAGAAACTATAAGGAGGAAGGTTAGAGCAATGAAGGGGAATGGTATCTTTGGTACTGATGCCAGAGATATGTGTTTAGTGTCTGGATTGGTAATCCTGCCAAAATTCAAAGTCCCCAACTTTGATCAGTACACTGGTGCTACTTGTCCTCGAACTCATTTGATCATGTATTACCGAAGAATGACTGCACATGTAGAAGATGATAAGCTGATGATCCATTGTTTCTAGGATAGCTTGAAAGGAGCCCCTGCTAAGTGGTATTTGAGCCTAGATCAATCTCGTATTCACAGTTTCCAAGACTTGACCGATGCTTTCATAAAGCATTACAAATACAATATGGATTTGGCCCCTGACAGAAGACAGTTACTGAGTATGACACAAAAGAGTTCTGAATCATTCAAAGAGTATGCATAACGATGGAGGGAGACTGCCTCTCAGGTGGAACCTCCTTTAAATGAGAAAGAGTTGACAGATTGGTTTGTGGACACGGTAAGACCAGAATTTTATGAGAAGATGAGTAGCAGTGTAACATCGAGTTTCTCTGATATAGTGGTTGTGGGGGTGAGAGTGGAATTGCGATTGAAGAATGGAAAAATGACTAGTAGTTCCAGTGGTTCCAACAACAACAATGTTAAGAAGTTCAGTGGTAATTTTCATAAAAAGAAGGAGGGAGAAACAAATGCCATAACTGTGGGAAAAGGAATCAGACTTGGAAGCAGCCCTACCAACGATATCAACGGCCTCCACAAAGCTATGTTCAGCAGCCTCCACAATGCTATGTTCAGCAACCTCAGCAAAATTTGACACAACAACCGATGTATCCAGTATAGTATGCCCAACAATCATATGTGGCAGCTATAACGCCTGCTTTCAATCACCCTGTTCTGAATTATCAGACAGTGCAACCAGCACCCATGTATCAACCAGTTCAACAACAAGGGTATCAACGAGCGCCTAACGCTCCACCCTATCAGCAATATCAGCAGCCTAGGGCTCAGGCACCAAGGCAAAATTACCAAAATCGAAGACCAGCAACGAGGCCTCCATTTCCTCAGATACCAATGACTTATACAGAGTTGTACCCGACTTTGGTGCAACAAGGGTTGATAACAACGCGACCATTGAATCCACCTTCAGACACTTTATCACCTTATTACAATTCGAATGCTCATTGTTCCTTTCATGAAGGTGCTGTCGGCCATGACTTAGAGGGGTGCCTTGCCTTGAAACATCTTGTCAGGGAGCTCATAGAGAAGAAGATTTTGTCTTTTGATGATGTACCGCCTAATGTTAAAAGTAACCCATTACCAAATCATGGAGGAGTTAATGCTATAGAACAGGCTTCAGATGAAAAGTTAGTTTGTGATGTGTTAGAAATCAAGACTCCGTTAAGGTCACTTCATGAGAAACTGTTGAAAGCAGGGCTGATTAAAGGTACCCATAGTGACTGTGAGGAGTGTTTTGTTAATCCTAAAGGGTGTGGTGTGGTACAAAAAAATGTGCAAAGTATGATCGACGATGGATTATTGCAAGTGGGTATCAAGGTGAAGAAGGAGGAAGTTTCGGTGGTTGAGCCTGTTTCCAATCTACCAAAGAAAAGCGAGAAAGTCCCTGTGTTTAATATGATCAACAAAAATGTGAAGCCTGTTTTTGACAAATCTGCTATTGATCAGCCTCGACTAGTTATTATTCAGAAGCCGAGATCGTTTCCTTTTGAGAATACAAAAGCAGTCCCGTGGAAGTATGATATGGTTGTGTTAGACCAAAGATCTGGGAAGATTATTCAGAATGAGGAGGTAAAGGATGACGAGGTTGATGTGAAAAATATTGCAGGAACGAGCAAGATGACCCGTAGTGGTCGAATATATCAACCCAAGATAACAGTGGTTGCTCAAAAAGAGGTTACCCCTGTCGTGACGACCAAAGACAAAGAAATGCCCATCACTGAAGGAGATGTTGAGGATTTCTTAAGGATTATCCAAAAAAACGATTACAAGGTTATTGATCAGCTTCATCAAACTCCCTCAAAAATATCAATTTTGTCTCTCCTGATGAATTCCCCGGCCCATAGAGAGGCTCTACAAAAGGTGTTAATGCAAGCACATGTGATGAAGGATATAACCCCTGGCCAATTTGATTCGGTGATAGCCAATATTACAGCCTGCAATACTCTGAGTTTCAATGATGAAGAGCTGCCAAGGGAAGGACGTAATCGTAACCGTGCTTTGCACGTATCTATCAGATGTCAAGAGGACACGCTGGCGCGAGTTTTGGTTGACACTGGATCTTCGTTGAATGTATTGCCTAAAAGGTCGCTCGCAAAGTTGACGTATGAAGGGGCAAAGATGAAGCCGACGTCGTTAATTGTGAAGGCTTTTGATGGTTCGAGAAGAACGGTTGTTGGGGAAGTGGAGTTGCCGATTATGATAGGCCCTCACGTGTTCGACATCACATTTCAGGTAATGGACATTAACCCAGCTTACAGCTGTTTATTGGGACGGCCTTGGATTCACGCAGCAGGGGCAGTGACTTCCATTTTGCATCAAAGGATGAAATTTGTTGTAAACGATAAAATGGTAATTGTATATGGCGAAGAGGACTTGATGGTGAGTAATTTATCGTCATTCAGGTATATTGAGGCAGATGAGGATGCATTGGAAACTTCTTTCCAAGCGCTTGAAATAGCTAACGCAATAATGATAGAAGATGCAGTGGCAAAGAGTGGTCCATCTTTTGCATCCTCCCAGAGCATTAAGTCTACATTGGAAGAGGGTACTCCTACAGGTTGGGGAGAGATTATCAAGGTGAAATCAAGACTGGGACACCAAGGGTTGGGTTACAAACCAACTCATATCTAAGCATCAACGCATGCTGAAGGACGTCCGAAGACTATCCAAGAGGTATTCATCAGTGGAGGATTCCAAGTCAATGCCGTGGGAGAAGATTTTAAAGACGAGGATATTGAACATTTGGTATATCATTGGGAGACTGCTTTAGGCAATTGGGAGGCTGTTGAGATTCCCGTGATCTTTCCTGTGTTGAAGTAATTTGTTTGTTTTCTTTACTTGTTGTTGTTTTCTTTTTAAACCTCCATAGCCATGCCCAAGGATATAGGATATATTTTGTAAGGGCCCTGTGCTTTCAAGAATATTATGATTAATGAACTATTTTGTTAAATCCTTCGTTGTTGTTTTCCTTAATTATTTTTGCTTCCATTTTAAAAAAAAGATGGCAAATTTTCTAAAAAATCAACAAAACATTTTTTCTTGTTGCTACATTTGTCCTTGTGTGTGTTTTAATAAATTAAGCCATTCCAACATGCAGCGATACCCCAAAACCTGTTGAATCCAATGACTTTGCTTTCCCTCCTAACTTTGACTCACCAATATACTAAGCCGAAGATGAGGACGAAGATTTTGAGATCCCTGATGAAATGGTAAAAATGGCATGTTAGGAGTACCTAGAGCTTCAACCTCACAGGAAGCAGGTAGATGTTATTAGTCTTGGCACCAAAGAAGACAAGAAAGAGGTTAAGATTGGGGCAACGCTTGGGGCATAAGTCAAACAGCAATTGGTGAAACTTTTAAAAGAGTATGTGGACGTATTTGCTTGGTCATATCAGGATATGCCAGGTTTAGACACAAACATAGTGGTCCATAAGTTACCGCTCCGACCAGAATGCACACCAGTCAAACAAAAGCTCTGAAGAACTAGACCTGATATGGCTCTTAAGATTCGAGATGAAGTGAAGAAGCAGATTGATGCAGGTTCCTTGGCAGTATCCAAGTACCCCGAATGGGTGGCTAATATTGTACCTGTGCCGAAGAAAGATGGGAAAGTCAGAATGTGTGTGGATTATAGGGATCTGAATAAGGCCAGTCTGAAGGACGATTTCCCTTTGCCGCATATTGATACATTGGTGGATAATACGGCTCGCTTTGTAGTTTTCTCGTTTATGGACGGTTTCTCCGGATACAACCAAATCAAGATGGATCCAGATGACATGGAAAAGACTACTTTCATTACTCCTTGGGGAACTTACTGTTATAAAGTCATGCCTTTCGGTTTGAGGAATGCTGGTGCCACTTATTAAAGAGCCATGGTGACTTTATTTCATGACATGATGCATAAGGAGATAGAAGTGTATGTCGATGACATGATTTCCAAATCTCACAGTGAGGAAGACCATTTGAATCATCTTTTGAAGTTGTTCAAGAGACTCAAGAAGTATCATTTGAGACTAAACCCAGCCAAGTGTACTTTTGGAGTGAGATTTGGGAAATTACTCGGTTTCATTGTTAGCCACCGAGGGATTGAGGTAGATCCAGATAAAGTTTGAGCCATTCAAGATATGCCAGCTCCGCAAACTGAGAAACAAGTCAGAGGTTTCCTTGGAAGATTGAACTATATATCCAGATTTATTTCTAATATGACTCTTACTTGCGAGCCTATTTTCAAATTGTTAGGCAAAGATCAGACAGTTGTTTGGAATTCAGATTGCCAACAAGCTTTTGATAAGATTAAGGGCTATCTTCAAGAGCCTCCAATCTTAATACCTCCTGTTCCGGGAAGACCTCTTTTCATGTACTTAACGGTACTCGAGAATTCAATGGGTTGCATGTTAGGTCAACAGGATGAGTTCGGACGAAAGGAACATGCCATCTATTATTTGAGCAAGAAGTTCACCGACTGTAAAAGCCGATATTCACTTTTAGAGAAAACCTATTGTGCTTTAGCATGGGCCGTCAAACGTTTGAGGCAGTACATGATTTGTCATACTACTTTATTGATTTCGAAAATGGACCCGATAAAGTATATTTTTGAGAAGCCCGCTCAGACAGGAAGGCTCACCCGTTGGCATATGTTGTTATCAGAATACGATATCCAATATGTAGCCCAAAAGTCTATCAAGGGCAGTGTCTTATCAGATTATCTTGTAGATCAGCCAGTTGAAGATTACGAGTCTCTCAAGTTTGATTTTCCGGACGAAGATATTATGTTGGTGAAAGATTATAAAGAGCTAGGTCCTGATGAAGGTCCCGAGCCGGGTCTTTGGTGGAAAATGATGTTTGACGGTTCCTCAAATTATAGTGGGCATGGCGTAGGCGCCATTCTGATGAATCCAGAAGGTGGTTATACCCCATTTACAACAAGGTTATGTTAGAACACAAATTTGTTCTTAATAATATCTCTATGTTTTGATGATAACTATTATGAAATTTTGTAATTAAGAATTATATACTCTAAAATTTGCTTGAGAGTTTTTACTGCAGATAGTAAAGGAATTAACACTCCAGAAGCAAATCAGAATTGAACATAAGAAATTAGCTAGACTCTGAAGCGCCAGATGCATCCATTAGAAGATTCTGATTGCTGCCAACAGAAGATCCTGAGCGTAGCCTCCAGAAGATTCTGAAGCAGAAGCTCCAGAAGAATCTGAAGCAAGTCAGAAGCATCTGAACCAAAGAAGAATTCTGTATGAAGAGTTTTTCAAAGCATAGTTACTACAGAAGATTCTGAAAGTACTAAAGCTGCCAGTACTGAAGATCTGTCTCAAATATGCTCTGATCTTAAACACGCTAAAAGCACACCTGCTGCAGAAGACTCTGATTCAGCAAAACTCTGATCATCATCAGAAGGCTCTGATCTAATTAGACTCTGATGAATTTGCTGAAAACTGAAGAAGAATTATTCAAAGTTTATATCCGTTGGAATGATCCAAATGACTCTTTCCTTTTTTATGCTAGACACAAGAACACAGACAAAAAGGATTTATCTGTGCTTTCTTCTTCTAGGAAAGGTCACTTGATATAAAGACAAAAAGGGCTCTCAGACCTTTTGGACACTCTTCTCAACGTGAAGGTCACCTTGGATCAGCTGCCTATAAAAGCAAGACTTCACCAATTTCTTCAGTTGACGTTTTTCCAAAAGAAATCAAAATTCAAGCTCTCATACTATTCATATTCTTTCTAAGAATTAATTTCTTTGTTCTTAATAGTTAAGTGAAAAATCACAGTTGTGATAAAGCTTTATAGAAGCAATCTTAAACACTTGTATTTGTATTACATTTGATTGTAAACCTTAAGAAGATCCAGTTAGGATCAGTAGTTCTTGAGAAGACTTTGAACAATTGTTCTTAGTGCTTACTATTGTAATCAGTTGATTAAATAGTGGATTAAGTCCTTGATTGAGAAAGGCAAATCACTCTAGGAAGGGTGGACTGGAGTAGTTGAGTTCAACGAATCAGGATAAAAATACTTGAGTTTTTTATTCCTAAGTTTAATCTTCATACTTATTCAACCCCCCATTCTAAGTATTATCTCACCTTCAGGTTATACTTTTAATGTACAAACAATATTGTCGAATATGAAGCATGCATTGTTGGCCTTGAAGCAGCTATTGACCTAAGAATCAAACTTCTCGAAGTAAGTGGATATTCAACTTTGGTTATTTATCAAGTTACAGGTGAATGGGAGACCAGACACGAGAAGTTGATCTCTCACAGAGCCTACATTGTTGAAATGATTGAATACTTTGATGAGATCACTTTCAAGCATGTTCCGAGATCTGAGAATCACATTGCTGATGCTCTAGCCATGTTAGCCTCAATGTGGAAAGTCATATATTTCAATGATGTTACTCTCATTCGAATTGAACGCAAGACTGAGCCTGCCTACTGTCAGATGGTTGAAGAAGAAATTGATAACAAGCCATGGTTCCACGACATAAAGAATTATTTGTTAAAACAAGAATATCCAGTTGATGCTATGTCACTTGACAAGAAAACCTTGAGAAGATTGGCATCTAAGTTCTTTCTCAGTAATAATGTGCTCTATAAAAGAAATCATGACATGGTCCTGCTTACATGTGTCAACATACGAGAAGCAGATTTGTTAATGCAAGATATTCATGAAGGAACATTTGGCACTCACGCCAATGGATATGCCATGTCCAAGAAGATTTTGAGGGCTGGATATTACTAGTTGACTTTGGAAACTGACTGTATCCAATATGCCAGGAAATGTCACAAATGCCAAATTTATGCGGACAAGATGCATGTGCCTCCAACGTTGTTAAATGTGTTGACATCACCTTGGTTGTTCTCTATGTGGGGCATTGACATGATTGGGGCAATCGAGCCAAATGCTTCTAACGGACACCGATTCATTATGGTCGCTATTGATTACTTCACAAAGTGGGTTGAAGCCGCATCCTACGTCAATGTTACTCGACAAGTGGTGGCCCGTTTTATAAAAAAGGAGATTATCTGTCGATACGGAATCCCAAGCCGAATCATAACAGATAACGGTACTAATTTGAATAACAAAACCATGAAAGAGTTGTGTGGTGACTTCAAAATTGAACATCACAATTCTTCTCCTTATCGTCCCAAGATGGATGGAGCTGTCGAAGCTGCGAATAAGAACATCAAGAAGATTTTGCAAAAGATGGTGAAAACTTATAAGGATTGGCATGAGATGCTGTCATTTGCCTTGCATGGGTATAGAACGTTCGTTCGCACTTCAACAGGGGCAACCCCTTTCTCCTTGGTGTATGGGATGGATGCAGTACTTCATATTGAGGTCGAGATACCTTCCTTAAGAGTTATAATGGAAATCGAGCTTGAAGAAGCAGAATGGGTGAGGGAAAGATTTGATCAGTTGAACGTTATTGATGAAAAGCGTATGGCTACGGTATGTCACGGTCAGTTATATCAGAAAAGGATTAAGAGAGCTTTTGACAAGAAGGTTCGTATCCGATAATTCTGAGAAGGGGAGCTTGTACTCAAGAAGATTTTTCCAGTTCACAAAGATGCACGGGGAAAATAGATGCCCAATTATGATGGCCCGTTTGTTGTAAAAACAGTCTTCTCAGGGGGCTCGTTAACTCTCACAACAATGGATGGGGAACAACTTGCTCATCCGGTGAATTCTGATGCAGTACGAAAATATTACGCCTAAAGAACCCGATAAGTCGAAAACTCGCAAGGGCGACTTATGCAATAATGGGTATCCCGCTGGATCATAACCTATGAAGGAGGTCCAGGAAAAAGTTAGGGATGAGATAAAAAAAATGAAATGAGCTCGCTAAGTTGAAAACCCGAAAGGGCGGCTTAGGAAAAAAAGAGCGTCCCGGTGGATTGAAAACCTGAAAGGGAAATCCAGGCAAAAGTTAGGGACAAAGGCATTTCACTGCATCAGATGGGTTGTCACCTCTGCAGAAGATTTTACAGGAAGTCCATTTCGACTGTTCTTGTCAGAAGCAAGGTTTTGGAAAGTTTTTTAGTCATAAGGGGTAGATTGTCAGTGGATTTAATATAACCTTTTTTCATGTTGCCATTTTCAATTATAAAAGTTCCATGGAGTTTTGTCGTTGACAAGCTTCCATTCTTAAATAAAATCAGTTTTTGGACCATTCTTTTGCAATTTACCATTTTCTTTGTTTCCTTTGTTATGCAAAACATTGTTTATTAATCAATGATAATTTTGAAAGCACCAGGTTCGAATTTAAAAATAACTTTTGGAAGATTAACAAAACATAAAGTACTCTGGCTCACGGAAAGATTCGGTGGAAATCATACCCCTCGAAAAGTCTTAACGTGGCAGAAGCTTTGATGTGCAATCTCAATACATCTCCCTTTGAAACGTCAGTTGAATTGATTTGTTAGGTTGCTCAATCGGTCGTGTGTAGTTACCAAGATTGAAGACCATCTCCCCAAGTTCCTTTACGAGATACGTTCTTATGATAGTGGACTCATTCTCAGTGGAAGCATTCAGAGCCTCTATTTAAATTTGCATTGTCATTTCTGGCAATCTTCCCTAAGATTTCTTTCCCAAGCGAAGTGGGTTTATTTCCCAGCAAATATACATGCACCTTGGTTTTATGAATTCAGTGTGATTTATTGCGTCCCTAGAGAGATAGATTTGCTTATCTATCTTTCCTCTTTAGTCTCCAGATTCTTCTGTCTCTCGTCAGAGTCGGCTCTTGCATATCATTAATCATTTGCATCATGGCATATCATGGCATCTGTCTTGCCTCTGTTGTCTTTGGATGTTACCTTTTGTCTTATTTGTTTCCTGGTTGTTATCAATAGTCTTGTTTGTTATTCATTGGGAATCCTCCATCTTTTTTAGGGTGTTGGTCGTCACCAATCTCTCTACTTAAGTTGTTACTGATTTTGTTCATGGTTATAGGTCGTCACCTGTATCCCATTTAATTCTAGTCGTTACTAGTACCTTTGGACGTTCCCATTTGTTACTGATATCGTTTGCCTGGTCGTCACCAGTTTCTCTCCTTGAAGACTAGTCGTTACTAGCAATCCCCATTGTTTAAAATCCAATCGTTATTGGTATCGTTGGTTTGGTCGTCACCATATCTTTTGAAAGTCCAGTGGTAACTGGCATTGTTTAAAGTCCAATGGTAATTGGCCTATCTTTTGAAAGTCCAATGGTAATTGGTTTTTCTTTTGAAATTCCAGTGGTAACTGACACTGTTTAAAATCCAATCGTTATTGGTATTGTTGGTTTGGTCGTCACCATATCTTCTAAGTCCAGTGGTTACTGGCATTGCTTGAAAGCTAATCGTTATTAGTATCGAGAGTTGGTTGTTACCAACTTCCCCAGCCGAAGTCCTGTATTTTATCAATGCTATTCGGAGTTCCCAATTATTGGTAACTTTGGTCGTCCGTCACCATCACCCCCAGTAAGACTAGTAGAAACTAGCCCCCCTTGAAAATGTTTGTTGTTCTGGTCGTCACCAGTGTTCCCAACAAAGTCGTTGCTTTCCCCGTTCGAGTCTCGGAGATCTAGTGGATACTAGCATCCCCAGTGCGTCTGGTCTTGTTTCTTGTCTTTTCCTGAAGATCCCGTTTGAACTCTTCGTTATAGGAAATTCCTCACTTGGTTATCACCGATGAGGTTTGCATCTCTGATTTCTTTCGTTTTCCCGGTGGAGGATTGCCTTCTTCCCCAGCAGAGTGTGTGTCTCCTTTTCCCCAGTAAAGATTTGTCTTCCCTGACAGTGTGTTGCGTCCCCTGTGTGAAATATTCCCTTGGAGTAGCATCTTCAGTCACGTTTGAACTACTTTGCATTGTTTTTCCTTGGATCTTTACCCAGTGTGTTGGGTCCCCCGTGGGTAGTCACTCGTTATCTTGTCGTTCTTTTATCTTTGCTCGTGTGTATGCATCCGTCTTGCATTCAAGCATCATAAAACATCATTTAGATTCCTGGCATGTTCGCATTTGTCCTTTTGCATACCATCCGATCTAAGGGACAAAATTTTTGGTTTGCTATATTTAAATACCTTTCGCTACGATTCTATGAGGATTATCATCTCTCATTGTCATCTAGTGAAAATACTTAAATAGGGGCAACTGTCATACCCCAAATTTTGACCCCTTAGATCTTCGTCATCATTTTAGGATCATATTCATTTGATTATCTAACCTTAACCTGTTTCAAGTTTGTCTTTGTTAAGATACAGGAATCCGGGTACCGTACAGTCGACAATCGAGGTTTTGACGGTTAATCAGTCAACGTATTGGATTGATTCTCCATGAAATAATTCTACACATCATCAAACATACTCCATTAGATCAAGTATGAATATAATTTGAGGTTGTCACCCGAGGATCAAGAACAGTGCAGTTCAGGATACCCGATTAGGGTTTTCAATCAGGAAAAGTCAATTGTGGTTTGACTTTTGATTTAAAAGGTGTTAAAATGGTGGTATCATGGTCCATAAAGTTCATATGGCTTAGTAAAGTCTACTCAAGAAGTTTGAAGGCCTCAAAAGACCCGGAGCATCAACAGTCGACTCGGTAGTCACCGATCGATACTTTGGTTGACCGAAAAGTCAACTCTTCACTCATAAGGAACTTGACCTCAAAGTATGAATAAAAAATGTTCCTAATGACATATTTCACCTACCCATGAAGTTTCATGACCATTGGATCAAGGATTGGGGGAGTAATCGCAAAAATCGGGAATTAGGGTTTTTAAAGGGGGCAAGACCATAACTCCTTAACCACACATCTAATTGAGTTGGTTCAAAGCTCATTGGAAAGTTCTTGACAAGTCCTAAAAAAGTCCCACAGTGGTCCATGAGTAGTAAATGCATAGATTTGGAGTTATGACCAAATTCATTACAAGAGGAAAAAATAACTTAGAAAAATTCTAAGTTATTTCACCTTTTAGGCATGTTTTTCAGCAACTTCGAGAGGTCTTTTAACCTAATTCCATTGGGAATCTGAAGCTCATGAAAACATGAAAGTTGTAGAGCCACATTAGGGCTTTCCAAAATGTACTAGAACTCCTCCATATCCCTTATGAGTTGAGAGTTATGAATTCAACAAGATGAGGTTTCAACACTTGAGTCCAACATTTTCACTTTTTCACAAACTCACCTTTTGGTCACTTGAGCTATTCTCAGCCCTTGGATCATGTTTTTATCTGATATTTAGAAGATATGAGGAGAAGAAATGTATAAAATGAGGAGGTTTGGGGAGTCTTGCAAGTTGGAGGCAAGTTGTATTATTTTAATCAAAGAAAAGGAAGAAAGAGAAACTTTATGGAGATCTTGCAGCAAACAGCCCTCCTACTGCTTAGCCACACTTCAATCACAGTTATGTCATTCATGCCACTTGAGTAATGCATCAGCTTGAGCCAAAGACTTGAATTTGCAGCTGCATCAAAATCTCAAGCAAGATTACTTTTTCAAAACTCCCACCAAAAGTGCCAAGTTACCAATCTGCCCCAAGCCTTGCCTTGCTTATAAATAGAGGTTTCCTATATGTTGAGAGGCACACCAGAGCACTCTACAATCCAAGTGAAACTCATTTCTCTCATACTTCCTTGCATTTTCTTACAAGTGAAGAAAACCACCCAAAAAACCTCAAAAATATGTCTTGAGCAAAATAGCCTCCAAAACCATTTTCACTCAACCAAAACCACCACAAACCATCCACGCAATCCACAAATGATGTGTGGGAGGTGTTCAAACCTTTAAACCATAAAAAAACTTCATTTTCCCAAAAGTCAACTTTCAACCAAGGAAAGTTTGACTTCATACTCAAAATCTGCCAAAACACATATCAGGCCTTCTTTGATCTTTGAAAACCTCCAAACACCTTAGGTTTATGGTATACCAACTGTCCATAACCTAAAATCACATAATCATCACTTATTTCAAGTTCTAGTCCAAGATCCACTGGTTTACTTCAAGTGCAAGAAAGGCCAGCATTCTCACAAAGGCATTGGATTTGGATTTCATTTGGAGGCTCTAAGGTTTTGCTTCTATATTTGCTTGCTGGGAAGTCTACAAGAGGTTGGTAGTTACTATCTTCTTTTTTTCCAACTGTCATGAGCATGAGTAGTATGCATTAGTTGTTATAATGTGCTTTATGTGTATGTGTAGTTCATGTTTGAATCTGTCACATTTTGCTTGCCTGCTCATTATTGTATTTTGTTCTTATGCAATATGTTATGTGGCTGTGTGTTAAGCTTTGAAGTCTCTTAAGGTCTATTTTATGTCATGTTTGAACATGTGAGGATAGTTTCATTTGTCATGCCTTAATGTTGTTTGGTTCTGCTTGTGAGAATATTAACTTGTTTCTGCTGCATTATCACTTTTTATATCATGATCATGTTAGTTAACTTTTTTTGATTTAGAAACCCTCATATAGGTGTTTATGTGATGTTTGTATTGTTGGAAAACCAGTTTGGTTTTGGTTCTGCAGCAATTCTGTTCTTGCATTTTTTCAGCCCATGTGCACTTTTCAACCAATAAGTCATTTTTGGTTCTACCATCTTTTGAGATCATATGTGTGTTTAAACTTGGTCTTTAATGCATTTTGAACTTACTTGTAAGTTTGTGCTGCCTCTTTGAACTTGTCAAAGGTCATTGGAATGACTCATGAGATAATGAGGACCAATACCTTTTTTTTTGCTGTCTTGATGATTGCAGCTGTCATGACATGTGCTTTTAGCTTGATACTTGCCTTTCGTTATGTTAAATGTGCCTTTATATTGCTTTGAGCTTTTACCTTATGTTTGACTTGTGTTTGTTAACATGAGAGCCTTGAAATCATGAGTTATGTTTGGCACTGTGATATTTGCATCAGTTGGTGTTTTCTTTAGGTCTATATGGCATGACTGTTTTCAAACTTGATATCTTATTAAAGTGGCTGCCTACCATTGTCCTTTGTCACGTATGCTTGCTAACATGAAGTATGATACTTGTTGGATCATGTTTGCTAGATTGTTGGTTTTGTTTCATCCCTTGCATCACCATTGTCATCACTTAGGCACTAGGATAGGGCTGTGGTTGTAACCATGTCTTGTTCATATTTTGTTTGCATTGCTAATATTGATGAGCCTGTTTGTCTTGAAGCCTTTGGTATGAATCTATTGTGAACTGCTAATCAGGCTCATTGGTTACTTTTTGATTACTTGAATTCTTGTGTCATGTGTCTTTTGCTGAGGAACTAATTGTCATGATGCCCTTGTTGAGCTGGTAACTATTGTATGCATTAGGAGTATTAGGACTGTTTGATTTGTGCTAGCCTTGCCATGTTGTAAAATCCATACCTGCTACCAACTGCATAGGTTCATTTGAAACTGCCATGGTACCATTTTGTTGTAGACTAACATATTGACATGTGTTTGCAAGATGATTTGTGCATATAGAACTAGGGCTATTCATTGATCTTTGATATTGCCATATGTTGCTGCCAACTTCCTGAATTCATGAACATCACCATGCTGTTTTGATTTCTTTTTCAAACTTTATCAAGTTTATGCTACCATGATGCTTTGATTGCTTTTTCAACTTTGTTAAGTTTACATCACCATGCTGTTTTGATTTCTTTTTCAAACTTTGTCAAGTTTATGCTACCATGATGCTTTGATTGCTTTCAACTTTGTCAAGTTTACACTACCATGATGCTTTGATTGCTTTTTCAACTTTGTCAAGTTTACATCACAATCCTGTTTTGATTTCTTTTTTCAATCTTTGTCAAGTTCATGCTGCAATGTTTGTTTTTCAACTTTGTCAAGTGATGCTGCTTTGATTACTTCCCATCTCTGTCAAGTTTGCATTTGTGATTTGTTGGTAACATGCCTTGTTGGTGCTAACTATCATATTCACTACTTGCTGCTAGTATGATGTTATTGTTAGAAATCTGTCTAGGTCCTTATTCCTATGGTTGTAACCATCATTTTTCAAGGCTTGATCTGAATTTGATATGTTTGGCATGATTTTATTTTGAGGACCAATTACTGCTGTTGTGTATATGAGTTTTTACATGTTGGATCAAATTTGTTTATTTTTGCTAGTCATGAGCACAATAATTGCTAACTGTCAGAATAGACCATGTTATTTGAACTGATACAAATTTCTTAGGATGTTTTGCTTTGTAAAGGCATTGCAGAGTTGCATATGTGTGGCTTGTTTGATTTTGTTTTTGCTTGTCATTTGTATTGCTGTCAATTTATGTCTTATGCTTCAATTCATGTGCCATCATTTTTGTTAAGTTCTTGCATCTTGTTTGAATCCTTGGTTTAATGTGTGTAAATATTTTTGTGTATGATGAGTACATAGGCTACATCATGAATTGTTCTCTTTTGCCAAAATAGCATTTTAAGCATGTTTGTTCACACCATGACAGTCCACACACCAGTTTTAATTTGGAGTTGCCTTTGCATGATTGTTGCATCCAAATTCTATGAACAATGTATTTAAAACTTGTGCATACCATTACATAACCTTAATCCTTGCTGTCATAAGCTGTAGGTGTCCTTTTGCATTTCACAAGCTTCACTTTGCATTGGCCTTCGAATTTTAAGTTGTGTGCTTTATTTGAAAAAACTGAGATTGCCATTGTTTTCCTTGTTAAATTTCACATGAGATAGACTAAAATTTTGTTAAATTTGGTTGAGTTTTGAGTAATTTACGTTGTTACCGTTTTCATGTTTTGGCTTGCCTCCCATGTTCATCTTGCCTTGCCCAGATTTCACTTGCTTGTTTAAGTACTTGTTTATTTTGGGGTGGCATAATACTTGGATGTATCACCACCCCAGTGGTTAAGCCTTCACTTTCACATTGCCTTGCACTGCCTGAACCTGGGTTCGATCCATTGTGGAGATCAACCCTTTTATTTACTTTCATGTTTGCCTTGTTTTCTTATTTTGTGTCTCATTTTCCTCCAATGTACAAGCGCGCGCCTTGGCTCATTTGGTAAGGTTTTAAGTTGGCAGCCATGAGGTGGTGGGTTCAACACCCACCAAGCGCTTCCCTCTTCTTTTTATCACTTGTTCCTTTGTTTTTATTTAATTGTTATTAAATTTCTAAAAATCATAACTTCTTCATTTTTTGTTATTTTTGATTGGTTCTTTTTGCAACTATCTCGTATTTGTGCATGTTTCATGTGGTACATAAATATTCTAAGAATCTCTTTTTTGTAAACAACTTTGCATTGAAAATGTTCATGTTTCTTTTAGGGGTTTTACCCTCCTAATCATTCAAAACCTTGGATTCTTCTTCTTAAAGTTTGTTGTTGTGCTTGATGTGAGTTCTATGTTTGTCAACATTTGGGTATGTAATTGCAATTACTTGTTCCTAGTGAGCATTATGTTTGATTCATTGATTTCCATGTAATATCCCCATGAAGTTGACTTATTTGCATTGGTCGTTACCTTCATCTTCGTCAAGATATGCTTAAGTCTTTATCTTTCATTGAGTCTTGTAAGAACTCATCTTTGCTTGCCTATTGTAATACGCTTGCATGCTTTGGTTGTAACCATTCATCCTATTTGAATTACTTGCTTATTGTAATATGCTTGTGCATACTTGGTTGTAACCATACCCTTTGTACTCATGTTTGAATGTTTATACTTTATTAAGTTTAGTTTCCCCAAGTGATGGAACTCTTTAGTTCTTATCCAAGTTGCCCCCCCTTCTATCCTTCCAAAGGAAAGTCTCTCTATTGACCTTTGGGTCATAGATAGCTCATCACCCTTCCTTGACTTTGTCAAGTCATCTACCCACTTAGATAAGTTAGAACATATATGTTGCACCCTAAAATTTGCTCAACCTATTTCACCTGGTTTATGTTTTAATTGCATTATCATTTGCATAGATATACCATGTACATAATCCAATCATTTGCATATCATAGCATAGCAAGTCATCTAACAAGGGATCAAGTGCCATTCTTATCTAAAGAAGCACATCAAGGGGCCTTATTCAAGTTAAAGAGCATCCAAGTCATCAAGAAATTCTTGAAGCTTTGAGAAGTTTGAGGGTCAACCAGTGGACTTCTCTCCTAATTTGAGGTGTATTGAGGGTCACCAATGAGGGTATGAGCTATGAATTGAGGGTATGGAATGGGTACAAAGCTTATGAAATGCCTAGAGGGTCATATTGAAGATGAGACAATTCCTTGATTCAAGTACTAGAGCCACAGTTGAAGTGCAGTCCACTAGGGTTTCATCTGGGTCAACCCTAGGTCAACCCTAGGTCAACTGAGTGATTGAAGAGCATCAAGGCTTAATTGGAGGTTGTGGGATTCATGAATTGATATGTTGATACATGTGTGGTGTTGTTCCAAGGATAAATCAAAGAGAATCAAGAGTAGGAGGAGTTGCCAAATTAGGGTTTCAGTGTAAAATCCCCTAATTTAGGCCTAACTTCCAAGCCAGATAAGTCAAAATGCAAGTTTCAAATGGATTCTTGGCCAACATGAAACTTGTAGAGCTTTTCAATAGCTTTAATTTGAGTACTAGAAGTCTTCAAGGAGATTTGTAGAACTCAAGTTATGGTTCTTACAAGTTATGGGTCATCAGAGGACACTGAAATTTATCTATGAAAGTCACTTGACTTCCAAGCAACGTTTGCCCATGAAGGAGTTTTCAAATGGATTCTTGGCCAACATAAGAATTGCAGGGCTTGACATTAGCTTTAATTTTAGTACTATAAGTCTTCAATAAGATTTGTGGAACTCAAGTTATGATATTGGCAATCCAGGGGTATTTTGGGTATTGATGATTATAGGTCATCCTCCAACATAGGTCAAAATCTCTATCTTCCACTCCTCAAATGGAAAAATGTTCAACACGAGATGTGCTTAAAATGATGTTTTTGGGCTAGGTAAGAAGTCATGAAGAGCTTGGTAAGGCTTGTATCACAAAATTGCAAAAAAGGCCTAAAATAAGGTGGATTTTAAATGAACCAAAGAGGAAAATTGAGATTTTTGAGTTATAGGTCCAAACCAAGCCATATGACATACCAAATTGATTGGAAAACATATTTTGAAAACAATGACATTTCCACATTTTTTAGTTAAGGGATAACTCCATGACTTCCTATGTAAAGTGGTTACTTACACTATAAGTCACATATGCAAAACCACTCTTTGGAGCTTAACCAAGGTCTTAACCCTTACTAATCCCTCCAATATGTCATCTAAGGAGAAATTGGACCAGAACCAAGGCATTGAAGCAAGCAAAAACTCAGCTGCCATATATGAACTTCTCATGACATTTTCAAATGCAAGAGATATTGAACTTCTCATTGGATCATTCCTGAAGTTTCTAGAGTCTTCCTACAAGTTCTATATAAGATTTGTGATTGATCCAAGGCATTGGTTGGTGCAGATTGAGAGAGATTGGAGAGATTGAACATTGAGTTTTCCATTGGCAAAACAGAATCGGTTACAGCCATTTGATCCACTTCAATCCAAATTCTTGATTTCAACAACTTCCTTTAGTGTTGGTGAGTGATTCCAGATACAATTCAAGGCAAGATCATTGCAAAATCGTGAGAGAGCACTTTGAGTTCATAGCCTGCAAGTCAAAATCGGATTCAAGGATTCAAGAGGTTTCAATCCAATTTGTTGCATACAGAAGCTTGGTAATTGATCATAGAACGTGCCTGGAAGATCTTAGAGCTTGATTTGAAGATTTGCTTGCTCTGTTCATCCAAGATTTGCAGGTATGTAAACTTCCTTCTATGGCTCGATCCATGTAGATTCCTTAGGTTTTAGATGGTGATATTCATTGTAGAACATGGCTAGGTGGATTCTGGTAACATGGCTACGATTTAGAGACAAAATTAGGTTGAGCACCATTTCTGTTCAGGGATATATCTTGATGATTCTTGAGGATTAAACCTAGTTTGATAGTGGATTTTGCTCAGTGTAGCATGGTGATGATGTTAGGCCTCTCAATTTTGAGTTTGGTGAGGATTTAAATTTGAGCACTTTCTGAATATTTCTTCGTGTTTTAAGAAGGAGAAGGTTTCAACACAATTGGAGAATATGGTTGAGTTCCTTGTGGAAAAACGATTTGAATGATGTATTTAGGTTAGGGTTTTGGTGAGGATTAAGAGAGCTGAGGTTTGGAGAAGATGATGGTGGAGCTTTGTTCATCCATGGCGTGTGTTCCCTCCCAATTTCAAAAGGTAGAAGAAGGTGTCATCACCATTGGATCTAGGTGAGACTTTGACTAAAATAATCATCCGACGGCCACGAGCGAGCCTTAATTCGTGAAGGAGTCTGAAGAGAATGAAACGCCACGTTTCATTAACTCTGAGTGGCATGGCTTAAGTGATAATTTGCTAACCACACCCCTTTCTTAGGCCCATTTCAGAATAACACGTAAGAGCATTGCTACTCATACCAGCGTTTTTTCATTTTCATTGATTTTTTCATTTTTATTTTCTGAAGTGATTTGGGCTTAAGGCGCGCTTCTTACTCGCACCCCCTCTGAACCCATTTGGTGTTTTAAACTTCAGTTTATTGCTATTTGTCATGCCTCTTTTCCATTTTCTTATATTTTCTTTTTATTTTCATATTATTTTAGGTTAATTAGAAAATTCACAATCAATTGAAAAAAGATCATTTTAGGGTGAGGATTTTTTCCTTGTTTTCCTTAGGGTTTCTAGAATTTAATAAAACAATAAAAACATTAATTCGTGCATTTTTCATTTTTTGGTATATTTTACAATTTTATTGATTTTATTGTGCATTTGTTTGATACCTTATTTTTCTGAATTTAGTATGAGAGATTGGTGCATGATTTTTGATTGATTCTTGTGAGGTTGATTAGGCTAGGGAAGCATGTACCCTTAGAAATTTTATCATATTTTTGTGAATAAAATTTAGGTTAGTTTTGAACAATGAACTTTAGGGTGCTAGGGTTAGGGTTTTATAACACTTAGGTGTAGTTTAGGGCATAGTTTAGAAACTTAGGATTTGATTTAGGCCTTGGGGTTTATGTGGGGTATAGGGTACATAGTTAGGTTCCCTTATAAATTTAATTAGGATTTTATGATGAGTATTGCTATTTTATTTGATTTTTGCAACTTGGGTGATGTTTGTGTGTTTCCCCTTTGGGCTTTTGGTTTGATTGTGGGGTTTGGGTCATTTCAATTGGGTGTTGGGCTTGGGTTTGGTTCGTTGGAGCTAATGAAGACATTGGAGATTGTGGAAGACAAAGGATGGAGCTTGGAGCATGAAGATTCTTATCCTTGAAGGTTGCTTTTGAAGACTTAGGAGATAGGAGATATAGGGAGAGCTTTAGATTAGACTGATTTCTTCTTTCAAACATAGAGAGCTTCTTGTGCCTCTATTCCATCCTATGACACAAGGTCCCCAAAATAAGTTCCATCTCTCCTTAGGAGGGATATAGAGCATGCTTTGATTGGGTAGAACCTTGAGGATATCTTTCACTTGCTGTGTTAATATCTTAGTGATTTCCTTGGGTTATCACTAAGCCTCTTAACATTCCAACTTCATCTATTAGTTGATTCTCTCCTGTGAGTGCTTGCCTTGAAGAGATGGACCTATTGAGGGTAAGGTTCATTAAAGATTGGTGAGGATAAAGCCTGTGCCTGTCGAAGCTGGGTATCTGTTGAAGTTAGGGTCCTGCTGCTGTTTGAAGTTGTTTATCTGTTGGGGTTCATTACTTGCTAGAGCTTGGAGAGTTTTAAAGATAAGAGCTTATCTAAAGCTTGAAGAAGCTTGGAGAATGAAGATGGGGTCTTACTTGAAAGGGTTATTGTCACCTTCCTTGCTGTTAATCAACTGTCGCTGTCAGAGCTGTTGCTGTTTGAGCTGTTACTGTAGGAGCTGGTGTTGCTGTCAGAGCTGGTGTTGGGTTTTATTTCTTTTTTCTGTATTGTCTGTTGGCTTGTTCAGCTTGCCCCTTAGGTTTGAAGTGAAGCTGTTTCACTTTGCCTATTATTTTCCCAGGTTCGAGGTTGAGTGGAACTCCCTTGCCTTGCTTGTACTGCTGCATCTCATGCATGTTTATTGTTTACTGTATATATCTGTTTCTTTTGCTTTTTATCCCCTAGGATCTCTGTTTCCCTCTGTGCAAGAAAGAAATATGACAGACATTAGGTTTTAACCCATGCATGACAACGTTAGGGTAGTTTTGACTCCCCTTTCAAACCATAGGTTTTTAGAGTTCTTTCTCTTCTACCTCAAAACAATTCCAAACACAGTAATAAGGATAATCGATGTCGTACGCTACGAGCCTTAAGCTATTTGAGAGAGGGTTGCTGGAGGGTCACTCTTCAGTAACTTGATTGCTTAGTGTGTTACCCCTAGGGTGACATACGACGTAGTCGCTCTCAAATCACAGTCTCTAGTGCGTCAGAGATTGCAAACATTATAAAAAACATTTCTTGCGTAAAAGACTGAAAACAAACATCAAAGTGTCATTTTTGTCCGCCTGGACCCGTAATCAGGAGAAAACCTTTTTTAGAAGGATAAAAGATAAACAGACAAATCTGTGTCTTCCGTAGCCCGAACTACGTTTGCTCTGATCTTTCATGCCGTATGAAAGTATGTAGGCATAGGATGCCGTATCCTAGCGAGCAACCTTCCCCCCTTAACCCGTAGGTAGGCGAACTACGTTGACTCTGATTTCTCGTTCCAGACGGGAATACGTAGGCATAAAGTGCGATACTTTGCCGAGTCATTTTCTTTTTCTTTCTTTTAACCCTCGACCCTTAGTGTAGATAGAATAACAATCCGTACTAGAAAACAAGCGTGGATCTCGTTGAGTACGACGGACGTGAGGGGTGCTAATACCTTCCCCTTGCGTAACCGACTCCCGAATCCAGGATTTGGTTGCGATGACCATTCCTTTCCCGTCTTTGCGTTAGGTTTACTCTGAGCGTGGCGACTCTTCTGTCATAGCCGGCGCCAATTTTTCGCAGTAGCGACAGCTAGTGACTCTGCTGGGGACAAGAATATCCCCTATGCGAGTCAATCCTAGCGCTTGTTTTCCCGTCGTGGGTGTTGTATAGATTTACTTTTCTGTCTTTACTTTCCGCATTTTACTATCGGCTTTATATTATTATTGCTATTATGGGGAAGGGGTAATCTGTTGAGAAATAAGTCGGACCTGGGCTTGAGGTTACACCTAGACTTAGAAGTAGAGAGTAGTGGTTATCCTGCTTGCTTAGCTCGCACCAGCTAGCCGCGAAATTTACGCTCGAACGAGATTCTCTTTGATGCTTCTTGCCAGGACCTTAGGGCTCGACAAGTTGTCTGACCCGAGGTTTGTCGACTCTGGGGACCTATCAATTGGGATTCAACTAAGTGAGGCCGCTTCAAGGGATGATGATGCCACACCTTCTGGGTATCGTATCATCGCTCTTGAAAGTCTGTGACGTTGAACCCGCATAGGATGTCGTACCTCGTCTGTGAGTTAAGTACATACATGTGAGGGGTAGGTGGTTTTGTTTGCAGGAAACCTTTGACCTCAGAATACCTGGTTTATCTCTGGCAGTGAGATGTAGTTACAGGGTTCATTTGAGTGGTTGGTTTGAGATGAAGATTTGATGGTTCTCAAGATTCAGTACAAAGCAGCATTGCACTTGGTCCCTTGTTCGCATATGCATGTGCATTTTCATGACTGCATTTCATTAACATGTATTTATGTTGTAGGTGTGATTATTCCCCTCTGATTCTAGCATATCTTCTAGCCAGACATGGAGTCCCTGAAAAGGACAGTTGCGTACCGATTGCATTCACCAGATATCAGTTCCTTGCTGGGTTTAGTTGCTCTAGCAGATGAGAGAGTGAGGGTTGAGTTCAGAGTATCTTATGGGAGATTGTTTAGTTTGTTATACAGACCTTCAGCATTTGAGACGACTAGGGTGTATACTTTGATGCAGTTTTATGAGCCGCAGCTGAGATGTTTCTTATTTCCCGACTATATTCTGGCACCCACTTTGGAGGAGTATTCTGCGATGTTGGGAGTTCCTGTATTAGACTAGATGCCTTTCATACACATTGATGTTGAGCCTGAGTTAGCTACACTCGCTGAGATTGTCAGTTTAGACGCTTCTGAGTTCCCCGGAGGTTTGGTCAAGCTGAATGGAGCTTATGGTTTTCACCTGCCTATCCTGGTTGAGAAGGCTACACAGTGCGCGAAGAGTGGATGTTGGGTTGCTTTCAGTGCCATTCTAGCTGTCTGCATCTACGGGATTGTCTTATTTCCTAATGTGCCAGATTTTGTCGACTCAGATGCCTTCTTGATTCTTGCCTCGAAGAATCCAGTTCCTACTCTCTTGGGCGATGTTTATCATTCCATTCACTACAAGAATGAGAAACGTCGTGGCAAGAATGTTTCCTGCTGTCTTCCTCTCTTGTACAGGTGGTTCCAGGGGCATCTTCCAAAGACAGGGCCTTTTGTTGATGCTGTTGATACTCTGGATTGGTCTTCCTGGTTGATGGGGCTATCTGCTGAGAACATCATTTGGTTTGATCGGAGTATGCTTGGCACTGATATTATGTATAGTTGCGATGGCTTTCCGAATGTCCCCTTGATTGGACGGAAAGGATGTATCAACTATAACCCTTCTCTGCTGGTGAGACAGTTTGGTTATGATTTGAGGGACGCTCCTATTGAGAAGGAGATACAGGAATCTCTGTATCTCACAGGCTTATTAGACGTAGCTGTTTTGATCAGATTGAGACATGCATGGGCTAACGTCCACAGGAGAGGGAAAGCTTTGCTCGGTAAGAGCAACAACAGAGCTTATGATCCTTATTTGGCTTGGATCCGCGAGAGAGCTAGTATGTTCTTGATGCCTTATCCTGCTGTGGAACCCCTGTATCTTCCAATGATTGAAGTACCTACTTCGGCAGAGAGTGAGAAGTATAACAAATTGTTGGCTGAAAACGAAAAACTGAAGAAAGCCAATGATGAGTTAGAGAAGGAGATCTTCCAGTTGTGTCATGAGAAGAATGAAGCTACATTCACTGTGAGGGAACAAACTGAGTTGATTAATAGGTTGGGTTCAGAGTTGACGGAGGAAACCAACAAGAAAGAAAAAGTGGGGATAGCCTTGAACGGTGTTAGCAAGTTGCTTACTTCCAAGAAGGAACTTTTAAGCAAAGCTTATACCCGCCTCAGCAAGTGGGAAGCTTTGTGGAATGCCACGCTTACCAAGCGGAAGGAGCGTGAAGATGAACTGAAGCTGCAGATTGCCACGCTAGAGGCACAGATTAGAGCCCAAGATGCAAGGGTTGTTGAAGAGACATCACTTAGGAGCGCTGTTGAGCCTAGAGTAAGTAACCTTGACGAGAAGCCGAGAGGTTATGAAGTGAAGGCCGGTTCCAAGAGGTATAGACTTGACGAGAGTTCTGGCGAAGGAACCTGCCAGAACGACGCCAAAAAGCTGAGATCCACTACCGAGCGGCATGCCTTACTGATACAGGAGTTGATCTCCCGACTAGGGCACTCGGAGGCATTGAGGATATTGGAAGATGTCAGAGCACGCCATTTGGCCTGATTTATCTTTGCCTTGCCTTTGTTATCCGTACTTGTATTTTGACCATCGGCAGGCTTGTTGGCCGAGGTCTCTTCAGTTGTATTCAGTTGTACTCTTGTACTCAGCCTCTTGGCATGTGTTTATATATGAGGGTTTTCTGATTCCTTGCTTGCTTGAGGGGGGCTCCATTGTCGTGATGGCCTTCTCTCCAAAACTAGAATCGGGGGGAATATAACTTGTAGCATAGTTACACAATTGCATATGCATTCATATTGCATGACCGGTATTCTTGAATCTGTATCTTATTTCCTGCATCTTCAGGTTTTTCAGGATTGACGAACAAAGAGTTCACCGCTATTCAACCCGAAACAACTGCAAGAGAATCATGGATCAAGTCCAAGTGGAGATGCAGGAAATTCGCGAGAAGTTGAATCTGTTCATGCAAGCAATGGAGAACATTGCTAAGGGCCGGGAGAGCCTCTAGACTTTGGTATAGCCGCTGCTGACGCGGGCTAATGGGAATGGCAATAATGACCACAACTCTGCGCACGTTGAAACTATTCCGGAGGATGGGCCCCGTACACCTGTGGTTCCACCTGTGGTGACCCCACTTGTTGTGGTTGTAAACGATGGCGCTGGCGCTGGCAATGGTAACGCAGGGAATGGAAATGAGACTGTTGTTAACAATGTTGGATTTGGGGACGCCAACCAAGGCGGTGGTAACAACAATGGTGGTAATAGTTTCGGCAACAATGGTTTCGGCTATAATGATCAGGGATTTGATTACGTCAATCAGGACGGGAAATACGGCTTCAACGCTTAGGGTTTCGGTTACGACGGTTTTCGCAATGCTAACCAGGGGTATGGTGGATTTGGTAATATGAATGGTGCTGGGGTGATCCCTGTCAACACTGGGTTTGGACCTGTTAGGGTCAACCAGGGTTTCGGTAACGGGGGACGAGGTCCCATGATCAATCAGCAAGGGTTTGGTCGCAACACTAGTTACGACGGATATGGAAATGGAAATGTGAATTGGGGCGAAGACTGCCAGGAGGACGCCTTTTCTCGAAGAGGTGTGGGATTTGAAGGACGTGTTGATCCTGTGTAGAGGATCAGAATGCTTGAAGAACAGATGAAGGGGGTAGTGAATCAGAACTCCACCGGTTTGGATATGACTACAATGGGCTTGGTACCAGGGCTGAGAGTGCTGTTGAAATTCAAGGCTCCCACTTTTGACAAGTACAAGGGGG
The DNA here is from genome assembly GCA_963859935.3 of Lathyrus sativus. Classification (NCBI taxonomy): domain Eukaryota; kingdom Viridiplantae; phylum Streptophyta; class Magnoliopsida; order Fabales; family Fabaceae; genus Lathyrus; species Lathyrus sativus. The sequence goes on from OZ012738.1 coordinate 84,325,808, forward strand.
ACACCTGCCCTAAGGTCCATGTCCGCTCTTACTACAGAAGGATGTCCGCGTATTCAGATGATGAAAGGATGCTCATGCATTTCTTTCAGGATAGCCTATCAGGACCTTCACTTGAATGGTATATGGGGCTGGAGCCCACGCAGATCAAAACCTGGAAGTAGTTGGCTGATGCTTTCATGACACATTACAAATATAACAGCGATCTGGCGCCAAACCGGGTCCAACTGCAGGGTTTGTCACAAAAGAACGGGGAAAGTTTTAAAGAGTATGCGCAAAGGTGGCGCGATATGGCAGCGAGGGTGCACCCTCCTTTAATTGAAAGGGAGATGAATGACATGTTCATTGGGACATTTACTGGGGTGTTCTACGAAAAATTATTCAGTGTGTCATTAAGCAGTTTCTCAGATTTGATTCTTATGGGGGAGATGATCGAGAACGGAATTAAAGTTGGAAGGTTCCAAGCAGGTGAGTCTACTTCAACAGGAGGTGCTTGAAAAGCATTTGGTGGTAGACGACAGGGTGATACTAGTTCCGTGTTTGGTGGCAGGGGCAGGGGCAGAGGAAGACATCAGTATGTTCAGCCTCAACAGATAGCTAGTGTCACTATCCCTTTTCCTCAACAAGGGCAGCCTCAGCCACAACAACAACAACCACAACAACAGCAAGGACAGAATCCTGGACAGAGAAGGGTACAAAATGCGAGAGCGAAAAGAGTGTTCAACGCACCTCCTTCCACGTATGCAGAACTCCTCCAGACCCTGCTAGGGTTGAACTTGGTTGAAAAGAGGACTTTGGCACCACCTACAGGGGCAGTACTTCCTTACGGATACGACGCCAACAAGCATTGCGATTTCCATTCCGGGGCACCCGGGCATGATATAGAAGCTTGTCAGGCATTTAAACACAAAGTTCAGGATTTATTGGATAGCAAAGCTATTAACTTTGGACAGGTGGGTCCAAATATCGTACAACAGCCTATGCCCAATCACGGGGCAAACGCCATCTTGACAGAGGAGAATTTGAACCTAGTGATGGATGTCAATGAGCTGAAGACACCGTTGGGCGAGATTAAAAGCACGCTGTTAAAAGGGGGTGTATTCCCAGGTTGTGATGAATTTTGCTTGGATTGTTGGACCCAGCCAAAGGGTTGTAAGGAGTTGAAGCAGGGTATTCAGGCTATGATGGATGAAGGTACCTTGCAATTCGATAGCACCGCGGTTGAAAAGCCTGTAGAGGCATTGTGTGATGAGCAGAACGATGTTGCGACGGTAACAATTCTGAGGAAAATAATAACGATAACGGCGCCCGCCAGGCGGCCGACGATCACAATTACCAAAGCAGGACCGGTTCCTTTTGAGAGTACCAAAGCAGTGCCGTGGACTTACGGGTTGGAGGTATCTTGCGATGGTGAGAAAATTGAAGTCAATGGACAACCAGCTGGGGTTGTAGATAATGTTGTCGGAACAGGGGGTATGACCAGAAGCGAAAGAATCTTCACGTCACCCGAGGTAGAGGCAGAAATATTAGCCAAGGGTAAAGCCAAGGTAGCTGAGGGTGGTCCTTCTCAGTCAAATGAAAGGGAAACGTCACTTAAGGATGTGGAGGAGTTTATGAGGCTCATTCGTAAAAGTGACTACAAAATTGTGGAGCACCTCTAGCAAACGCCGTCAAAAATTTCCATCTTATCCTTGTTATTATGTTCCGAGGCCCATCGGAACGCTTTGCTGAAGATTTTAGACACGTCGTTTATTGCGCAACAAGTTTCTGTTAATCAGTTAGAAGGGGTGATGGCGCATGTCAATGCGGGGCACAGTTTGGGCTTCACAGACTTTGATTTGACTCCGAGAGGGAGAGAGCACAATATGGCATTGCATGTGTCAGTCGAATGCTAGGGCACGGCCATGTCCAATGTTTTAGTAGACACTGGATCTTCCCTGAATGTGCTACCGAAGAAATCCATGATGAAGTTAGATATCAGGGGGATTATCTGCACACCCAGTGACTTAGTGGTGAGAGCGTTCGATGGAACGAGGAGGTCAGTTTTCGGATCAATAATATTACCGTTGCAGGTGGGGCCTGAGATATTCGAAACTGAATTCTATATAATGGACATCCAGCCAGCGTATAGTTGCCTTCTTGGGCGCCCATGGATTCATGCTGCCGGGGCAGTCACGTCCACGTTACACCAAAAGATGAAGTATATGGTTGGGGATAGTGTCGTCACTGTTTGTGGGGAAGAAGATATTCTGGTTAGCCATTTGTTTTCGTTCAAATATGTTGAGGTCGACGGTGAAATACACGAAACACCCTGTCAAGCCTTCGAGGGGTTGCGAGTTAAAGACAAAGCTCAGGGTTCCAGTAAAATATCATACGTGGCCGTGTCATCCTACAAAGAGGCTCAGGCTCTGGTGCAGGCAGGCAAAACCAAGGGCTGGGGTCAGGTGTTGGAGATTCCCGTGAAGAATGACAAGTTCAAGCTTGGATATCATCCTTCGTCATCAGCATCCTCTTCAGGAGCGCCCAAGTTCAGAGGGCCGATAACCATCACGCCGAATGGGGTGAGCTTCGAGACCATCAATGCTGTTTCCGATTCTGAGGAAGGAGATAGCGACTGTGACATGGACGCGTGGATCAAGCCAAGCGTGCCAGGACAAAGTCTCTGCAATTGGTCTATCCAGAAAACTGTTCCTGTGACAACTAAACAGTAATGATTTGTTTTCTTAATTGTTGAATAAATCCTGTGTCCTACCCGGGGCATGGTGATTTTGCTTAGGGCCATTTGGTTATGTACATTACGTTGTTTAATCATGAAATAAAGGCGTTTTTCATATACAAATATTGTGATCCCTGTTTTTCTGTTTTTGTGTTTTACAATAAAATGGCAATGTGGTTATTTGCTTTGTCTGTGTTTTGAAGCATTTAACCATTTCCTTTGCAGGATTACTATTTCAGATGACATCTATGAACCGCCTATGACTCACTTCGACTTCGAGCACCCGGTATTTCAGGCTGAGGAAGAGATTGTCGAAGTGGCGACGTACCAGAAGAGTTGACCTGGTTAGTGAAACAAGAAGAAAGAATCATTCTGCCTCATGAGGAAGTCATTGAGATTATCAATTTAGGGTCGGAAGAGGTTGTGAGAAACATCCGTATCGGGGCCGCGCTGCAGAGCAACATCAAGCAAAGGTTGGTTGAGATGCTCAAAGAGTACAGTGATATATTTGCTTGGTCGTACGAGGATATGCCTGGGTTGGATACGGATATGGTTGTTCACCGTCTGCCATTGCGAGAAGAATGTCCGCCTGTTAAGCAGAAACTCCGAAGAACCCGACCGGACATGGTTGTGAAGATCAAGGAGGAAGTTCAAAAACAGTGGGATGCTGGTTTCATAGCTGTTACAAAATATCCCTCATGGGTCGCTAATATTGTGCCAGTGCCGAAAAAAGACGGTAAAGTGCGAATGTGTGTAGACTACCGTGATTTGAATAGGGCGAGCCCGAAAGATGACTTTCCACTTCCTCACATCGATGTGCTGGTTGATAACACTGCTCAGTTCTCCGTATTCTCCTTCATGGATGGCTTCTCAGGCTATAATCAGATCAAAATGGCTCCAGAAGACATGGAGAAGACTACCTTCATTACTCCCTGGGGAACATTTTGTTACAAAGTGATGCCCTTCGGATTGAAGAACGCTGGGGCAACATATCAACGTGCTATGACGACTCTCTTTCATGACATGATGCATAAAGAGATCGAGGTTTATGTTGATGATATGATTGCCAAATCCCAGACGGAGGAAGAGCATTTGGTTAATCTGCTGAAACTGTTCAAGAGACTTAGGAAGTTCAGGTTGAGACTGAACCCTAATAAGTGCACCTTCGGGGTGAGATCGGGTAAACTGCTGGGGTTTATTGTGAGCGAAAAAGGAATAGAGGTTGATCCTGCAAAAATAAAAGCAATACAAGAAATGCTGACGCCTAAAACAGAAAAAGAAGTGCGTGGGTTTTTAGGGAGGTTGAACTATATCGCCCGGTTCATATCTCACCTAACTCCGACGTGCGAGCCGTTATTCAAGTTGTTGAAAAAGGACCAGGTTGTGACCTGGAATGAAAATTGTCAAAAGGCGTTCGACAAAATAAAAGAATACGTGCAGGAACCTCCTGTTTTGATACCCCCAGTAGCCGGGAGACCGTTGATTATGTATTTGACGGTTCTTGAGGAAAGTATGGGTTGTGTTCTCGGTCAACACGACAAGACTGGGCGTAAAGAACATGTGATCTACTATTTGAGTAAGAAGTTTACTGACTGTGAGTCCAGATACTTAATGCTCGAGAAGACGTGCTGTGCGCTAGCCTGGGCCGCCAAACGTTTGAGGCAATACATGCTAAATCATACAACCCTGCTAATTTCAAAGATGGATCCAATCAAATACGTGTTTAAGAAGCAAGCACTCTCCGGAATAATTGCCCGATGGCAGATGGTGTTAACCGAATACGATATTCAGTATGTCTCGCAAAAGGCTATTAAAGGTAGCGTTCTGTCAGAGTACCTTGCAGAGCAGCCTATTAAGGACTACCAATCAATGAGGTTTGATTTTCCTGACGAGGATATCATGTACCTGAAAATGAAAGATTGTGAAGAACCATTGTCGGACGAAGGACCAGAATTGGGTTCCAAATGGCAGTTGATATTTGATGGAGCTGTAAATTCCTATGGTAGCGGAATAGGCGCGATTATTACTACTCCTCAGGGGTCGCTGTTGCACCCTAAAATTTGCTCAACCTACTTCACTTGGTTAATGTTTCAATTGCATTAGCATTTGCATAGTAGATCATATACATAATTCATCTGCATCTTATAGCATAGCAAGTTATCCAACAAGGGACCAAGTACTATTCTTATCTCTATGAGCCTATCAGGAGGTTATTATTCAAATTCAATCTTAGTCAAGTCATCAGAAAGAAGTTGAAGTCTAAAGAGGCCATTGGACCAAGCAAGGGGTCTCTCTCCTATCTTGAGGGTATTTGAAGATCATCAAAGAAATTGTGAGCTGGGGATTGAGCATGGAGGGTATACAGACATCATGGAGGACCTAGAGAGTCATGGTGAAAGTGAGACAAGTCATTGATGTGATCACAAGAGTTGCAGTTGAAGACAGTCAACTAGGGTTTCATCTGGGTCAACCCTGGGTCAACCCTAGGTCAAATGACTGATTGAAGGGCATCAAGGTCTATTTGAGAGATGTGGGATTCATAATTTGACATGTAGATAAGGATGTGGTGTTGTGCCAAGAAGAAATCAAGAGAAATCAAGAAGAAGAGGAGTTTCTAAATTAGGGTTTCTGTGTAAAATCCCTTGATTTAGGTCAAACTTCCAAGCAAGATATGTCAAAATGCAAGCTTCAAATGGATCCTTGGCCAACATGAAACTTGTAGAGGATCTCAAGAACTTTAATTTGAGTTGTGGAAGACATCAAGGAGATTTATAGAACTCAAGTTATGGCCCTTGCAAGTTATAGGTCATCTGAGGTATCTGAAATTTTGTCTGTGAAAGTTACTTGTCTTCCAAGCAACTTTTACCCCTCAAGGAGATTTCAAATGAACTTCTGGTCAACATAAGAGTTGTTCCTCATTGTCTTAGCTTGCTATAAAGGTATGGTATGCCTTCATATGATTTGTGGAACTCTAATTATGGTCTTGGAAAGCAAAGGGTATTTTGGTCATTTGAGAATTACAGGTCATTTCAAGCCTATGCCCAAAACTCATACAAGGAAGCTTCAAATGAAAAACTTCACAACATCAAACTTCCTCCAAATGACATTTTGAGTCTAGAAAAGTGATCATGAAAGTTTGGAAAGGCTCATAGCTCAAGGTTTCAAATTTGGTCATGTGAAAAGTGAATTTAATGAATAAAAGTGACTTAAAATTGAGATTTTTCATACCATGGCCAAATGAGATGAAGTTATAGGTCATTTTGATTGGAAAAAATGTTTTAAGAACATTGGCAAAAGTAGATTTTTGAGTTTAGGGCAAAGTTTGAGAGATACCATTGGTTACTTATGTATGAAGTTACACATGCCAAAATTCAAGGAAATTGTGCACAAGAAGTTTCTACCAAGTTCTAGAGTGTTCTATGAGTGTCTATATATTGAGTAGAGTCGATTCATTCAAGGGTTGGTGATTAATTTTGATCAAAACACATGTTTCATCTCATTCTTCCATTTTGCAAATCACATAAGAACTCTATCAAATCTTCATCATTCTCCACAATTCTTGATCCTATCATCATCTACATCCATCATAGATCAAGTTTCCATCAAAATCTGTTTGAATTGAAGAGGAATTCGTGTGCTACCAAGTGCATCATCCAAATTGCAAAAGGAAGTGGTTACAAGAATCCAAGAGGTTTGAGCAAGTGTTATTGCATACAGAATCAAGAATCAAGTTTGTTGATCAAGTTCAGAGCATTGCAAGCTTTGGATCCAAGGAATTCTGCATCTGTTTCCATCTCTAAACCAGGTTGGTGTTTTCTTCGAATTAGCATAGATTAGTTAGCATGATAGATAATCATTAGGTTAGAATGGTTAGGAATGGTTAGATGAATGTTTCTGGTGAATTTGAAGGCAATTCATGGAGGTTACCATTGAAGCACCAAAACTGTTGTGGCTTAGAACACCTAGGTTAGGGCATGATAATCTTGGTTAGATATATGAAAATGATCAGCATGGCACGTAGAATTCATTAGTGTAAGAGTTGGCAAGAATTGGCAAGCTTGATCTCAGTGTAACAATGGTGGAACCAGGGTTTTCTACCTATCGGGTTTGGATATGGATTGAGTTTTAAAAGAAACTAAGACCATGGCTTTGTAGAGGGAAGGATGTAGATCATTTTTGATCTTTACATCGTGAGTTTTCATCAAGAGTTGAGGGAGAACAGAGGTGATGAAGATTCGTGCATGGGAGGGATTTTTCTGAACTTAGGGTTTCTAGAGGTAGGAGATGAAGGAGGGTCGTTGGATCATGTAATGGACTTTGACTCTCAGACCAATCCAAGGGCTCACGTTTGATTTCAAAATTTGGAGGGAAGACTGGTTGTGAAACGCGTCGTTTCACTTAAAGCCTCAGACTGGGCTTTAGTTACAAATGCTATTCGCACCCCATTCACCCAGGCCCAATGCCAATTGAACTGATATTTTTACTTCTTGCACCGTTTTTGGTCATTCTTTCTTTTTATGTTTTTCTGATTAGCTGGGCCCAGACGCGCTTTGCTATACGCGCCCCCCAGTCTGGGCCCATTGTCCTTTTTTAAATGCTTTTAATTACTCACTGCACCCCTTAACCAACTTAATTCATATTAATCTCATTCATTTTTTTTATTTCTTCAAAAATTCATAACAAATAGAAAATTGCATATTTTTTAATGGTTGTTTTTGCATCTTTTTCATAATTCTGTTAAGAAAATTTTCACATAATAAAATTAGCATTTCATTTTACTTTTGTATTTTTAGTATATTTTTATTTTAAATAGGTTTTGAATAATGTTTAGTTAATGCATGATATTGTTGATTTTAGTTTAGTTAGATACTTGTATATTATGGGCCCATTCTTTTTAGAGTACTTCATTTAGGACTTTAATTTTCATATGAAATTTAATTCATGATTTTAGGATTACTTTTTTAGATGATTTGTTTAGGTGTGATTAGGAGAATCAAAACTAGGGTTTAGAGATAACATAGGTGTAGCAAATCATTTCTTTTAGGAGTTGTAGTTTGAATTTTGGGGTATGGGACTATAGGGATTATGGGTAGATAATAGATCCCTTAGAAAATATTAGGCTTCCCCTATTACTATTAGTATATTGCTTGTATTTGATTGATTGTGTGGTGTGCCCTCTCTAGGGTTATTATTTGACTGTGCGGGGTATTGGGCTTGTTTGGGGCTTGGGGTTGAGCTGAAGACTGTGCTGATGAAGCCCATTTGAAGATAAAAGAGAATGAAGACCAACTTCCAGAGTTGATGAGGAGTATCTCTTGCTGGTAGCTGTTGAAGGTTATAGGATCTAGGAGTTAGGCAGAGCTCTAGAGTAGAAAACTTGGTTCACAAACATGGAAGGTCTTGGTTGCCTCCATCCCTCTCTATGATGCAGAGTCTCTCTAAGACATTCACCCCCTTCCTTTGGAAGGCTTGGTGATAGTGTCTAAGAGATAGAACTCTTGAGAGAAATATTCTATGTGTTGTTAGCAGTCTGTTTGCCACCTTTGGTGGTCAACTAATTGCTTAGCACCCCCAGATCATTCTTGTGATTGGTTCCTCAGCTGGGAGATTAGGACTTGAAGAAAAGCCATTGGGAGATTGAAGATAGAGACTTTGCTTGAAGGCTGTGAAGATAAAGACTGAGGCTTACTTGGAGCTGGTAGATGGTTGAAGATGACTTGAAAGTTTACTAATGAAGACTGCTTTGTTGTTTAGCTTTTGCTGTTGATAATTCTTTTTGTATTGATTGAATTTCCCTGACTGTATTGCTTGCTGTTTAACCTGTTAGGTTGAAAGTGAATTCTATTCACTTTTTCCTGTTGTTTTCTAGGTTCGAGGTTGAGTGGGACTCCCTTGCCTCGCTTGTATTGTTGCATGCATGCATTTTACTGCTTTATTATATATTTGCTATTGTTTCTGTTTCCGTTTATCCCTTAGGATCTCTGTTTCTCTCCGTGCAAGAGAGTAACATGATAGACATTAGGTCTCAACCCATGTATGATAATATTAGGGTAGATTTTATCCCCTTTTTAACCCTAGGATTTTAGAGTGTCATCTCTTCTTTCTTCAAAACAACAGAAAAACATTAATAAAGGTTATAACAGAAATCAATTCATTTCTTCCGTCAAAAGATTTGAACAAACAAAACTTTTTGCAATAAGAAAACCCTTGTTTAAGGTGAGATTTTTCATAAAAGACACTTGAACAGCTTGTGTTGTGCGTAGCCCGAACTACGTTTGCTCTGATCTTTCATGCTGTGTGGAAGTACGTAGGCATAGGATGCGATATCCTAGCGAGCAACTTTTACCCATCCTCCCCCGTAGTTAGGCGAACTACGTTGACTCTGATTTCTCGTACCAGACGGGAATACGTAGGCATAAAGTGTGATGCTTTACCGAGTCATGTTTTCTTTTCAGACCTCATCCTTTAGTTTAGATAGAAGTGTAATCCATACAAACCAAGCAAGCGTGGATCACATCGAGTACGATGGACGTGAGGGGTGCTAATACCTTCCCCTTGCGTAACCGACTCCCGAATCCAGGATTTGGTTGCGAGGACCATTCCTTTCCCCGTTTTGCGGTAGGTTTACCTCGAGCGTTTCCTTTCCCTCCTTTGGGATAAATAACGCACGGTGGCGACTCTTCTGTTCAGCCGGCGCCGATTTTCGCAGTAGCGACAGCTGGCGACTCTGCTGGGGATCCAACGTCCCCTGGCTGCTAAGGACTGCGATAGTTCCTTATGCATTTGGGATCCAACGTCCCTTAAGCGAGCCAATCCTAGCGTTTGTTTTCCCGTCGAGGATTTTGTATGGATTTATATTTCTGTCATTTACTTTCAGCATTATATTATTGTTATTATTGTTGTATTGGGGTGTGACGGGTGTTCTATGATTGAGAGATAAGCCGGACCTGGGCTTGAATGCACCTAGAATTAGAGTGGAAATTAGTGGGTTCGCACGTGCTTTGCATGTCCTAGTGTCCCGCGAAATCCATACTCAGACGAGGTTCTTCTGGTTGGCCTCCTGTCCTGCCCTTTGGGTGGCTCGGGTTGCTGGTTAGTTGGATTGTCGACTCTGAGAACCGATCATTTGGAAGTTGGCTAAGTGAGGCCTCTTCAGGATTTGATGATGCCACTCCTTCTGGGAATCGTATCATCAACCCTGAAAGTCTGTGACGCCGACGACCGCATAGGATGCCATACCTTTGTCAGTTACTAGGACATCTACCTGTGAGAGGGTTTGGGGTTATGCAGGTAACTAGACCTTCAGATACTGGTTATTTCTTGATCTGAGATCCTGGGTATTTATGGATAGTTTTGAGGTCTATCAGAGACCAATCAGAGTTATGTCGTGGGGTCTGTCAGAGACCAATGTTGGAGCTTTGTATTGGGTCTATCTGAGACCAGGGTTTGAGGAATTCTGGAGGGTCTATCTGAGACTTTTGATATGGTTCAGGCTTCTCAGCCACGGCATTTGGTCCCTGTTGCATGTTGCTTGCATTGCATTGTTTGCATAACCATTATCATTGCATCCCATTAACGTGTGTCTGTGCTGCAGGTGCATTTGCATATTCTCTGGTTCTAGTGTCCAGACTCCTGAGTATTGATCATGGCTGGTTTGAGGATGACAATTGCCTACAAGTTACCTATCCTCGATATTACTCCCCTCCTGGGTCTGATTTCTCTTGCTGATGAGGATGTCCGTAGAAGCTTCAGGCAGAGTTACGGACGGTTGTTGAGATTGGTTCGCAAACCAACTGATGATGAATTGAATGGGCTGTACACCTTGATGCAATTCTATGACCCTGCTTTGAGATGCTTCACATTCGCTGACTTTATTTTGGGGCCAACCATCGAAGAGTATGTAGAGTTTACTGAGCTTCCAGTACAGAATGAGGTTCCTTTTATTCACTCTGCCGCTGAGCCCAAGGTGGAGGACTTGGCTAAGGCCTTGCACATGAATGCTTCTGAGCTGTTGATGACTTCTTGGCGAGGGGTTCCAGGTTTCTCTCTCCAGTTTCTGGTTGGTAAGGCTCAAGAATACGCCAAGAATGGATGTTGGGTGGTCTTTAACGCTGTTTTGGCTCTATGCATTTACGGGATAGTGTTGTTTCCCAATTTCCCAAATTTTGTGGACATGGATGCATTTCATTTGTTTGCTGCTGGCAACCCGGTACCCACATTGATCGGGGACTTTTACCATTCGATGCACTACAGAAATGAGAACAGGAGAGGAAAGAACGTCTCTTGTTGCGTGCCTTTGCTGTACATGTGGTTTAAGAGCCATCTTCCCCTAAAGGGACCTTTTGTGGATAGTGTAACTACAGCTGAATGTGAAGCGTCTGATGAGACTATCTTCTGAAGACATTGAGTGGTTTGACCGAGACTTGTTGGGGTCTGAGCTTATCTTCAGTTGTTCTGGGTATCCTAATGTTCCGTTGATAGGGAGAAAAGGGTGCATCAATTACAACCCATCTCTGTTCGTTCGCCAGTTTGGATACGCGTTGAAGAACCCACCTCAGGAGGAAGAAGTACAGGAATCTCTGTACTTCACCGGTGATTTGAATGGAGAGTTACTGGCCAAGCTTCAGCATGCCTGGAGGCGTATTAACAGAAAAGGGAAACCCCTGTTGGGGAAGAATGATTGTCAGGCTTATACACCCTACAAAGTTTGGATCCAGGAGAGAGCAAGACAGTTACTGATGCCATTTCCAGCTGCGTCGGTTCCTGTTCATATTCCGGTGGAAGAACCAACCACTGTCACTAGGGAGGCCTAGGAGCGAGTTGTAAAAGAAAAGGAAGCCTTGATGAAGATTAATGAAGAGTTAGAAAAGGAGCTGGCTCAGATGCGTAGTGAGAAGAACAAGGATGTGCATTCTTTCCAACGGCAGATCGAGTTAGTAAACAGGCTAGGTGCTGAGTTGACTGAAGAGAAAAAGAAGCGCGAACGTCTGGGTCAAGAGTTCAGAAGCTCTCATGACATGTTGGAGTCCAAAAAGAAAGCACTCGATGCCGCTCACCGGGAAATCTCTTCTTGTAACAAGACGTGGAATGCTACGCTAACCAACAACAAAAAGAGGGAAGACAAATTGAAGCAGCAAATTTCGGAACTCGAAGAGCAGTTGAAGGCTAGCATTAAGAAGCATGAAGAGGAGGTAATGGCCAGATATAGTCTCCAGAATGCATTGAACAAGGCCATCGAAGGCAGGAACGAAGCTGTGTCTCAGAAGCGGAAGCTAGAGGATCGCTTCGGAGAAGGGGCATGGGAGGAAACCGCTGGTGACGGGAGACGTGTTCTCAAACGAAGAAATCAACTTGTTGAGGGGCTGCTTACCCGACCAAGTCATCCAGAGACTAAGAAGTTACTAGAAGAGTACCAGGCTCATGAGTGTACTTGACCATTTCATATATTAATGTGTATGCTTTATTTGCATTTGTACTGACCATCACCAGGATTGTTGGTTGAGGTCATGCCTTCCTATTGTACACTCGGTGATATTGTATTCTTGGCTTAATGGATTTCTCTGCAATATACGAGGTTTTCTATGATTCGGCTCCGATCACCATATTGCTAGCACTGTCACTGCACTGGCACATTCACACTAGAATCGGGGAATGATAATCCCTAATGCACAGACACATGTTGCACTCTGCATACATACTCATATTTGCATTACAGGTTTGTGATCCGTGTATCTTATCTCCTGCATCCGTTCCAGGTATTTTCAGGATTGCAGAAAAGCGGGTCCACCGTTACTCTACAAGGACTAACCAGAAGAAGATCATGGACAACATGCAGAGTGAAATGCAAGAGATGCGTGACAGGATGGCCCTGCTCATGCAAACCATGGAGACCATCGCCAAAGGACAAGAGCAGCTGCAGAATCTGGTTCAACCGATAGTCGCACGGGCTGAAAATAACGGGACACCGCATGGTGAAAATATTGCTGCTTCTCCCCGAATTGAGAATCGTCAAAGTGCTGATGCTATTCCCGTAACCGGTGTGAATGCTGGAGAAACTGGTCCTGTAGGTGGAGGTGGGAACACCGGTAATATGAATGCCAATGCAGACACTACTGGGGTATTTGTGGGTAATGTCAACCAGGGTTTCAATGGGGGCGTTGAGAATGTCGGAATGAATGGTATCAGTGGTAATCAGGGCTTCAATGGTGTGAACATGGGGTATGGCAGCACTGCTGGCGCCAAGGCTGGGTTTGGTGGCTATGGTAATCTTGGATATGGAACTGGTGCATACAACGCTCAAGAGATGGGCAATCTGAGGTACGACCCCAGGTATTTCCAAACGGGTCCGGGCCGTGATGCAGATTATGTTGGATACGATGCAGTACCTCGCTGGGAGGATCGTCAGGAGGATGTGTTCTCTGGTCAGAATGAGGGTTATGAAAGAGCTAGGGATGGAAACCATCGGATGAGACTGCTAGAAGAGAAAGTGAACGGATTGGCCAGCCAGAATGCTCTTGGGCTGGATATGTAAAATATGGGGCTGGTCCCAGGGTTGAGGGTCCCGCTGAAATTCAAAGCGCCGTCATTTGATAAGTACAAAGGGGATACATTCCCTAGGGTGCATGTACGCGCATTTTACAGGCGTATGTCTGCGTATTCCGAGGATGAAAAGATGCTAATGCACTTCTTCCAGGATAGCCTGTCAGGGCCATCGCTGGAGTGGTACATGAGCTTGGAGCCTACTCAGATCAGGAGTTGGAAAGAGCTGGCAGAGGCTTTTGTTCGACATTATCAGTATAACAGTGATCTTGCCCCTAACCGAGTCCAGTTGCAGAGCATGTCTCAAAAGTCTAGCGAGAGCTTTAAGGAATACGCCCAGAGATGGCGAGATCTGGCTGCTAGAGTACACCCTCCGATGGTGGAGCGCGAAATGATGGATATGTTCATAGGAACTTTCTCTGGAATGTACTATGACCGGTTGCTCAATTTTTCGATGAGTACTTTCTCTGAGTTGATCTTGATGGGGGAGCGCATTGAAAATGGGGTAAAAATTGGTAAAATTCAAGCGGGCGAGTCCAGTTCCGCCGGAGGTAATAAGAGGACGTTTGGTGGTAAAAGGCAGGGTGATACCAACGCCGTATACAATGCTCGACGAAGGAATAAAAGTCAGAACTGGCATCAGCAGTCACAGGTTGCAAGTGTAACCATTCCAGGGCCTTCTCAGCAGCAGAGACAACAACCACAGCAGCAGGCTCAGCAACAGCCTAATAATAATCAGCGCAGACTTCAGAACCCACGACCAAGGAGAGTATTCGAAGTACCGCCAGTATCATATGCAGAACTCCTTCAAACTTTGTTGAAGTTGCAGCTAGTCGAGAAGAGGACCTTAGCACCACCAACTGGCCAGCCACCAGTCGGATATGATGTTAATGAGCACTGTGACTTCCATTCGGGTGCACCAGGGCACAATATTGAAAATTGCCTAGCTTTCAAGCATAAAGTACAGGATTTGCTTGATAGTACGACTATTAACTTCGGGAAGGAAGGTCCCAATATCACGCAACAGCCAATGCCCAAGCATGGTGGGGCTGGGGCCAATGCAATCATGGTAGATGGTGAGTTGAACTTGGTTTCGGAAGTGAGCAAGCTGAAAACCCCTTTGAGTTACGTAAAGCAGTGTTTATTGAAAGGAGGTGTCTATCCCGGTTGTAGTGAAGAGTGTGTTGACTGTTTGGTTCAACCTGAGGGCTGTGAGAAGTTGAAAAGGGGAGTTCAAGGTTTGATTGATGAAGGAATCCTGCAGTTTGACAGGTCTGTGGGGCGAGAGAAGTCTGTTGAGACAGAATCTGAAAGAGAGCGCCGTGAGGTTGCTACGATCACCATTCCGTTCAAATCAGTGACGATTTTGGCATCATCGAAAAGGCCGACCATTACTATTACTAAGGCTAAGCCAGTCCCTTATGAAAGCACAAAGGCAGTCCCGTGGAGTTATGGTGCTGAAGTGTATTGTAATGGGGAAAAGATTGACTTGAATGATCCGCCAGCGGGGTCCATAGATAACATAGTGGGAGCGGGCGGTATAACCCAGAGCGGAAGAATTTTCACTTCACCTGAGGTCGAGGCAGAGAGGCTGGCCAGAGGTAAGAACAAAGTTGTTGAGGGGGAATCTTCGGGGAGTAAAGAGAAAGAGCCGATAACCAAAGATGTGGAAGAATTCATGAGGTTGATTCGCAAAAGTGATTACAAGATTGTAGAGCACCTGCAGCAGACCCCGTCAAAGATCTCCATATTATCGCTGTTGTTGTGTTCTGAGGCGCATAGAAATGCCCTATTGAAGGTACTTGAGACATCCTTCGTGCCGCAAGAGATTTCAGTTAATCAGCTGGAGGGGGTTATGGCACATGTTAATGCAGGGCATGGGCTGGGATTCACGGATTTTGACCTAACACCTAGAGGGCGCGATCACAATAATGCCTTGCACATCTCTATCGAATGCCGGGGCACTATTTTATCCCATGTGCTGGTAGACACTGGGTCTTCGTTGAATGTGTTACCAAAGAAAGCCCTGTTGAAATTAGATACCCGTGGGATGTTGTTCACCCCTAGTGATTTGGTGGTGAGTGGCCTTTGACGGAACAAGGAGGTCAGTATTCTGGTCAGTGACGTTACCCATCCAGGTAGGTCCGGAGGTGTTTGATACAGTGTTTTACATCATGGACATCCAGCCTGCATATAGTTGTTTGATTGGGAGACCTTGGATTCATGCCGCTGGGGCAGTAACTTCTACACTCCATCAGAAGCTGAAGTATATGGTTGAGGGGAGTATTGTGACGGTGTGTGGTGAAGAGGATATCTTAGTCAGTCATTTGTCTTCCTTCAAGTACGTGGAGGTAGATGGAGAAATTCATGAAACGTTGTGTCAGGCGTTCGAAGGGGTGAAGATTAAAGAAGAAGCTCCAGTGAAGAGTGAAGGGCAAGAGGTGGTCGTCTCCTCATATAAAGAAGCCAAGGCGTTGGTACAAGCAGGAGAGACTCAGAAGTGGGGGCAGGTTCTGGACATCCCAGTGAAGCAAGATAGGTATGGCTTGGGGTACCGCCCATCTCCCTCGCAGAGCGCGCCTAAATACAAGGGACCTGTCGTGTTCACGCCCGGAGGAGTTAGTTTCGAAAGGATTAACGCCGTGTCTGATACGGAGGAAGTGGATAGCGACTGCGACATGGACGCATGGATTCGACCCAGCACGCCGGGGCAAAGCCTATGCAACTGTTCCATCCAGGACGTCATCCAAGTCACCAAACAGTAATGCGTTGCTTTTTCAATCATTGTATGATCACATGCCTTTCCCGGGGCATCGATGATCTTGTCTTAGGGCCTAACTTTTTACCTGTATGTTTGCATGATCAATAAATGACGGCGTTTTTTATATTCAAATGTTGTGATCCTTTTCTTTCTGTTTTTATTTTTCAATAAAATGGCAGCGTGGTTATGCATTTTGCTTGTACATCATTTTGAAGCACTTAACCGTTTCCCTCGCAGGATTCATGAATTTTCAGATGACACCGACCAAAAACTTCCTATGACTCGTTTAGACTTCGAGCATCCGATCTTTCAAGCTGAGGAGGAGATTGTGGAGGATAGTGACTTACCAGAAGAGCTTAGTCGGTTATTGAAGCAAGAGGAGAAAGTCATTCTGCCTCACCAGGAAGAGATTGATACTGTCAACTTGGGGTCTGAAGAATGCGTCAGGAATATCCGTATAGGGGCCGCGTTGCAGGTTGACATCAAGCAAGAGCTTATCGAGACGCTGCGTGAATACAGTGATATATTTGCTTGGTCCTACGAGGACATGCCGGGTTTGGATACTGATATGGTTGTTCATCGTCTGCCGTTGAAGGAAGATTGCCCGCCTGTGAAGCAGAAACTCAGAAGGACTTGTCATGACATGGCTGTAAAGATAAAGGAAGAAGTACAAAAGCAATGGGATGCTGGATTCCTGGCTGTCACCACTTATCCCACTTGGGTCGCTAATATCGTTCCTGTGCCAAAGAAAGATGGCAAGGTTCGAATGTGTGTTGATTATAGGGATCTAAACAAAGCGAGCCCGAAAGATGATTTCCCGCTGCCGCATATTGATGTGTTAGTTGACAACACAGCTCAGTTTTCGGTATTCTCTTTCATGGATGGATTTTCGGGGTACAACCAGATCAAAATGGCTCCGGAGGATATGGAAAAAACGACCTTTATCACCCCGTGGGGAACCTTCTGTTATAAGGTGATGCCCTTTGGTTTGAAAAATGTTGGGGCAACGTACCAGCGGGCTATGACAAGCTTTTTCATGACATGATGCACAAAGAGATTGAGGTGTATGTTGATGACATGATTGCCAAGTCTCAAACAGAGGAAGAACATCTGGTTAATTTGCGGAAGTTGTTCAAGAGGTTGAGGAAGTTCAGGCTGAGGCTGAATCCTAGCAAATGTACCTTCGAAGTGAGGTCCGGGAAGCTACTAGGGTTCATTGTGAGCAAGAAAGGAATCGAGGTCGATCCTGCAAAAATAAAAGCAATACAAGAGATTCCAGCACCGAGAACAGAAAAAGAAGTCCGTGGATTCTTAGGGAGGTTGAACTACATTGCTAGGTTCATCTCTCACCTAACGACCACGTGTGAACCATTATTCAAACTGTTAAAGAAAGATCAAGCGGTGGTCTGGAACGACAATTTCCAAAGGGCATTTGAAAAGATAAAAGAATACTTGCAGGAACCTCCGGTGTTAATACCCCCAGTAGCGGGACGACCACTGATTATGTACCTGACGGTTCTGGAGAACAGTATGGGTTGTGTTCTCGGTCAACATGACGAGACAGGAAGGAAAAAGCATGCAATTTACTACCTGAGTAAAAAGTTCACGGATTGTGAATCTCGATACTCTATGCTCAAAAAGACGTGTTGTGCATTGGCGTGGGCTGCTAGACGTCTGAGACAGTATATGCTGAACCATACAACCATGCTGATATCGAAGATGGATCCGATCAAATATGTGTTTGAAAAGCAAGCGCTCTCTGGAAGGATTGCTAGGTGGCAGATGGTATTGACAGAATACGATATCCAGTATGTTTCCCAGAAAGCCATTAAGGGAAGTGTTCTGTCCGAATATCTCGCCGAATAGCCAATTGAGGATTATCAGCCTATGAAGTTTGAGTTTCCTGATGAGGACATAATGTACTTGAAAGCTAAAGATTGTGATGAGCCGTTGCCTGGTGAAGGTCCTAAGCGGAGTTCCCAGTGGCAATTAATTTTTGATGGGGCTGTCAATTCGTATGGTAGCGGGATCGGGGCAATCATTACCACTCCCCATGGGTCGCACATCCCGTTCACAGCCAGATTAACTTTTCCAGTGACGAATAATGAAGCCGAGTATGAAGCTTGTATTATGGGGTTAGAGGAGGCTATTGATCTGAGGATCAAGAATCTGGACGTATATGGGGATTCAGCATTGGTCATGAATCAGATTAAGGGAGAGTGGGAGACACGCCAACCTAATCTGATACCGTACATGAATTATGCGAGAAGGTTGCTACCTTTCTTTGATAAAGTAGAGTTTCATCATGTACCCCGGGCGGAGAATCAAATGGCAGACGCCCTTGCAACGTTATCCTCGATGTATAAGGTCAACTACTGGAATGAGGCTCCCAGGATTATCATATCTCGCCTTGATAGGTTGGCCTTTGTGTTTGCAATTGATGAAGCATCTGATGGTAACCCTTGGTATTTCGACATACAAAATTTCCTGAAGAACAAGGAATACCCGGCTGGGGCATCCAGTCGTGATCAGAAGACTCTAAGGAGATTAGCAGGCAACTTCTATCTGAATCCCGATGGCGTTCTGTATAGAAGGAACCACGATTTGGTACTCCTCCGGTGTGTAGATGAGAAGGAAGCCAACTTGCTCATGGAAGAGGTCCATGAAGGAACTTTCGGTACGCATGCCGGTGGACATGCTATGACCAGGAAGTTGTTGCGAGCAGGGTATTACTGGTTAACAATGGAGACGGATTGTTTCAAATTTGCCAAGCGGTGTTGTAACCCGGTGAACTGACTTTAAACAATGTTGCGGATAGCAAGAGTCGCCACCGACTTTTATTTTATCCATAAGGAAAGGTTATAAAAGAACAGGAAAGACCTTAGAGAATATTTTGGGTCCGGGGGGTAGGTTATGAAAAGGGAAGGTATTAGCATCCTTTTCATCCATGGTTATCCATGGGCTCTTAGGTACTTAAGCTCACTTTTGAATTGTTTTGAAATTGTAGTGTGTGAATAGAAAATTTTCAGAATAGTTAATAAATAATCCATGTAAGGATGTGAAAAAAACTTGTTTGAAAATTTTGTTGGAAATTTGTTTAAGTGTGAAAAAGTTTTGAAGTGAGCAAGTATCTAGGAGTAGCCTACCCTAATGTTTTAAGGTCTTTCTTATTCTTTATCCCTTCCTTAGTAAGACTATCCCTACTAAACTGGAGTAGGTAGTCCTTACTTGGGATGTTAAGGGGTATGTGAGGGACAATTTGACTTTGAAGGCCATTGTGGGATGTAATAAGCACATATAAGGGACCATCATCATTTTTCGAAAGGGACTTGATTCGTAAAGGCAACCATAAGGGACTTTGATGATTTTTTTTTATTTGAGGGACTTGCTTTATACACCCCACTTAACCATTATTCGTAGGCAACTTGAGGGATATCCTTAGGAAGTGAGACGGCGATTAAAATCGACTTACGTGTGTGACGTGTTTATTTTAATTATCTTTATTTAAAAGTGATCTAAATTTATTTTAATATTACATGCATGTTGTTACACTCCCTAATTACTAACCATAATAATAATTAAATAATTAAACAACTTTACATCCAAGAAACAATTACAAAATAATAAGCAAAATAATTAAATAGCAAAGATAAATAAAATATAAATAAGCAATAATAAATAATAAAGGGGGTTAATTCTAAGTTTACTCGGCAAGACATCGCATCTTGTGCCTACGTATCCTTACGGGAGTGGAATCAGAGTAATCGTAGTTCCCCTCAAAAGGGAGGTTAGAGACTTCTTGACTGTGGTCAAGGTCTCAAGGGGAATAAACGCATCTTAAGGACACGCTTACGCGGAGTGTAGAAACTCCAAATCTCTACGTTGAATTGTTAAGTTGTAATTAGGGTTAAATTAGGGATTCCACGGCAGAAAACCCTAAAATGAGCGCGGCGGCTCTTTGACCTAATGCTAAGGGTAAAATTGTAATTTTGCCTGCGGCGAGGCATTTGTGAAAATTAGGGTTTGTAGTTTGTAGTTTTGAGGATTTGAAATTGAATGTGTGAAGTTTTACGGACTATTGGCGCGGCGGCCAAACAGTTAGACCTAACCTTCGGATGTGTGCAATGTGACAGAAATAATAGTAAACGCGTGAGATAATTGAATCATGCAAACAGAGAGATAATGTCATAATTTAAACCATGCAAGCAGAAATTTAAAGGCAGAATTTAAAGAGCGATTGTTAAGTTCGCGAGGTTACATGAGAGGAGCAGATACAATATGATAATGAAATTTGAATTGAACAATAATAAAATAAAATAAATAACGGTTCTAGTTATTATTTAAAAAAAAAAAAGATTTTAGTTATTATTTTAAATTTATCTAAAAAAAAGTTTTTCTTAAAAATAATAGGTTTTCATATTAATTTGGAAAAGATGTTAATGTTATTTATTTTAAAAAACAGGTTTTTATATTATAACAAGTTTTAATAAATTAATGATAACAATAAATAATAATAATGGTAATAATAATGATAATAATGATAATAATAATAAATAATGATAATAATAATACTAATAATAATAATAATAATAATAATAATAATAATAATAATAATAAAGCAATAATGAATTTTAAATGTGCCAAATAACCCAACAATGTTGCTAACGCAGAAATGCGCTCATCGCAACCAGATCTAAATCGGACGAAACAAAATTTATCGCAAAGAAAAAGAAATTAAGCAAAAAATAGTATTATTGCTCACACAAAAATGCGATCATCGCAACCAGATCGAACTAACACAAATGTCACGCGTCATGCACACAAATGTGCAAACATCGTATCGACATAATTCGATCAAAAATCTTATATATATAAACTCTAACAATTTAAAAATTATATATATATATAAAAGTAACAGTAATAGATAAAGAAAAAGAAATAACGGTAATAGATGAAGAAAAAGAAATAACGGTAAAAGATGAAGAAAAAGAAACAACAGTAATAGATGAAGGAAAAGAAATAACGGTAAACGATGAAGAAAAAGAAACAATAGTAATGGATGAAGAAGAAAACTAAATAACGGCAAACGGCACTCACTCCTCTTAGGTTTTTTTCATTCTCTCCTTTTTTCCAACAAGGCAACACATGTATATATAGGGAACAAATTAGGGTTAACACCAAATTGTCAATAATGTCCCTAGAGCCCATTTTAAAGCCCAAACTAAATAATTAGTTAAGAAAAAAATAAAATTTAAATAATTTAAAATAATTAAAATAAACTTAAAATAAAAACTAATAATCCTATTGATTCCTAAAATAAAAAATATTATAAAAAGAACAAAATTTTTTTCAATATTTTTTATTTTATGATTTTTTGGATATTTTTATGAATAATTTAGAAAAAAGTGAAAAAAATAATATTTTAAAAAATGATTTAATTAAAATACGAAAATAATAATTAAATAATAATAAAAAACTATTTTTGTTATTTTTTTAATGAAAGATAGAAAAATTTAGAGTAAAAATAATAAAAAACAAAAAAAAAAAAAGTGACAAAGGTGAGATTCGAACTCTCAACCTCTCACACTCATAACTCCTTACACATGTCCTCCTGCCAATTGTGCCATTTTTACTTTTTAGAAAAAAATGCATGTCATATGATATTTACCTGCAAAAAGTCAAACGACTACACAAATTTGTTAGTAATTGATTAAATGCAATGAAATGCGACGACAAATCTTAGGGCAAAATTTGGGGTATTACAGTTATTATGATAATATTTCTCACCCAACCTCTCTTTGATGTTGGCAAAAAAAAAAAATCATGAAGTTTGACTTTGGTTTGACCACAGTTGACCTCAGTTTGACCTTTTAACTGCATTGACTGCTTTTGACTTATCTGATCATCTGACTGAGCAAACTTTTGAGAAAAGTATTGAAACTTGACATGGGGGTTGTTATACACATATAAGATGTTATGAAGCTCACTTGAAGTCTTGGAAGTCCATTTAGCCTGATTAAAGTCAAAACCCTAGTTTTGGATGCACTGCTTAGGAGGTGCATTGTCTGAGGGAATTGTCAACTCTTCTGACCAATTGTGAATTTTGTGAACCTTGTGAACCTTCTTGGAACATAAAGTCTTGTATTGTGAGGGCAAATTTTGGGGTGCAACAGCTGCCCCTGTTCAATTTTCTGAAACCTGAGGGGTTAGATTGGTATATTTGCCAGTCGTAACCTGGAAGGTTGAAGGGGATTGAACACAAAAGCCCAAAAATTTGCACTCACCAGTGCATTAGAGTGGTACAGATGGCTAGTTGAATATGATTGAGTGGGCTTAAAGATGCCACTAGGGGGGGAGCAGTTCAAAATATGGGTGTATGATGAAAGCTGTCAAGAGTCTGGAATAATAATGATGTAGCAGCATGTCTTCATGAGGATAGAGCAATCAATAATGATAACCCTAAAGCAGTCTTGAAGTGATAAATCTGACCTCAGGAGGATAGAGCAATCAATAGCTCTAAAGCAGTCTTGAAGTAATAATGGCTTCAGGAGGATAGAGCAATCAATAGCTCTAAAGCAGTCTTGAAGTAATAGAATGGCTTCAGGAGGATAGAGCAATCAACAGCTCTAAAGCAGTCTTGAAATAATAATGTGATATGTCTTCAGGAGGATAGAGCAATCAATAGCTCTAAAGCAGTCTTGAAGTAATGATTTCAGGAGGATAGAGCAATGGATAGCTCTAAAGCAGTCTTGAAATAATAATGTAATTTCAGGAGGATAGAGCAATGAATAACTCTAAAGCAGTCTTGAAATAATTAGATGGCTTCAGGAGGATAGAGCAATGAATAGCTCTAAAGCAGTCTTGAAGTAGTAATATGACCTCATGAGGATAGAGCAATGAATAGCTCTAAAGCAGTCTTGGAGTAATAGGATGATTTCAGGAGGATAGAGCAATCAGTAGCTCTAAAGCAGTCTTGAAGTCATGAGAGGCTATCAGGAGGATAAAATAACCCTGAGGTTACAATAAAGCAGTCCCAAAGTAATAAGAAGCTCATCAGGAGGATAAAGTAACCCTGAGGTTACAATAAAGCAGTCCCAAAGATCATAAGATTGTTTGTTGGATAATTAACCTGAAAACAAGGTAGCATTCTGTATAACAACATTAGTTTATGCTTTATGTATGCATGTATGACATGATGCACTTAGGTAATGTACTATAGACATATATATTATGGTATGATGTAAATGATGTATGTATGCTATGACACTGCTGGAAGTGTCTGGATATCCTTGTATAACAACTGCTGGCCAAGGAAAATAAATCCCGATTCGTTGTTGAAGAATATATAACCCTCCGTCTGCTGGGGATAACAAGGTATAGATAACCTCCCGTTGTTGGGGATAGTAGGGTATAGATAACCTTCGTTTTCGTTTGATAGTAGGATAAGTATAACATCCCGTCTTCGTTCATCGTGCCCTTATTGGAAAGTAATTTCCCGTATATCCGTATGAGGATAAAAGAGATGGATATAAATTCCAGGGGAGATTAGACTTTGTGAAAATGGATTAGTCCTACTGATGGTTTGTAACTGTCTTGTAAAGATGAACCGGCGAAGCTTCGTTGAAATCCTTCCCTCGTTCGTCCTTAGTAAATACTATTACTGCATTTTCATGCATTTCTGGTAAACATCAATCATATTAAAAGCATACATGCATTTCTGGTAAACATCAATCATATTCAAAGGCATACATACATTCAAACACAACCAATGGACGTTTCGCTTATGTAAATAGGGTAAAAGTAAATCTGGATTCAAAAGATGGAATTTATTTATATCAAAAGTGACCCATGCACGGGTAAGTTTGTACAAGGAGACATAAACCCTAGTAAGAGAATTTTGTCATGAAGTTTTACAAAAAGAATCAGCTATGTGGGAAATAATCCTATTGAGTTTCAATTCTACTATTGCCACTCAAGTATCTCATCTTCTTGCTGTTGAGACGGAAACGATTGGATTGAGCTTTATCTGTTTGAGCTTGAGTAAGTAGTACAACTGGTTGCAGTTTCATGAGTGATCCAAACGAGACATAGTCATACGCTTTAATCCCTAACTTTTGCCTGGATTGCCCTTTCAGGTTTTCAATCCACCGGGATACCCTTTTTTGCCCAAGCCGCCTTTTCAGGTTTTCGACTTGCCGGGTGTACATCTTTTTATATATATATCCCTAATTTTTGCCCAAACCCTTTTGGTTTGCCGGGATGCCCTTATTTTTGCCTAGGCCTGTCAACCTAGCGGGTCTCTTTTTATGCGTAGTATTTTTTAACTATGTCTGCGTTTACAGGTTGTGGGAAGTCTTCACCATCCATTGTAGTCAGTATCATGGCACCTCCTGAGAACACTGTCTTGACTACAAATGGTCCCTCATATGTTGGAGTCCACTTGCCCCTAGGATCACCCTGTGGTAATATGATACGCCTGATTACCAAGTCACCAGCCTGATATACCTTTGGCTTAACCTTCTTGTTAAAAGCTTTGATCATCCGTTTCTGGTACATCTGTCCATGACAAACTGCTGCTAACCTTTTCTCATCAATCAAATTTATCTGGTCAAGTCGAGTCTGAATCCACTCATCTTCATCCAAGCCTGCCTCCTTCATAATTCTCAAGGAGGGGATCTGAACTTCAATAGGCAGAACTGCTTCCATACCATAGACTAAGGAGAATGGGGTTGCCCCTGTTGAAGTACGTATTGTAGTACGATAACCATGCAGAGCAAATGGTAACATCTCGTGCCAATCCTTGTAAGTAACAGTCATCTTCTGTACAATCTTCTTAATGTTCTTATTAGCAGCTTCAACTGCCCCATTCATCTTTGGACGATACGGAGAAGAGTTGTGATGCTTAATCTTGAACTGCGTACAGAGATCAGTAATCATAGTGTTGTTCAGATTAGAGCCATTGTCAGTGATAATCCTTTCAGGGATACCATACCTACATACGAGATTATTCTTAATGAACCGAGCCACAACATTCTTAGTCACAGATGCAAATGAAGCTGCCTCTACCCACTTCGTGAGGTAATCAATAGCAACCAGGATGAAACGATGCCCATTAGAAGCAGTAGGCTTGATCTCACCAATCATATCAATGCCCCACATGGCAAAGGGCCAAGGAGCAGTCAACACATTCAATGGAGATGGAGGTACATGTACTTTATCAGCATAGATTTGACATTTGTGACATGTTCTGGAGTGTTGATAGCAATCAGCTTCCATGGTAGACCAATAGTAGCCTGCTCTCAAAATCTTCTTTGCCATGGTATGACCACTAGAATGAGTGCCAAAGGTCCCATCATGCATCTCTTCCATAATTTCTGTAGCTTCCTTCTTATCCACACAACGAAGCATAGTTGAATCATGATTACGCTTATACAGAATGCCATTACTCAGAAAGAACTTAGCAGAAAACCTTCTCAGGAACTTCCTATCTTTGACAGATGCCCCTTCAGGGAACTCCTGAGCTTCAAGATAGTTTTTCACTTCATAGAACCAAGGCTTCTCCTCTGCCCCTTCAGTGTCAATCTCATTGCAGTATGCAGGCTTCTCAAATCTATCAATGGTAATCTTGGGAGCTTCATCATCCCAGCTGATCTCAAACATAGATGCCATGGTGGCCAATGCGTCTGCCAACTGATTCTCTCTTCGTGGAATATGTCCAAAAGTAATCTCTTTGAAATGTGGGATCAAAGACAACACATGTTCTCTGTAAGGAATGAGATTATCATGCTTTGTATCCCAATCTCCTTTAATCTGACTTACTACCAGAGCTGAATCTCCATACACCTCAAGGAACTGAATCTTCATATCAATAGCAACTTGCATACCCATGATACATGCCTCATACTCAGCCATGTTATTGGTACAATAGAAACAAAGTCTGGCAGTAATCGGGGTATGACAACCTTCAGGGGAGCTAATCACAACACTAACACCATTACCATGTGCATTGGAGGCACCATCAAAAACCATAGTCCATCGGGATCCTTGTTCAGGTCTGTCATATTGTCCAGGTTCTTTGGTAACAGACATAATGTCTTCATCAGGGAACTCAAAATTCATTGACTGGTAATCATCTACTGCTTGATGAGCCAAATGATCAGCAACAACACTCCCCTTAATGGCCTTCTGAGTAGTATACTGTATATCATATTCCGTCAAGATCATTTGCCATCTTGCAATTCTTCCGGAAAGAGCAGGTTTCTCAAATATGTACTTGATTGGATCCATCTTCAAAATCAACAAGGTAGTATGGGTCAACATATACTGTCTTAGTCGGCGAGCAGCCCATGCCAAAGCGCAGCAAGTTTTCTCGAGCAGTGAGTATCTTGTTTCACAGTCGGTAAACTTTTTGCTAAGGTAGTATATTGCCTGCTCTTTTCGACCAGACTCGTCATGTTGCCCCAATACGCACCCCATTGAGTTGTCTAATACTGTTAAATACATAATCAAGGGTCTTCCATCAACTGGTGGCATTAAAATTGGAGGTTCTAGCAAATATCTCTTGATTTCATCAAAGGCAGTCTGGCACTCATCATTCCCTTCCATCACCTGATCTTTCTTCAACAACTTGAAGATTGGCTCACAGATGGTAGTTAATTGGGAAATAAATCTTACAATGTAGTTCAATCGTCCCAAGAAACCTCTAACCTCTTTCTCAGTACGAGGAGCTGGCATCTCTCGTATAGCTTTCACTTTTTGTTGTAACAACCTAGCAAGCTCTACAGGTATTTCACAATCGTCCTCGTTTCCGTCTTCAGTTTGATAGATTGGATTCTCGAAATTGTAATTGGCAATAGTAGAACTGTTATCAACTGGATCCAGAGTGGATGAGGATCTGCATTTTAGTGACGTGGGTGTGTGTAAGAACACATAGCTGATAAAGCAAAAATAAAAGAAAAAGAAAGACAAGGAACACAATATTTACGAAAACGAAACGTCTACTGATTTTATTGAATGAAGTATGCAAATGAAATGACAACCCGTAACAAGCACACCATTGTGCCCCGGGTAAGGCACATGGCTTGAAAGTTTTAATTGTTCCAGAAATTACAAATTTAAAAACATAACACAGTAATAGTATTTACTCATGACTAAAGGAGATAGGGATAACATCTTCAGCTTTCCAATTATTGAGTCCAGCACCCACAGTAGGAAAAATCCATGCCTCCAAGTTGTGGTCTTCATCTTGATCTCCCACAGCATTGATAACCCCTTGATTGGTGATACGAACAGCACGAGCACGACGAACAGCCTTCTGGGACTCTGCAGTGAAACCCAAACCAAACTTGTCAGACTTGTATGGAATATCAGGAAGCTGACCCCAAATAGTACAACCACCTTCTTCCACCACAGCTTTTGCATCATTGAGGGAGGCCATTGCCATTGTTGTAGGGTTTCTGATGACCACAGGAACCTTCTTCACAGCAGGAGGAGTCACACAATCCTTAACAGCCCAGGGAACCACTTCAAATGACTGACATGGAGTTTCAATGTATTCACCTTCTACTTCCAGATACTTGAAAGTGTTTACATGGCTGACAAAGTATTCTTCCTCTCCAAAGACAGTAACAACTTTTCCATTCACCGGATATCTCAACTTTTGATGTAATGTGGAGGTCACAGCACCTGCCCCATGGATCCAGGGACGACCAAGCAGACATGAGTACGAAGGACGAATATCCATCACATAGAATGTAGCAGTAAACACCTGAGAGCCAACCTTGATTGGAAGATCAATTTCCCCATGCACTACTCTTCTAGAACCATCAAGAGCCTTTACCACAATATTACTGGGCTTCAATACCGTATCTTCAGGACTCAGCTTGTTCAGGACTTCCTTAGGCAACACATTCAGAGAGGAACCATTGTCTATCAGCACATGAGACAGGGTAGTGCCCCTGCATTCAATTGAAATATGCAAGGCCCTGTTATGATCCCTCTTGGCAGGGGTCAAGTCAGTATCAGAAAATCCTAACCCGTTGTCATAGGTCAGGTGAGCAACACAATTCTCAAACTGGTCCACAGAAATTGCACTGGGTACATGAGCCATCTTTAGAAACTTGATCAATGACTTGGCATGAGCCTCAGAACATAATAACAGGGAGAGCATAGAAATCTTTGAGGGAGTATGCCCCAACTGATCAACAATATCATAATCACTCTTGCGAATGATTTTCAATACTTCTTCCATCTGCTTAGAGAGGTCATCAGCAGCTGGCACATCAGTAGATACAGGCTCAATAACAGGACCCTTGCCCCGAGCATCAGTGGTGGAAGTAACAGCAGGAGTAACTGCACTCTTAGAAGCAACTGGAGGAGAGAAGACTCTTCCACTACGAGTGATCTTGCTAGATCCAGCAACATTATCAATGTCAACAGGCATATCAGGTAAAGGCTCCTGCTTGACACCATGGATGTAAACATCAGACCCATAGTGCCAAGGCACAGCTTTGTCAGATGTATAAGGAATAGGACCAGGAGTGGTAATGATCAGAGGAGCTACTCTGGCTTCAGCGACAACTTTCACAGGACCTTCAGCAGTAATCCTGATTGGGCCCTGATGAGTGATTTTAATGGGACCCTTTGAAGTGATTCTTAGTGGTACTTTGTCAACCATGTCAACCTCTTCAATCTTCTTACCCTGAGTCAGATGATCCACCATACTTTCTACAGATGCTGGTCTTCTTTCAAACACTATAGTATATTTATCCATGAGACGTTGAATCCCATCTCTCAAAATGAAGCAACTACCCGGCTTATAGGTACAATATAGACAATCTTCATGACAACCTGGAAAGATCCCAGCTTGTACTAACCTCTTTTTGATAACAGACAATGGTGTGCTCAACTCCATAACTGAATAGACATGCAGATCTTCATCAATATCTTCATCAATGGCGTTGACAGTCTTCTCGTGATTTGGCATTGGAGCTGTAATCACATTTGGAGTACCTGGTGGATCAAACTCAATTTCTCTAGCATCAATCATATCCTGAATTTTGTTCTTCAAGACCCAGCAGTTATTAGTATCATGTCCTGGACAGTTTGAATGATATGCACATCGTGCATTGGGATTGTACTTGGGAGAGGTAACATTGGGATTCTGAGGGGCCTCCCTCAGGGTAATAAGTTCAGCTTTCAACAAGTGTTGCAATGCCTGAGCCATTGACATGTTGATCTTCGTGAACTGTCTTCTAGCCCTCTGTTGGTTGCCTTGAGGCTGCTCTGTTGTTGCAGGAGTTGGATTTGAAATATGAACTGCACTAACAGACTGATGCCTTCTGTTACGATCAGGCTGACCATACACAGCATTAGATTCTTTCTTCCCAGTGGGAGGCTTCTTTGCAGCACCTGACGAAGAAGTGCCCACTTGGATCTTACCACTCTTGATACCATTCTCTACTCGCTCTCCTGTCATGATCAACTCAGTGAAGCCAGATGATGAGCTTCCAATGAGATGACTGTAAAACGGACCATTCAGCGTACACATGAACATATCAACCAACTCCCTATCAGTCAAAGGGGGTTGAACTCTTCCAGCTAAGTCTCTCCACTTCTGAGCATACTCCTTAAAGCTTTCTTTGGCACCCATAGACATGCTTTGAAGCTGCATGCGAGTGGGGGCTAAGTCAGCATTGTATTGATACTGCTTGTAGAAAGCTTCAGCAAGGTCATTCCAATCTCTGATGTTGACACTCTCCAACTGATAATACCACTCTAGCTGAGCTCCAGATAAACTCTCTTGAAAGAAATGGATCCACAACTTTTTATCAGCAGTGTGGGGTTGCATTCTTCTGACATAAGACCTCAGATGCAATTTGGGACAAGAGACCCCATCATAGACAACAAATGTAGGAACTTTGAACCCAATGGGTATGACCACCCCAGATATCAAGCTCAAATCCTCAAAATCCAGCCCAGATGATTTCTGTAATTCCATAGCATCCATTCTATCCACCAGCATCTTGAATTTGTCTTCGTTAGGCTCATGGTAGTAGTTAGCCTCAGAATCAGAGTCCCCCATAGTGTTGTGGAGACTGCCTCTCT
Source organism: Lathyrus sativus (assembly GCA_963859935.3). Classification (NCBI taxonomy): domain Eukaryota; kingdom Viridiplantae; phylum Streptophyta; class Magnoliopsida; order Fabales; family Fabaceae; genus Lathyrus; species Lathyrus sativus. The sequence goes on from OZ012738.1 coordinate 84,355,927, forward strand.
CCTGCTCAGATTCTTCAGATTCATAGTCTTCAACATGTTCCTTGGTCTTGACAGGACTTTTGAACCTTCTTCCCATGTTGAGCAACCCAGCAGACCTTCTAGCCTTCTTAGTCTTCTTGGCCAGCAGTGTCTTCAATTCATCCTGCCCCTTGGATAGGTTCAGGATCAGCTCTTGGAACTGTGCATTCTGTGCCTGGAGATCCTTAACTGATTGTTCAAGAGCCATTGCTGAAATAAACAGCGAGAAGATGAGAAACCTGTGCACAATTATAAACCTGTGATGCAATGATATGGGAATGCATATGCAATGTTTTCAAGGACCGCAGGATTTAAATTTGCTTAAACAAACAAGAAAGTAACTTTTTATTAGTAATAACTTGCTTTGCCTTTTAGGCTTACAAAAAATGAAAACGAAATAAGTACAAAAGATGGGGTTTTAAATCTCCCATGGACGTTTCCTCTTTGTGTTGAGGTATGAGTTGAGGTTTTGTTCCTCATGAAGTAGCTTTGTTAGCTCTAGGATCCTTGCTTGGCTTGCTTTGTAATGAGCCTCGAAAGTATCCCTTTGCTCTTTCAGTTGGATCCATGATCTCTGTAAGTCTTCCATATCAGTAGGCATGTCTGGGTGAAGGATGGTATAAGCTGTGTCTCCTTCAGCAACAGGTTCCATGGTAACTGGTAGGACGGCAGGATATGGCATCATGAGTGTCTGAGCACGAGATCGTACCCATCTGAGATAAGCCTCCATAGGAATAGTGTACTTAGGCTCCAGTGTCTTGCTGTCAATCCTGTTTACCTTTCCCCAAGCTCGGATGAATCTCTGACGGTAACCCTGAAGATCGTTGTCGTAATCAAACACAATGCCCTGAATCAACATGTCATGTGGACCATCGCTCCGGGCGTAACCAAACTGTCGTAAAGCTAGAGATGGGTTGTAGGTGATGCCTCCTCTTATGCCTAGAAGTGGCACATTAGGAAACTCCCCACAATGGTCAATGATGGTGACATTCTCCATAGATCTGGAGCACCAATGGATGTCTGAGTGAGAAAGTGACATGATCCTCTTGGACCATCTGAACCCTTGCTCATTCTTCATTACTGAGCGAGGAAGGTGAGAAATAAACCACCTAGAAAGTAAAGGTATGCAGCACATCAAAGTTCCTCTCGCCCTTGTAGTACGGGTGTGAAGAGAATGTAGGATGTCTCCAAGTAAGGTAGGCACTGGATTGTGACTCAGGAATATGTTGATGGCATGAACGTCTATGAACTGATCAGGATTGGGGAACAACACTAAGCCATAAATCAATAAGGCTAAGATCTCCTCAACAGCACCGTAGCTCATAGCCTTCAAGAACATTTGAGCTTTATCCACTAATACCTTGGCAAGAATACCTTTAACTCCACTTCTCGTCTCTAGAACAATGTCAGACTTCTTCAGATGTAGAGCTGCAGCAATAACTTCTGGTTTAAGCTCCTTCTCTAAGCCTGTGAATGGCTTCTGATCAAGAACAGGTATACCCAGAAGTTTAGAGAACTCCTCCATGGTTGGAACCAGCTGATAATCAGGAAATGTAAAGCAATGGTGCTTAGGGTCAAAGAACTGAAACAGCACACTCATCATGTCTTCACTGAACCCTGAAGTAACTAGATCCAATAAGTGACCATGTCTCTTGTTGAACTGGGAATGATCAGGCACTAGGGAAACCAACTCCTTGAGCTTAGCAGGTATCCCTACAAAGTTGATCCTGATGGTGTTTCTACGAGCAGAAGCCATGACCTGCAACAAAGAACAAAGATAAATCCTTTGGTCCTTGAAATGGTTAGGGAAAATGATATGCTTATGATGCATGATGATGTCATGATGTCATGCTCAATCACAAACATGTGGCACACACAAACAAGTCACACCATAGCCCTAGGTTTAAAGGCTTGCATGAGGTTCAAAGGCAAGTACCCTCCCCTGAAGTTAGATGGTTCATCCTGTCCTACAAAAGTAACCAGGTTCTAAGGGATCTCAATATCATTGATCCTTCACAAGGGTGGTTGTTCAGAAGGCAACTTACTTGCCAACCAAAACCCTCCAAGTTTAAGATCTCAATGAGCGTAGTATCGAGTGTCAACCAACTTCAGTCTGCACCAAAGCCGGTTACCTCACTACTTTCTAAAGGCCAAGATGAGTTAACTAGGGTTCTAAAAGTCAGTTAGTGCATTGACAACATATGGCAGCCTCAATATTATCCTCAACTTGACTTAAGGAATATAAGCACCAACCAAGAAGTCGCACTAACTATGTCCACCAGATCAACCGTATCGATATGCGTCGTACAGTTTCCTTGGTCTATTGCCATTTACCTAAGGTACACTAGATCCGGGTTAGGACCTTTCACACATAAGAGCACCCCAACAATATAATAATAAAGCAAACAAGGCAAACAATTTAAAGTGATCTTAATTCCTAAGGGTACCCCTCTTAAATAGATCCCCAGCAGAGTCGCCAGTTCTGTAACCCGGTGAACTGACTTTAAACAATGTTGCGGATAGCAAGAGTCGCCACCGACTTTTATTTTATCCATAAGGAAAGGTTATAAAAGAACAGGAAAGACCTTAGAGAATATTTTGGGTCCGGGGGGTAGGTTATGAAAAGGGAAGGTATTAGCATCCTTTTCATCCATGGTTATCCATGGGCTCTTAGGTACTTAAGCTCACTTTTGAATTGTTTTGAAATTGTAGTGTGTGAATAGAAAATTTTCAGAATAGTTAATAAATAATCCATGTAAGGATGTGAAAAAAACTTGTTTGAAAATTTTGTTGGAAATTTGTTTAAGTGTGAAAAAGTTTTGAAGTGAGCAAGTATCTAGGAGTAGCCTACCCTAATGTTTTAAGGTCTTTCTTATTCTTTATCCCTTCCTTAGTAAGACTATCCCTACTAAACTGGAGTAGGTAGTCCTTACTTGGGATGTTAAGGGGTATGTGAGGGACAATTTGACTTTGAAGGCCATTGTGGGATGTAATAAGCACATATAAGGGACCATCATCATTTTTCGAAAGGGACTTGATTCGTAAAGGCAACCATAAGGGACTTTGATGATTTTTTTTATTTGAGGGACTTGCTTTATACACCCCACTTAACCATTATTCGTAGGCAACTTGAGGGATATCCTTAGGAAGTGAGACGGCGATTAAAATCGACTTACGTGTGTGACGTGTTTATTTTAATTATCTTTATTTAAAAGTGATCTAAATTTATTTTAATATTACATGCATGTTGTTACACTCCCTAATTACTAACCATAATAATAATTAAATAATTAAACAACTTTACATCCAAGAAACAATTACAAAATAATAAGCAAAATAATTAAATAGCAAAGATAAATAAAATATAAATAAGCAATAATAAATAATAAAGGGGGTTAATTCTAAGTTTACTCGGCAAGACATCGCATCTTGTGCCTACGTATCCTTACGGGAGTGGAATCAGAGTAATCGTAGTTCCCCTCAAAAGGGAGGTTAGAGACTTCTTGACTGTGGTCAAGGTCTCAAGGGGAATAAACGCATCTTAAGGACACGCTTACGCGGAGTGTAGAAACTCCAAATCTCTACGTTGAATTGTTAAGTTGTAATTAGGGTTAAATTAGGGATTCCACGGCGGGAAACCCTAAAATGAGCGTGGCGGCTCTTTGACCTAATGCTAAGGGTAAAATTGTAATTTTGCCTGCGGCGAGGCATTTGTGAAAATTAGGGTTTGTAGTTTGTAGTTTTGAGGATTTGAAATTGAATGTGTGAAGTTTTACGGACTATTGGCGCGGCGGCCAAACAGTTAGACCTAACCTTCGGATGTGTGCAATGTGACAGAAATAATAGTAAACGCGTGAGATAATTGAATCATGCAAACAGAGAGATAATGTCATAATTTAAACCATGCAAGCAGAAATTTAAAGGCAGAATTTAAAGAGCGATTGTTAAGTTCGCGAGGTTACATGAGAGGAGCAGATACAATATGATAATGAAATTTGAATTGAACAATAATAAAATAAAATAAATAACGGTTCTAGTTATTATTTTAAAAAAAAAAGATTTTAGTTATTATTTTAAATTTATCTAAAAAAAAGTTTTTCTTAAAAATAATAGGTTTTCATATTAATTTGGAAAAGATGTTAATGTTATTTATTTTAAAAAACAGGTTTTTATATTATAACAAGTTTTAATAAATTAATGATAACAATAATAATAATAATGGTAATAATAATGATAATAATGATAATAATAATAAATAATGATAATAATAATACTAATAATAATAATAATAATAATAATAATAATAATAATAATAATAATAATAATAATAATAATAATAATAAAGCAATAATGAATTTTAAATGTGCCAAATAACCCAACAATGTTGCTAACGCAGAAATGCGCTCATCGCAACCAGATCTAAATCGGACGAAACAAAATTTATCGCAAAGAAAAAGAAATTAAGCAAAAAATAGTATTATTGCTCACACAAAAATGCGATCATCGCAACCAGATCGAACTAACACAAATGTCACGCGTCATGCACACAAATGTGCAAACATCGTATCGACATAATTCGATCAAAAATCTTATATATATAAACTCTAACAATTTAAAAATTATATATATATAAAAGTAACAGTAATAGATAAAGAAAAAGAAATAACGGTAATAGATGAAGAAAAAGAAATAACGGTAAAAGATGAAGAAAAAGAAACAACAGTAATAGATGAAGGAAAAGAAATAACGGTAAACGATGAAGAAAAAGAAACAATAGTAATGGATGAAGAAGAAAACTAAATAACGGCAAACGGCACTCACTCCTCTTAGGTTTTTTTCATTCTCTCCTTTTTTCCAACAAGGCAACACATGTATATATAGGGAACAAATTAGGGTTAACACCAAATTGTCAATAATGTCCCTAGAGCCCATTTTAAAGCCCAAACTAAATAATTAGTTAAGAAAAAATAAAATTTAAATAATTTAAAATAATTAAAATAAACTTAAAATAAAAACTAATAATCCTATTGATTCCTAAAATAAAAAATATTATAAAAAGAACAAAATTTTTTTCAATATTTTTTATTTTATGATTTTTTGGATATTTTTATGAATAATTTAGAAAAAAGTGAAAAAAATAATATTTTAAAAAATGATTTAATTAAAATACGAAAATAATAATTAAATAATAATAAAAAACTATTTTTGTTATTTTTTTAATGAAAGATAGAAAAATTTAGAGTAAAAATAATAAAAAACAAAAAAAAAAAAGTGACAAAGGTGAGATTCGAACTCTCAACCTCTCACACTCATAACTCCTTACACATGTCCTCCTGCCAATTGTGCCATTTTTACTTTTTAGAAAAAAATGCATGCCATATGATATTTACCTGCAAAAAGTCAAACGACTACACAAATTTGTTAGTAATTGATTAAATGCAATGAAATGCGACGACAAATCTTAGGGCAAAATTTGGGGTATTACAGTTATTATGATAATATTTCTCACCCAACCTCTCTTTGATGTTGGCAAAAAAAAAAAAAATCATGAAGTTTGACTTTGGTTTGACCACAGTTGACCTCAGTTTGACCTTTCAACTGCATTGACTGCTTTTGACTTATCTGATCATCTGACTGAGCAAACTTTTGAGAAAAGTCTTGAAACTTGACATGGGGGTTCTTATACACATATAAGATGTTATGAAGCTCACTTGAAGTCTTGGAAGTCCATTTAGCCTGATTAAAGTCAAAACCCTAGTTTTGGATGCACTGCTTAGGAGGTGCATTGTCTGAGGGAATTGTCAACTCTTCTGACCAATTGTGAATTTTGTGAACCTTGTGAACCTTCTTGGAACACAAAGTCTTGTATTGTGAGGGCAAATTTTGGGGTGCAACAGGTGTCACAAGTGCCAGATCTATGCAAATAAGATCCATGTGCCACCGAGTCCTCTGAACGTTATGGCATCCCCATGGCCTTTCTCCATGTGGGGAATTGATATGATTGGCAAGATTGAGCCTACTGCTTCTAATGGGCATCGCTTCATCCTGGTCGCGATCGATTACTTCACCAAGTGGGTGGAAGCAGCATCTTACGCCAACGTGACCAAACAGGTGGTGGCCAAATTTATCAAGAGGGATATAATTTGCAGATACGGTATTCCTGAGCGAATCATTACTGATAATGGTTCGAATTTGAACAACAAGATGATGAAAGATCTGTGTCGGGATTTCAAGATCGAGCGTCATAATTCATCTCCCTACAGACCCAAGATGAATGGCGCTGTAGAGGCGGCCAACAAGAACATAAAGAAAATTGTTCAGAAGATGGTGGTAACGTATAAGGATTGGCATGAGATGTTGCCGTTTGCTTTGCACGGTTATCGCACGACGGTGCGTACATCAACCGGGGCAACACCGTTCTCACTGGTATATGGAATGGAGGCAGTCCTGCCATTGGAGGTTGAGATACCATCTTTGAGGGTTTTGCTTGATGTTCAGCTTGATGAGGCAGAATGGGCGAGAAGTAGATTGAATCAGCTGAGCTTGATAGATGAGAAGAGACTGGCATCCATTGCACATGGTAGGCTATATCAGAGCCGGATGAAGAAAGCGTTCGACAAGAAGATTCGACCTCGAAGCTTTCAGAAGGGTGATCTTGTGTTGAAGAAGATTCTCCCACCGCAATCGGATCACAGGGGCAAATGGACTCCCAATTACGAAGGTTCATACGTCGTGAGAAAGGTCTTCTCCGGAGGAGCCTTATTGTTATCCACCATGGATGGTGAAGACTTTTCGTCCCCTGTGAACTCGGACGCAGTTAAAAAATACTTTGCTTAAAATTGACCCGCTGGACAGTAAAAAGAGAGTCCAGGCAAAAATGGGGCATCCTGGCGAACCAAAAAACAGAATAAAAAGGTTTGGGCAAAAGTTAGGGATATAATTGAAAAGAATGTACACCCGCGAAGTCGAAAACCTACACTGGGCGGCTTCGGCAAAAAAGGGTATCCCGGTGAATCGAAAACCCGCAAAGGGCGATTCACGCAAAAGTTAGGGATTTGAGAAGCAAATGACTGCGGTCCGAGTTTGATTGTTAGTGGTTTGGGAGCATCTAGGGGTCAATTATCCAAAGCAATCTCTTCCGAAGACAGAGATCAGGAAAGCGTCAGAGTCTGGCGAGTCATAGGAGGATCGGTTCATGGTGTTCGTCTGTAACACGTTGCCAACATGTGTACAAATTTTATTCTGTATATTTGTATACTTCTGCATTTTGTTTATGTGTGACTACCTCTTTTCAGGAGTTGCATCTGATGTACAAATCTTGCCTATTCTCAGGCCGTTATCAATAAAGTGTGTTATTCAGTGTAGTGTGTGACTTTGGTTTTAATTTTTTACAGTTTTGTTTGTAAAAAACGCCGATGTTTTTGATAAACTTACATGCGTTTAAACAGGCGGGCCTCGGCCGATGATTGTTAAAACCGGAAATTACCTGAATGGTTGTCATGGGTGATCACCAAGATGTTTCTTTTTGCATAGATTGTCTTGTGTTTGCTTGTTGACCTTTGCAGGTATTCAAAAGCTCGCAAAGTTCCCCGCCAGAGTCCATGGCAGGCTAGTACCCTCTCCAAAGGATGAACGTTCTGTCCTTCCCCAGTGAAGTCGCCCCAGGAAAAATTGAATGTTGTCTCCCCAAGAAAGTGGAGATTGCGTCAAAGGAAAAGAGCAATGTATCTTCAGTAGTTCAGAAGTGGATTATCCAGCAGAGCAGAGTCCTCCCCAGCGAAGGTTGAGATGGATATGATTAATTTCCCCAAAGAGTTTCTGGTGTAGTACGGATCAGAGCACACCGGTCAATCCCCAGCTCAGTGATAGCAGGATGAAGTATCCCACAGGGCGTAATCAGAGTGTTGATACCTTTGAAAGCAGTTTCCGGGATTGCTTTTCTCTTTCCCTAACAGGTTGATCCTTCCTCGTCAGGACGATCATCTTCAACAGAGGTTGAAGTTTTGAGTTTGTGAGCTACTTTCCCAGCAGGATGGTCATCCCCAGCGGAGTTAGTTCATCTTTCCAACATTTATTTTGTTGGAAGCGTATCGGTAGTATTCCGGTCATCCCCAGCGGATCCAGTTTGTCTTCAGCATTTATTTTGCTGAAGTAACTCTTTGCATAAGCATGCATCCTCATACTTTGCATTTTACCTAAATACGTAACATTTTCATGCTGTGTGGAAGCATTATGTCATCATCAAACATGCATTTTTGAAACATAAGCCAGGTGGTTACCTCTTCAGTTTCAGATGTGTTGTTCCCTGCCGATAAGAAATCATGGTTTCAGGAAGATGTGAATGTGTGGACAAGATATGCAGTGATCGTATTTTGTCTCATTTATGGGATTTATGTTGTAAGGCACGCAGTGATCGTGTTGATCTTGAGATGTTGATTTATGGTCCAAGTACGCAGGGATCGTATTTGTACCATCCATGGGGTTCATGTTGTAGGACACGCAGTGATCGTGTTGATCTTGGTATGTGTGTTTGTGGTCGAATTGCGCAGTGATCGTATTCGTCCCGATCTAAGAGGATTGTATTGTACGGCACGCAGTGATCGTGTTGGCGTTATATCGGGGGTTCATTGTGCGAGATACGCAGTGATCGTATTCGTCCGTTATACGGTTTGGTTATAGGGTGAGGCACGCAGTGAACGTGTTCATCTGGTTGTTTGTGGCCGAAGTACGCAGTGATCGCATTCGTCCCATGTTTGAAGTTATGTCACAAGGCACGCAGTGATCGTGTTTCCTCCAGTCAAGAGGGCCGTGGCATGAAACGCGCAGTGATCGTGTTCACCCTATGTGTGGTCAGGATATGCAGTGATCGTATTCATCCGGTTATGTGGGTTGGTTGAGATACAAGGCACGCAGTGACCGTGTTTTCTCCAGTCAAGAGGATCGTGGCTTAGAGCATGCAGTGATCGTGTCCAAACACACAGTGATCGTGTTCGAGATACGCAGTGATCCTGTTGATAGAACCATTCGAACTTGTGGTGCGAGACACGCAGTGATCGTATTCATCATATTTATGGTCGAAGCACGCAGTGAACGTGTTCACCTCATCTATGTGAGTTTATTTCGTCTGGCACGCAGTAATCGTGTTCCTCCTGTCAAGAGGGTTGTGGCGCAAGGCACGCAGTGATCGTGTTTATTTTATCCGGTTGGATTTATGGTCGAAACGCGCAGTGGTCGTGTTCGTCCTACCATGTGATTCTGTTTGTAACGCAACACGCAGTGATCGTGTTCGCCGTGTTTGTCCCTTCAGTGGATGTGGTTTGTGATACACGCAGTGATTGTGTTCGTCATGTCAGATGTTCCCCTAGCAGAGTTGCTTGGTCAAGCATTTCTCTTTCTCCCCAGCCGAGTCCTTTCTCAGAGTGCTGTGGAAATAGCATATTGCAATTTTTGGGTAGTTACTCGCAGTCTCCCCAGTAGAGATATAATCCCCAACAGGGTATTCTTCAACGAGATGTTTGGTTAAGTTCCTCGTAATCCCCGGCAGGGTCTTCTTCAACAGGTTGCTTGGTTAAGTTACTTGTATTCCCCAGCAAGGTGGTCATCATCGGGTTGCTTGGTTAGGTTTCTCGTGATCTCCAACAGAGTTTTCCCCACCGAGTTGCTTGGTTAAGATACTCAGTCTATCTAGTTTGTGTTATATCAGTATGTGCGGATCTAGAATTTGTTATCTACGGTCAGAGTAGGTATGTGATGATTATCGTCAGATTCCCCTCAGAGTTACTTAGTTAAGTTTCTCGTTTCCCCGCAGAAAGGTTGATAAGTGAGATCAACACCGCCCCGCTTGCTTAAGCATTTGCTCGTTTCTTTAGATACGAAAGGTTGATCAGTGAAGTCAACATGACAAGTGAAGTCAATATTCTCCCGCTGGTTAGCGTGTGCTTGGTTGATAAGTGAGATCAACAGAGGTTGATAAGTGATATCAACAATTTCTCGTTGTTTGGTGTATGCCCATTTCATCGGAATAGAGTGGTCTGCGGATAATATCAGAATAGTCCACAAAATAGATTGACAGATGGATGGTTAGTTGTTGCCATGGCAACAGAAGCCAGTACCCTAGGGGGGCTCTCCCCAAACAGTAGTAGTGTCGCAATTTAATTTTTGCGGTTGGCAAATTTTCGGGTTCTTTCGTATTCAACAGTCTCGTACCTCGAATGTTTGAAGGCCGTTTGCTCTTCACCCAATTGGGTCCAAGTCGCTTGAATAGGGGCAGCTGTTGCACCCTAAAATTTGCTCAACCTACTTCACTTGGTTAATGTTTCAATTGCATTAGCATTTGCATAGTAGATCATATACATAATTCATCTGCATAGCATAGCATAGCAAGTTATCCAACAAGGGACCAAGTACTATTCTTATCTCTATGAGCCTATCAAGAGGTTATTATTCAAATTCAATCTTAGTCAAGTCATCAGAAAGAAGTTGAAGTCTAAAGAGGCCATTGGACCAAGCAGGGGGTCTCTCTCCTATCTTGAGGGTATTTGAAGATCATCAAAGAAATTGTGAGCTGGGGATTGAGCATGGAGGGTATACAGACATCATGGAGGACCTAGAGAGTCATGGTGAAAGTGAGACAAGTCATTGATGTGATCACAAGAGTTGCAGTTGAAGACAGTCAACTAGGGTTTCATCTGGGTCAACCCTGGGTCAACCCTAGGTCAAATGACTGATTGAAGGGAATCAAGGTCTATTTGAGAGATGTGGGATTCATCATTTTACATGTAGATAAGGATTTGGTGTTGTGCCAAGAAGAAATCAAGAGAAATCAAGAAGAAGAGGAGTTTCTAAATTAGGGTTTCTGTGTAAAATCCCCTGATTTAGGTCAAACTTCCAAGCAAGATATGTCAAAATTCAAGCTTCAAATGGATCCTTGGCCAACATGAAACTTGTAGAGGATCTCAAGACCTTTAATTTGAGTGGTGGAAGACATCAAGGAGATTTATAGAACTCAAGTTATGGTCCTTGCAAGTTACAGGTCATCTGAGGTATCTGAAATTTTGTCTGTGAAAGTTACTTGTCTTCTAAGCAACTTTTACCCCTAAAGGAGATTTCAAATGAACTTCTGGTCAACATAAGAGTTGTTCCTCATTGCCTTATCTTTCTAGAAAGGTATGTTATGCCTTCATCTGATTTGTGGAACTCTACTTATGGTCTTGGAAAGCAAAGGGTATTTTGGTCATTTGAGAATTACAGGTCATTTCAAGCCTATGCCCAAAACTCATACAAGGAAGCTTCAAATGAAAAACTTCACAACATCAAACTTGCTCCAAATGACATTTTGAGTCTAGAAAAGTGATCATGAAAGTTTGGAAAGGCTCATAGCTCAAGGTTTCAAATTTGGTCATGTGAAAAGTGAATTTAATGAATAAAAGTGACTTAAAATTGAGATTTTTCATACCATGGCCAAATGAGATGAAGTTATAGGTCATTTTGATTGGAAAAAATGTTTTAAGAACATTGGCAAAATTAGATTTTTGAGTTTAGGGCAAAGTTTGAGAGATACCATTGGTTACTTATGTATGAAGTTACACATGCCAAAATTCAAGGAAATTGTGCACAAGAAGTTTCTACCAAGTTCTAGAGTGTTCTATGAGTGTCTATATATTGAGTAGAGTGGCTTCATTCAAGGGTTGGTGATTCATTTTGATCAAAACACATGTTTCATCTCATTCTTCCATTTTGCAAATCACATAAGAACTCTATCAAATCTTCATCATTCTCCACAATTCTTGATCCTATCATCATCTACATCCATCATAGATCAAGTTTCCATCAAAATCTGTTTGAATTGAAGAGGAATTCGTGTGCTACCAAGTGCATCATCCAAATTGCAAAAGGAAGTGGTTACAAGAATCCAAGAGGTTTGAGCAAGTGCTATTGCATACAGAATCAAGAATCAAGTTTGTTGATCAAGTTCAGAGCATTGCAAGCTTTGGATCCAAGGAATTCTGCATCTGTTTCCATCTCTAAACCAGGTTGGTGTTTTCTTCGAATTAGCATAGATTAGTTAGCATGATAGATAATCATTAGGTTAGAATGGTTAGGAATGGTTAGATGAATGTTTCTGGTGAATTTGAGGGCAATTCATGGAGGTTACCATTGAAGCACCAAAACTGTTGTGGCTTAGAACACCTAGGTTAGGGCATGATAATCTTGGTTAGATATATGAAAATGATCAGCATGGCATGTAGAATGCATTAGTGTAAGAGTTGGCAAGAATTGGCAAGCTTGATCTCAGTGTAACAATGGTGGAACCAGGGTTTTCTACCTATCGGGTTTGGATATGGATTGAGTTTTAAAAGAAACTAAGACCATGGCTTTGTAGAGGGAAGGATGTAGATCATTTTTGATCTTTACATCGTGAGTTTTCATCAAGAGTTGAGGGAGAACAGAGGTGATGAAGATTCGTGCATGGGAGGGATTTTTCTGAACTTAGGGTTTCTAGAGGTAGGAGATGAAGGAGGGTCGTTGGATCATGTAATGGACTTTGACTCTTAGACCAATCCAAGGGCTCACGTTTGATTTCAAAATTTGGAGGGAAGACTGGTTGTGAAACGCGTCGTTTCACTTAAAGCCTCAGACTGGGCTTTAGTTACAAATGCTATTCGCACCCCATTCACCCAGGCCCAATGCCAATTGAACTGATATTTTTAATTCTTGCACCGTTTTTGGTCATTCTTTCTTTTTATGTTTTTCTGATTAGCTGGGCCCAGACGCGTTTTGCTATGCGCGCCCCCCAGTCTGGGCCCATTGTCCTTTTTTAAATGCTTTTAATTACTCATTGCACCCCTTAACCAACTTAATTCATATTAATCTCATTCATTTTTTTTATTTCTTCAAAAATTCATAACAAATAGAAAATTGCATATTTTTTAATGGTTGTTTTTGCATCTTTTTCATAATTATGTTAAGAAAATTTTCACATAATAAAATTAGCATTTCATTTTATTTTTGTATTTTTAGTATATTTTTATTTTAAATAGGTTTTGAATAATGTTTAGTTAATGCATGATATTGTTGATTTTAGTTTAGTTAGTTACTTGTATATTTTGGGCCCATTCTTTTTAGAGTACTTCATTTAGGACTTTAATTTTCATATGAAATTTAATTCATGATTTTAGGATTATTTTTTAGATGATTTGTTTAGGTGTGATTAGGAGAATCAAAACTAGGGTTTAGAGATAACATAGGTGTAGCAAATCATTTCTTTTAGGAGTTGTAGTTTGAATTTTGGGGTATGGGACTATAGGGATTATGGGTAGATAATAGATCCCTTAGAAAATATTAGGCTTCCCCTATTACTATTAGTATATTGCTTGTATTTGATTGATTGTGTGGTGTGCCATCTCTAGGGTTATTATTTGACTGTGCGGGGTATTGGGCTTGTTTGGGGCTTGGGGTTGAGCTGAAGACTGTGCTGATGAAGCCCATTTGAAGATCAAAGAGAATGAAGACCAACTTCCAGAGTTGATGAGGAGTATCTCTTGCTGGCAGCTATTGAAGGTTATAGGATCTAGGAGTTAGGCAGAGCTCTAGAGTAAAAAACTTGGTTCACAAACATGGAAGGTCTTGGTTGCCTCCATCCCTCTCTATGATGCAGAGTCTCTCTAAGACATTCACCCCCTTCCTTTGGAAGGCTTGGTGATAGTGTCTAAGAGATAGAACTCTTGAGAGAAATATTCTATGTGTTGTTAGCAGTCTGTTTGCCACCTTTGGTGGTCAACTAATTGCTTAGCACCCCCAGGTCATTCTTGTGATTGGTTCCTCAGCTGGGAGATTAGGACTTGAAGAAAAGCCATTGGGAGATTGAAGATAGAGACTTTGCTTGAAGGCTGTGAAGATAAAGACTGAGGCTTACTTGGAGCTGGTAGATGGTTGAAGATGACTTGAAAGTTTACTAATGAAGACTGCTTTGCTGTTTAGCTTTTGCTGTTGATAATTCTTTTTGTATTGATTGAATTTCCCTGACTGTATTGCTTGCTGTTTAACCTGTTAGGTTGAAAGTGAATTCTATTCACTTTTGCCTGTTGTTTTCTAGGTTCGAGGTTGAGTGGGACTCCCTTGCCTCGCTTGTATTGTTGCATGCATGCATTTTACTGCTTTATTGTATATTTGCTATTGTTTGTGTTTCCGTTTATCCCTTAGGATCTCTGTTTCTCTCCGTGAAAGAGAGTAACATGATAGACATTAGGTCTCAACCCATGTATGATAATATTAGGGTAGATTTTATCCCCTTTTTAACCCTAGGATTTTAGAGTGTCATCTCTTCTTTCTTCAAAACAACAGAAAAACATTAATAAAGGTTATAACAGAAATCAATTCATTTCTTCCGTCAAAAGATTTGAACAAACAAAACTTTTTGCAATAAGAAAACCCTTGTTTAAGGTGAGATTTTTCATAAAAGACACTTGAATAGCTTGTGTCGTGCATAGCCCGAACTACGTTTGCTCTGATCTTCCATGCTGTGTGGAAGTACGTAGGCATAGGATGCGATATCCTAGCGAGCAACTTTCACCCATCCTCCCCTGTAGTTAGGCGAACTACGTTGACTCTGATTTCTCGTACCAGACGGGAATACGTAGGCATAAAGTGCGATGCTTTACCGAGTCATGTTTTCTTTTCAGACCTCATCCTTTAGTTTAGATAGAAGTGTAATCCGTACAAACCAAGCAAGCGTGGATCCCATCGAGTATGATGGACGTGAGGGGTGCTAATACCTTCCCCTTGCGTAACCGACTCCCGAATCCAGGATTTGGTTGCGAGGACCATTCCTTTCCCCGTTTTGCGGTAGGTTTACCTCGAGCGTTTCCTTTCCCTCCTTTGGGATAAATAACGCACGGTGGCGACTCTTCTGTTCAGTCGGCGCCGATTTTCGCAGTAGCGACAGTCGTATATCCCCTTTACTGTCCGATTGACCTTTCCTGTTACCAACAATGAGGCTGAGTATGAGGCTTGCATCATGGGTCTAGAAGAAGCTATTGATTTGCGAATCAAGCATCTGGATGTATACGGAGACTCAGCTCTAGTGGTGAATCAGATTAAAGGAGAATGGGAGACACGTCAGCCCAATTTGATACCATATATGAATTATGGAAGGAGATTGTTGCCTTTCTTTGACAAGGTGGAATTGCATCATGTGCCGCAAGCAGAAAATCAAATGGCTGACGCCTTGGCGACATTGTCTTTGATGTATAAAGTTAACTTCTGGAACGAGGCTCCCCGGATTGTTATCTCTCGGCTTGATAGGCCTGCATTCATATTTGCCATTGATGAGGCTCCCGATGGTAAACCCTGGTACTTTGACATCCAGAATTTCCTGAAGACCAAGGAGTATCCGGCTGGGGAATCCAGTCGAGATCAAAAGACTCTCAGGAGGTTGGATGGCAATTTCTATCTGAATCTTGACGGTGTCCTATACAAAAGAAACCACGACTTGGTGTTGCTACGCTGTGTAGACGAGAAAGAGGCGAAGTTGCTCATGGAAGAGATACATGAGGGTACATTTGGCACACATGCTGGTGGGCATGCTATGACGAGAAAACTGCTGCGGGCAGGTTATTACTGGCTAACTATGGAAACAGATTGTTTCAAGTTTGCAAAGAGGTGTCATAAATGCCAAATTTATGCGGACAAGATCCATGTGCCTCCAAGTCCTCTGAATGTGATGTCATCACCGTGGCCGTTCTTGATGTGGGGAATTGATATGATTGGGAAGATCGAGCCTACGGCATTCAACGGACACCGGTTCATCTTGGTGGCAATTGATTACTTCACCAAGTGGGTGGAAGCAGCATCATATGCTAATGTCACCAAACAAGTGGTCGCCAGATTTATCAAACGAGATATTATCTGCAGATATGGAATCCCTAAGCGGATTATCACCGACAACGGTTCGAATTTGAATAACAAGATGATGAAAGAGCTGTGCCAGAATTTTAAGATTGAACATCACAACTCTTCTCCTTACCGACCCAAGATGAATGGCGTTGTTGAAGCGGCCAATAAGAACATAAAGAGGATTGTTCAGAAGATGGTTGTAACGTACAAGGACTGGCACGAGATGCTACCTTTTGCTTTGCACGGTTATCGTACGACGGTACGCACATCAACCAGGGCAACCCCTTTCTCATTGGTATATGGAATGGAGGCAGTGTTACCGTTGGAAGTTGAGATTCCTTCCTTAAGGGTTTTACGAGATGTCCAACTTGACGAGGCATAATGGGTTAAAGATAGACTGAATCAGCTCAGCTTAATGGATGAGAAGAGGCTAGCTTCTCTAGCATACAGTCGGTTGTATCAGAGCTGTATGAAGAAAGCATACGATAAGAAGATACACCCTCGAAGCTTTCAGACGGGCGACCTTGTGCTGAAGAGGATTCTCCCGCCACAAACAGATCACAAGGGCAAGTGGACCCCTAACTATGAAGGTCCATACGTTGTCAGAAAAGTCTTCTCTGGAGGAGCCTTGCTACTATCTACCATGGATGGTGAAGACTTCACGTCTCCTGTGAATTCGGACGCGGTTAAAAAATACTTTGCTTGAAAGTAACCCGCTGGACATTAAAAAGAGAGTCCAGGCAAAAATGGGGCATCCTGGCGAACCGAAAAAAAAATGAATAAAAGGTACGGGCAAAAGTTAGGGATAAAATTGAAAAGATGTACACCCGCGAAGTCGAAAACCTGCAAAGGGCGACTTCGGCAAAAAAGGGTATCCCGGTGAATCGAAAACCCGGAAAGGGCGGTTCACGCAAAAGTTAGGGATTGAAAAAGAA
The DNA here is from genome assembly GCA_963859935.3 of Lathyrus sativus. NCBI lineage: Eukaryota > Viridiplantae > Streptophyta > Magnoliopsida > Fabales > Fabaceae > Lathyrus > Lathyrus sativus. The sequence continues at coordinate 84,372,774 of OZ012738.1, forward strand.
AATGACTGCGGTCCGGATCTGATACAGCATTGCTTAGTGGTTTGGGAGTACCTGAGGGTTCGTTTATCCAACACAATCTCTTCCGAAAATTGAATACCGGGAAAGCGCCAGAGTCAGGCGAGTCATAGGAGGGTCAGCTCATGATGTTTGTCTGCACCATGTTGCCGACATGTATACAAATGTTGTTTTGTATTTTTTGTGCTTTTTGTGCATATATGTATGTGTGTGTGTGTAACTTCCTCTTTTCAGGAGTTGCATCCGGTGTACAAAATTTTGCCTATTCAGAGGCCTGTTATTAATAAAACATGTTATTCAGTACTTGATGTTTGTGCTTTACCGTTTTGTATGTGGAAAACGCCGATGTTTTGATAAACTTGCACTTGCATAATCTTGTTGGCCCTTGCCAATAATTGCTAAAACTTCGAATTGACTGAAGTAATGTCGCGGATGCTAAATAGATCTGGTTGTATAGATTTGTTTTGTCTCCTTTGTGTTTTGCAGGGTTCTCGCCCTTGAAGCGGACAATCAGAAAATGGTGGCCCCAGCCAGAGGCTCCGGAGGAAGGACTTGACCTTATTTGACCTTATTTCCCGTGCAAGTCGCGCCTCACCCCCTGAAGTTGAGACGATGATTATCCCTTACCAAAGGAAGGATTAGTTTTCCCAGAAGAGTATCCTCGTGGAAGTTGTCCACAGGGTATCCCCCAGCAGGTCGAAATCAGTATCCCCTGCAAAGGTTATACTCCTCAGAGAGTCGAGTATGTGCACGTTCAATCCCCAGCTGGGAGGATTTCCGTGGCGCATAACCAAGGTAGTAAGTTCAGAAGGATTATCCCTACCGAGGATGGTTTTCTTTCTCTCCGCAGGTCGTCATGCCTTCGTCAGGATGATTATCCCCAACGGAGTGGTAGTCCCGAGTTTGTAAACTGTACCCAGACAGTTGTCCCCCCAGAAGGGTGGATTCTCCCCCAGCTGAGTTAATCTTCCCAGCAGGTGCTGTTCTTTCCTCTCAGTGGAAATCGATATGTAATCTCTCCCCAGCAGAGTTGGTTGTATTTCCGGCATTTATTTTGCCAGAATACGTTGTGATACCCGTTCATCCCCAGCAGGGTGGTATTTGTCCTCGACAGCCGTGTTGAGGCAAGCTTGTCAGAGCTTCCCCAACAGCCTGAACCTGCATTCGCATTGGCATACATTATCATGTTTGCATCTACCCAGAAAACGCGTAGCATTTCCATGCAGTGTGGAGCATTGTGCTATTGCCAAAAATACGCATTTTGAAACATAAATCAGGTTGGTTAACCTTTTGCTTTTCAGGTGTGCTCCTCAGCAGGAGTATGAAGTTATAATTCAGATTTATTACCAGACGATCGAGGTTTCACCGTGAGACATATGATGACACAGTTCTTGTTATCATTCCCCACAGAATTATTAGTTGAAGTGTTTCTTATCCGACCAGCGGAGGGTTTTTTTTTCAGGTTTGCTGTCGCGGCAGCATTTCAGGGTTTCATAAAATCAAAATTTCAGGAGTGATCACTTGTTGCCGAGATGAGTGTTTGTCGGTTATTGTCAAAACATCCCCAGTGGAGTTAGCTACTGCTGCGAACAGGCTAGGAGGTTTTGTCCAAGATGTATTTTTCCCGTAAGAATCAGGCGGAAGAACTTTCCTGTAAGAATCAGGCAGATGTGTTATATTTTCCCGTATGAAGCAGGCGGATGAACTTTCCTGTAAGTATCAGGCAGATGTGTTATATTTTCCCGTATGAAGCAGGCGGATGAACTTTCCTGTAAGAATTAGGCAGATGTGTTATATTTTCCCGTATGAAGCAGGCGGATGAACTTTCCTGTAAGTATCAGTCAGATGTGTTATGTTTTCCCGTAAGAATCAGGCGGATGAACTTTCCTGTAAGTATCAGGCAGATGTGTTATGTTTTCCCGTAAGAATCAGGCGGATGAACTGTCCTGTAAGTATCAGGCAGATGTGTTATGTTTTCCCGTAAGAATCAGGCGGATGAACTTTCCTGTAAGTATCAGGCAGATGTGTTATATTTTCCCGTATGAAACAGGCGGAAGAACTTTCCTGTAAGTATCAGGCAGATGTGCTATGTTTTCCCGTATGAAGCAGGCGGATGAATTTTCCTGTATGAATCAGGCAGATGACTTTTCCCGTAAGAATCAGGCGGATGAACTTTCCTGTAAGTATCAGGCAGATGTGTTATGTTTTCCCGTAAGAATCAGGCGGATAAACTTTCCTGTATGAATCAGGCAGATGTGTTATATTTTCCCGTATGAAACAGGCGGATGAATGTTCTTGTATGAATCAGGCACATGGCTTTTCCCGTATGAAGCAGGCGAATGAACTTTCCGGTATCCAGATAGATAATTCTCTCACGATCGACAGAGTATGTGAGTTGTGTTCCGATATTTGACAAAAGTATTTTCCCCAAGGAAGTCGCCGTGATTTCCTCGTTTTATTTTCCCCAGTAGAGTCCTCCTCAAAGTCATTTGTGAGTTGGGACCAACGAAGGTAGCTACTGCAGAGGTAGGCAGAGAAACAGTATTCATATGTGCTTTCCTGTGTGAAGCAGGTGGAGGGATGTTCCTGTAATTAGGCAGATGACTTTTCCCGTAGGAAGCAGGCGGATGGATTTTTCTGTAATTAGACAGATGATTTGCCTATATGGATAGGCAAATGAGTTCCTTGTGACTAGACAGAAATGTTCCCCACCGAAGTCGTCGGGATTTTTCTGCGTTGACAGAATATAGTGTCCTAACGTGGACAAAGTTCTATCCCCGCAATGATAGAGTCTTTTTTCGGGTTGATGAAAATGATCCCCAACACGGTCGCTAATTGATCAGTTTGTTGCCGTAACAACCGGATCCAGTCAACAGATGTTGTTGTCCAAGCAGTTTGTGCAGTTTATTTCTACGGTTGGCAAATTTTCGGGTTCTTGGTATTCAACCGTCTCGTACCTCGATTGTTTGAAGGTTGTTTGCTCTTCACCCAGTCGGGTCCAAGCCGTTTGAATAGGGGCAGCTGTTGCACCCTAAAATTTGCTCAACCTATTTCACCTGGTTTATGTTTTAATTGCATTATCATTTGCATAGATACACCATGTACATAATCCAATCATTTGCATATCATAGCATAGCAAGTCATCTAACAAGGGATCAAGTGCCATTCTTATCTAAAGAAGCACATCAAGGGGCCTTATTCAAGTTAAAGAGCATCCAAGTCATCAAGAAATGCTTGAATCTTTGAGAAGTTTGAGGGTCAACCAGTGGACTTCTCTCCTAATTTGAGAAGTTTGAGGGTCAACCAGTGGACTTCTCTCCTAATTTGAGGTGTATTAAGGGTCACCAATGGGGGTATGAGCTATGAATTGAGGGTATGGAATGGGTACAAATCTTATGAAATGCCTAGAGGGTCATATTGAAGATGAGACAAGTCCTTGATTCAAGTACTAGAGCCACAGTTGAAGTGCAGTCCACTAGGGTTTCATCTGGATCAACCCTAGGTCAACTGAGTGATTGAAGAGCATCAAGGCTTAATTGGAGGTTGTGAGATTCATTAATTGATATGTTGATACATATGTGGTGTTGTGCCAAGGATAAATCAAAAAGAATCAAGAGTAGGAGGAGTTGCCAAATTAGGGTTTTAGTGTAAAATCCCCTAATTTAGGCCGAACTTCCAAGCCAGATAAGTCAAAATGCAAGTTTCAAATGGATTCTTGGCCAACATGAAACTTGTATAGCTTCTCAATATATTTAATTTGAGTACTAGAAGTCTTCAAGGAGATTTGTAGAACTCAAGTTATGGTTCTTACTAGTTATGGGTCATCAGAGGACACTGAAATTTATCTGGGAAAGTCACTTGACTTCCAAGCAACTTTTTCCCATGAAGGAGTTTTCAAATGGATTCTTGGCCAACATAAGAATTTCAGGGCTTGACCTTAGCTTTAATTTGAGTACTGGAAGTCCTCAAGAAGATTTGTGGAACTCAAGTTATGATCTTGGCAATCCAGGGGTATTTTGGGTATTGATGATTATAGGTCATCCTCCAACGTAGGTCAAAATCTCTATCTTCCACTCCTCAAATGGAAAAATGTTCAACACGAGATGTACTTAAAATGATGTTTTTGGGCTAGGTAAAAAGTCATGAGAGCTTGGAAAGGCTTGTATCACAAAATTGCAAAAATGGCCTAAAATAAGGGTGAATTTTAAATGAACCAAAGAGGAAAATTGAGATTTTTGAGTTATAGGTCCAAACCAAGCCATATGACATACCAAATTGATTGGAAAACATATTTTGAAAACAATGACATTGCCACATTTTTGATTTGAGGGATAATTCCATGACTTCCTTTGTAAAGTGGTTACTTACACTATAAGTCACATATGCAAAACCACTCTTTGGAGCTTAACCAAGGTCTTAACCCTTACTAATCCCTCCAATATGTCATCTAAGGAGAAATTGGACTAGAACCAAGGCATTGAAGCAAGCAAAAACTCAGCTGCCATATATGAACTTCTCATGACATTTTCAAATGCAAGAGATATTGAACTTCTCATTGGATCATTCCTGAAGTTTCTAGAGTCTTCCTACAAGTTCTATATAAGATTTGTGATTGATCCAAGGCATTGGTTGGTGCAGATTGAGAGAGATTGGAGAGATTGAACATTGAGTTTTCCATTGGCAAAACAGAATCGATTACAGCCATTTGATCCACTTCAATCCAAATTCTTGATTTCAACAACTTCCTTTAGTGTTGGTGAGTGATTCCAGATACAATTCAAGGCAAGATCATTGCAAAATCGTGAGAGAGCACTTTGAGTTCATAGTCTGCAAGTCAAAATCGGATTCAAGGATTCAAGAGGTTTCAATCCAATTTGTTGCATACAGAAGCTTGGTAATTGATCATAGAACGTGCCTGGAAGATCTTAGAGCTTGATTTGAAGATTTGCTTGCTCTGTTCATCCAAGATTTGCAGGTATGTAAACTTCCTTCTATGGCTCGATCCATGTAGATTCCTTAGGTTTTAGATGGTGATATTCATTGTAGAACATGGCTAGGTGGATTCTGGTAACAATTGGCACAATTTAGAGACAAAATTAGGTTGAGCACCATTTCTGTTCAGGGATATATCTTGATGATTCTTGAGGATTAAACCTAGTTTGATAGTGGAATTTGCTCAGTGTAGCATGGTGATGATGTTAGGCCTCTCAATTTTGAGTTTGGTGAGGATTTAGGTTTGAGCACTTTCTGAATATTTCTTTGTGTTTTAAGAAGGAGAAGGTTTCAACACAATTGGAGAATATGGTTGAGTTCCTTGTGGAAATATGATTTGAATGATGTATTTAGGTTAGGTTTTTGGTGAGGATTAAGAGAGCTGAGGTTTGGAGAAGATGATGGTGGAGCTCTGTTCATCCATGGCGTGTGTTCCCTCCCAATTTCAAAAGGTAGAAGAAGGTGTCATCACCATTGGATCTAGGTGAGACTTTGACTGAAATAATCATCCGACGACCACGAGCGAGCCTTAATTCGTGAAGGAGTCTGAAGAGAATGAAACGCCCCGTTTCATTAACTCTGAGTGGCATGGGCTTAAGTGATAATTTGCTAACCACACCCCTTTCTTAGGCCCATTTGAGAATAACACGTAAGAGCATTGCTATTCATACCAGCGTTTTTTCATTTTCTTTGATTTTTTCATTTTTATTTTCTGAAGTGATTTAGGCTTAAGGCGCGCTTCTTACTCGCACCCCCCTCTGAACCCATTTGGTGTTTTAAACTTCAGTTTATTGCTATTTGTCACGCCTCTTTTCCATTTTCTTATATTTTCTTTTTATTTTCATATTATTTTAGGTTAATTAGAAAATTTACAATAAACTGAAAAAAGATCATTTTAGGGTGAGGATTTTTTCCTTGTTTTCCTTAGGGTTTCTAGAATTTAATAAAACAATAAAAACATTAATTCGTGCATTTTTCATTTTTTGGTATATTTTACAATTTTATTGATTTTATTGTGCATTTGTTTGATACCTTATTTTTCTGAATTTAGTATGAGAGATTGGTGCATGATTTTTGATTGATTCTTGTGAGGTTGATTAGGTTAGGGAAGCATGTACCCTTAGAAATTTTATCATATTTTTGTGAATAAAATTTAGGTTAGTTTTGAACAATGAACTTTAGGGTGCTAGGATTAGGGTTTTATAACACTTAGGTGTAGTTTAGGGCATAGTTTGGAGACTTAGGGTTTGATTTAGGCCTTGGGGTTTATGTGGGGTATAGGGTACATAGTTAGGTTCCCTTAGAAATTTAATTAGGATTTTATGATGAGTATTGCTATTTTATTTGATTTTTGCAACTTGGGTGATGTTTTTGTGTTTCCCCTTTGAGCTTTTGGTTTGATTGTGGGGTTTGGGTCATTTAAATTGGGTGTTGGGCTTGGGTTTGGTTTGTTGGAGCTAATGAAGACATTGGAGATGATGGAAGACAAAGGATGGAGCTTGGAGCATGAAGATTCTTATCCTTGAAGGTTGCTTTTGAAGACTTAGGAGATAGGAGATATAGGGAGAGCTTTAGATTAGACTGATTTCTTCTTTCAAACATAGAGAGCTTCTTGTGCCTCTATTCCATCCTATGACACAAGGTCCCCAAAATAAGTTCCATCTCTCCTTAGGAGGGATGTAGAGCACGCTTTGATTGGGTAGAACCTTGAGGATATCTTTCACTTGCTGTGTTAATATCTTAGTGATTTCCTTGGGTTATCATTGAGCCTCTTAACATTCCAACTTCATCTATTAGTTGATTCTCTCCTGTGAGTGCTTGCCTTGAAGATATGGACCTATTGAGGGTAAGGTTCATTAAAGATTGGTGAGGATAAAGCCTGTGCCTGTCGAAGCTGGGTATCTGTTGAAGTTAGGGTCCTGCTGCTGTTTGAAGCTGTTTATCTGTTGGGGTTCATTACTTGCTAGAGCTTGGAGAGTTTTAAAGATAAGAGCTTATCTAAAGCTTGAAGAAGCTTGGAGAATGAAGATGGGGTCTTACTTGAAAGGGTTATTGTCACCTTCCTTGATGTTAATCAACTGTAGCTGTCAGAGCTGTTGCTGTTTAAGCTGTTACTATAGGAGCTGGTGTTGCTGTCAGAGCTGGTGTTGGGTTTTATTTCTTTTTTCTGTATTGTCTGTTGGCTTGTTCAGCTTGCCCCTTAGGTTTGAAGTGAAGCTGTTTCACTTTGCCTATTGTTTTCCCAGGTTCGAGGTTGAGTGGAACTCCCTTGCCTCGCTTGTACTACTGCATCTCATGCATGTTTACTATTTACTGTATATATCTCTTTCTTTTGCTTTTTATCCCCTAGGATCTCTGTTTCCCTCTGTGCAAGAGAGAAATATGATAGACATTAGGTTTTAACCCATGCATGACAACATTAGGGTAGTTTTGACTCCCCTTTCAAATCCTAGGTTTTTAGAGTTCTTTCTCTTCTACCTCAAAACAACTCCAAACACAGTAATAAGGATAATCGATGCCGTACGCTATGAGCCTTAAGCTATTTGAGAGAGGGTTGTTGGAGGGTCACTCTTCAGTAACTTGATTTCTTAGTGTGTTACCCCTAGTGCGTCAGAGATTGCAAACATTATAAAAAACATTTCTTGCGTAAAAGTCTGAAAACAAACATCAAAGTGTCATTTTTGTCCGCCTGGACCCGTAATCAGGAGAAAACCTTTTTCAGAAGGATAAAAGATAAACAGACAAATTTGTGTCTTCCGTAGCCCGAACTACGTTTGCTCTGATCTTTCATGCCGTATGAAAGTACGTAGGCATAGGATGTTGTATCCTAGCGAGCAACCTTCCCCCCTTAACCCGTAGGTAGGCGAACTACGTTGACTCTGATTTCTCGTTCCAGACGGGAATACGTAGGCATAAAGTGCGATACTTTGCCGAGTCATTTTCTTTTTCTTTCTTTTAACCCTCGACCCTTAGTGTAGATAGAATAACAATCCGTACTAGAAAACAAGCATGGATCCTGTCGAGTACGACGGACGTGAGGGGTGCTAATACCTTCCCCTTGCGTAACCGACTCCCGAATCCAAGATTTGGTTGCGATGACCATTCCTTTCCCGTCTTTGCGTTAGGTTTACTCTGAGTGTTTTCTTTCCCTCCGTTGGGATAAATAACGCACGGTGGCGACTCTTCTGTCATAGCCGACGCCGATTTTCGCAGTAGCGACAATATCCATTGGACTTGGCTTAAGTCCAAAAAGCCTACCCCTTGTTAGGAGTGCTCCTTCGATTAGAACTTAAGATAGAGTTTGTTAACTCTATGTAAGAATCATGGAGATGATTACTTGCTTCCCTTGTTTGAGTGTTCAACTTAGATCTAGAGAGTTTTCCTAAACACTACACAAGCATTGTAATGTTTGTTCCCCTTTGAACCTTGATCATAATCAAGTGTTCTTCAACCCTAGTGAGGTGAACTATGATTGCTCTGATTCTATCCTAGTTAGGATATGTAGGCAGAGGACCTGATGTCTTTGTGAGCAAACTTAGAAACTATCTTTAGGTCTTAACCTACACCTTTTACCCAATCCCAATCCATAGCAAACATTTAGAAAGCTTAGCATACAAACGAACAAAAGGTTCCTGTAGAGTACTACAAATGTTTAGGATGTGAAATACCTACCCTATGCATAACCAACCCCCGATCCCCGAATCTCTTAGCGTTGTTGTTACATCGCGCAAAAGGTTCTTTTTTTAGACCTTTCCTTTGGATAAATTAAAGTCCGGCTTTGAATTTTAAGAATTAAAGATTCAAGTTAATCAATAGCTTGGTATCACGATTCTCATCGTAACACCTTTCTTCAACAAAATTGAATTTCATCATGTACCAAGGGCTGAAAATCAGATGGCGGATAGTTTGGCAACATTATCATCAATGTATAAAGTGAATTTATGGAATGAAGCTCCAGCAATCACTATCATGCGCCTTGATAGGCCGACCTTTGTATTTTCAATTGAAAAAGCGTCTGATGGAAAGCCCTGTTATTTTGACATCATATATTTCCTCAAGACCCAAGAGTATCTGTCTGGGGCATCAAGTAAAGACAAGAAGACTCTGAGGAGGCTGTCGAGTAATTTCTACTTGAACAAGGATGATGTGTTGTGCAAAAGAAACTTCGACATGGTATTGCTACGTTGTATGGATGAAAATGAATTAAGTTTGCTGATGAAAGAGGTCCACGAAGGTTCTTTTGGTACTCATACCGGTGGGCATGCAATGTCTAGAAAACTATTGAGAGCAGGGTATTACTGGATGACCTTAGAGTCCGACTATTTTAAGTATGCCAGAAAATGCCATAAATATCAGATTTATGCGGATAAAATGCATGTGCCACCGAGCCCTCTAAATGTATTGACATTTCCTTGGCCCTTTGCAATGTGCATAGTTTTATCTTACGGAAGCTATCCTACCATTAGAAGTCGAGATTCCTTTTTTAAAGGTATTGTCTGATGTAAAGCTTGATGAAGTAGAATTGGTAAAGGCTAGGTTGAATCAACTTAGTCTGATTGATGAAAAAGATTGGCAGCTATCGCCCACGGTCGACTATACCAGAGCAGAATGAAGAAGACTTTTGATCAGAAGGTGCACCCTCGACATTTCCAAATAAATGATTTAGTGTTGAAGAGGATCCTTCCTCCATAAACAGATCACAGGGGCAAATGGACTCCCAATTATGAAGGTCTATATGTAGTGAGAAAGGTTTTCTCTAGCAGAGCCTTATTACTATCGGCTATAGACGGTGAAGATTTTACATCCCCTGTGAATGCAAACGTAGTCAACAAATATTTTGCTTAAAATAGACCCGTTGGACATAAAAAAGAAAGTTCAGGCAAAAATGGGGCATCCCGGCGAACCATAAAAAGAAAAGGTTCGGGAAAAATTTAGGGATAAAAAGGAAAAATAAACCCAAAAAATTGAAAACCTAAAAAGGAAACTTTGGAAAAATGGGTATCCCGATGGATTAAAACCCCGCAAGGGTGATCCAGGAAAAATTAGGGATTTTAAAAGCAAATGACTACGACATACGTTCGATCTGTGAATGCATTTTGACTTATGGAAGTCCCGAAGGGTAAAAATCAGTTTAATCAGTCTCTTCAGAAGGCAGAACATTGGCGAAGCATCAAAGACATACAGGTCATAGCCGAATCGACACTTGGTGGTTGTCTGTTTCCATATTTCTGACATTTTTATATTTCTTGTTGTACTTTTTATGCAATTACCTCTTTTCAGGAATTGCATCTGTTGTAATTTGCCTATTTACAAGCTCTTCCCAATCAATAAAGTATTATTCACGCAAAGAGCTTTCCATTTCCTATTTATACTTTTACTATTTTTTTTGCAAAAAAGGACGTCCGATATTTTTGATAAACTTTACATGTGAAAAAATTGGGGCTTTACGAAGCATATTGAAAACAATGAATTTACTTGAATGGTGTCATGGATGGTAACCAAAACAACCATTTTACACCAGGACATTCTATTTGTTTTTCTTATTGTGTACAGGATGACATAATCCTCTCTTCAGAAGAACTTTCCCCCGACAGTGAAGTTCTAACAATGTCAATAGCACATGGTGAATCATTCCTCCCCGATTGGAGTCCAGGGTTTTTTGTTCCCCAACTAGTTGAATTTATCCTCCCTGGTGAGTATTTAGAAGTTGACTACATTAGATAAGGTGGTGATATGCAGTCAGGCATCTATCCCTCAATAGAGGTTCTATCCCCGCAAGACAGTGTTATCAAATCAGAAGCATCTCCTCTACAGTGATGTGCAATTATCCCCAACAAGTTAAGATTGGGCTTGTTCCCCAACAGCAAAGTAAGGGTGAAGGTTGTTCCCCGAAAAGATCTATGTCATTGACTTTTCTCCCCAAGCAGAGATTGATGTTGATTCCCTCGACAAGTAAATCAGCGATGGTCGATATCCTTAACAAAGTCCAATGGTCATTGGCATTCTTCAAAGTCAGATTTTTGGGATGATTCCCCAAGAGATATTTTTCTCAATTCTCAGCAGAGTAAAATTATCCCCAGAAGAGTTTTATTCAAGAAGGTTGTTTAGGGCTTTTTCGTCAGCAGAGTTTGTTAGTTGTTTCTTCTCAACACCTTTTCGGGTGGTGTTCTTTTGCATTTGCATTTTTTTCATAGCATCCTCCAAATGCGTAGCATTTCCATTTCATATGGAGCATTACACCATATTCAAACATATGCATCCAAAGCATAAGCCAGGTTTGACATCGTTATTGCCGGACATCTCTCCAGCAGATAACGACACAATTCATGAGACTTTGTGGTACCGTACCCCCAGCAAAAATCATTGGTAGATAATTTCATCTTACTTTTACTCCCCGACAGAGTTTGTTTGTTTAATCCTCTCTTTCCCCCAATAGAGTATTCTTTTTAGGTTGTGAGTCGGTTGATTCTACTTCCTGCCTATCCCGGATGTTATTCCAACTTTTGGTTGGTAATTCCCAACTTAGCTGTTTTATGGATATTATCCCAACTTTTGGTTGGTAGTTCTCAATTGTTTCCCCGACAGAGTTTTTATCCCAACTCTTGGTTGGTATTCTCCGTTGCGATGGGTTCGCCTTCGGTCAGCGCCTTGGTGATTCCAACTTTTGGTTGGTAGCCATTTGCTTACTTGTCGACGATTCCAACTTTTGGTTGGTAGTCTTCCTTTCTGGTGATCCTAACTTTTGGTTAGTAACCTTCACTTCAACGTTTGTTTAGTGTCTTTTCTTGGATGTTATCCCAACTCTTGGTTGGTAGTCCGTTGTTTCTTGGATGTTATCCCAACTTATGGTTGGTAGTCCTCTATTGTTTCCCTTGTGGAGCCGTTATCCCAACTTGTGGTTGGTAGTCTTCTTTGCGGTCAACGTCCCAGTGATCCTAACTTTTGGTTAGTAGCCTTTCACTCAAACTCTTGGTTGGTAGTCTTTGTTTGGTAAGTTCACCTTCGGTCGGCGTCCTGGTGATTCCAACTTTTGGTTAGTAGCCATCTGTTTATTGGTTGACAATCCCAACTTTTGGTTGGTAGTCTTCCTTTCCAGTGATCCTAACTTTTGGTTAGTAGCCTTTCATCCCAACTTTTGGTTGGTAATCTTTTATGACGATCCCAACTTTTGATTGGTAGTCTTCATTGTTTGTGCATTCTTCTTCGATCAGCGCCTGGGTGATCCTATCTTTTGGTTAGTAGCCTGTGTCTCACAATTTTGGATCGTTTGTTCTCTTTAGTGATCCTAACTTTTGGTTAGTAGCCATTATCACCACCTTGAACACTTACCATTTCCCATCCCAACTTTTGGTTGGTATCTTGTGCCTTTCGATTATCCCAACTTTTGGTTGATACCCGCTACCTTTATGTCCACCTTCGGCTGACAATCACTCTATACCATGTACATCCCCGCAGGTTGCAAATTTCTGGGTTCTTTTAGTATTAAATCACCTTTTACCTTGAATGTTTGAAAGCGGTCGCTTTTCATCCCTTCAAGTTCAAGTTGTTTGAATAGGGGCAGCTGTAGCACCCCAAAATTTTCCCATCCTTTTGTTCTTTATCTTGGTTTATGTTTCATATCATTTTTTCATTAGAATTTGTACATAACATTGATCTTAGACAGGGGATCAAGGTATCTTATCCAATAATCAAGGGAAGGGGTTCATCAAGAGCTCAAGTTCAAATTTGTGGCAATCTTAAGTCATAAGTGAAGGTGAGAAAATACTTAGAAGGGGGGGGGGGTTGAATAAGGGTTTTCAAAAATATTATGGCAATAAAAACACAAAGATTTTTATCCTGGTTCGTTGAACTCAACTAATCCAGTCCACCCTATCAAGAGTGATTTGCCTTTCTCCACAAGGACTTAATCCACTATAATCAAACTGATTACAATATTAACCACTAAGAACAACTGTCTTAGTCTTCTCAAGAACTACTGACCACAACTTGGTCTTCTTAAGGAACTTTTACAATCAAATGTAAACTAAACAAGTGTTGAAATGCTTCAAAGAAAGCTATATCACAACTTTGATTTATACACTTAAGTTTAAGAACGTATGAAACTATTCAACAAAGATATATAATTTTTATGAGAGCTTTGAGAGAGTTTTTAATGAATTTGTCAAAATACGTCAACTATAGAAAGTTGTTGAAGGCTTTCTTATATAGACAAAGAAGTCCAAGACGTTGCAAGCTTGAAGACCGTGTAATGCAAAGTAGCTGTAGCCTTTTGTCTTCACATCACTTGACCTTTCCTAGAAGTAGAACGTTCATAGAAATCCCTTTTGCCTAAGTTCTTGTGTCTAGCATAAAAGAGGAAAGAGTCGTTTGGCATAACCAACAGATATAACTTTGAATAATCTTCTTCAACAAGTTTCTATCTCATAGCAATCAACAGCAGAGCCTTGAGTGATCAGAGTCTTGATGTTGTCAGAGTTTGTTGTATCAGAGTGTTGCAGCAAGTGTGCTTCAGCGTGAAATCAATCAGAGCAGAGTTTGGAGATTAGATCCTCAGTACTTGCAACGAACAGTACTATTAGAGTCTTCTGAAAAACAGTGCTTGAAACTCTTCATACGAAGTCTTCAGTTTACGCTTCAGATGCTTCTGTAGCTTCTGCTTCAGAGTCTTCTGTAGGCAGCGCTCAGAGTCTTCTGTAGGCAACGCTCAGAGTCTTCTGTAGAGCTGCTTCGGACGCTAAGAGCCTTGCTTAGTTCAATGTTCAAAATCATTTTTGCTTTCAGAAGGATATTAAATTTAATATCTGCAACAAAAATACTTGAACAAATTTAGAGTATATAATTTCTTAATACAAAATTTTCATTAGTGTTATCATCAAAACATAGAGATATAACTAAGAACCAATTTGTGTTCTAACAATCTCCCCCTTTTTGATGATGACAAAAACATAGGAAATTTTGTTTAATAAAGAGATAAATATAACTCCCCCTGAGATTATGAATCTCCCCCTGAATTGAATACTAAGAAAGAATAGAAACTTCCCTTTTTGCATGAGTATTCTTTTTAGAATCAGAGCTTGATTTGGATGAACGTTTCAGAATCAGAGCCTGATTGGTTAAAACTTGATCTGGGGATCTCATAGTTACTTTAATGAATTTTGTCAGATTTATCATTATAGTTCTGAAAGACTAAAAATTCATGTTAGTTATGATTTGATATGTCTGAATTCCATTCAGGTAAAGTTTATTTGAATACTCAGAATTTCATTTTCTCTCCCTTTTTGTCATAATCAAAAAGAAACTATTTAAAGACAATTAAAATGAAACAGAGAGAAAAGATACAATCATATAGAGAAAACATTCAGATTCATTATTCACATAGTCAAGAGAGTTGGTAGACTTTCTGTGGTGAATGCAACCCATGAAGATTTTGGCCCAGATCTTGTAATTAGGTTTCAAATCTTTGAACTTGTTTAAGGGTTCTCCAGAAGCAATCACCTCTTCATAAACAACATTCATGTTGACACGTCCAGTCAGATGAGAAACTCCATCAGTTTCCTCATATCTAATGAGTTTCCTTATAAGATCTTCAGTAATTACAATCTCTTTTCCCAAAACAGATGACACAATGAACTTGGGATAAGCATGAGCATGAATCCAGAATTCTTTTACTAAAACTGGATAAACTGGCCCAAACAGTCTATCAAAGTACTTTGTCCATCCTTGAGCATCAATGATGGAACGCAGATTAAATCCATTTTCAGCCAAAGAAGCAAAATCCACCAAAGATTCACACAACACTTCCAATTTCTCAACAGGTGTGAGATTCGTTCTAACAGGTTCCTTGAAAGGAACAACACCCAGATTAGAAGATGATACAACTGCCATTGTTGATTGGAACTGAGCTGAGGTTGAAGATGAAGTAGCCATTGTTGAAGGTTTAAGGTTACGAACAAATTTGGGTTTTCGGTTTAGATGAAAGCAGTAAAACAAGCAAAAATGCAAATAAGTGTTTGTGAGAGTGAAAAGTGTGAAATGTTGAGAGTTGTGGAATTTATAGAAGAAATTTAGGGCACACAAAAAGTCCCACGTTCAACACGTACACATTTAGCATTTAATGACATTTAATAAAAAGAAATTAATCATTTCAAGCATTAATGATTCTGATAATTTGGGGGGAAAACGAGAAACCAACTATTCAAACAGTACCTCAAACGTCTCTTCAGTATTGTGCACTCCATCTTTTCAGATTCTGAGTTACACGTGTTTGCTTGCATGTGCTTCTGAAAACTCTTTGAGAAATGAAACGTTAGCCAACGTTCAGATCCTCTGAGATTTGTTAGTTCAGATACACACATAAATAATAACTCAAGAAGTTAAATAAATGACAAATGTAATACTTCAGAGTTTTAAACATTTTGCATCTGAGAAAGTTGCTTCTGATAAATATTATTCTATACAGAATTCCATACCAATATTTTTCAGAATAAACTTAAACCTATCTTCAGCAAGGGGTTTTGTGAAAATATTAGCCCATTGATGATCTGTATCAACAAAGTCTAATTTTATAATACCCTTCTGAACATAGTCTCTGATGAAGTGATGTTTAATTTCTATATGCTTAACTTTAGAGTGTAAAATTGGATTTTTAGACAAGCATATAGCAGAAGTATTATCACAGAATATAGAAATATTACTCTCAAAGATCTAATAGTTTTCTAGCTGACTTTTCATCTAGAGCATCTGTGTGCTACATCCAGCAGCTGTAATATATTCTGCTTCTGTAATTGATAGAGCAATTGTAGGTTGTTTCTTGTTGTACCAGGAGATTAAATTACTTCCCAGAAATTGGCAACTTCCAGGAGTACTTTTTCTTTCAACTATGTCTCCAGCGTAATCAGCATCACAAAATCCAACTAGTTTAAATTCATCAGATTTTCTGTAACACAAACCCACATTAGAAGTACCTTTCAGATACCTTAGAATCCTCTTAACAGCTGTTAAGTGTGATTCTCTAGGATCTGATTGGAATCTTGCACACAAGCATACACTGAATAAAATGTCAGGTCTAGAAGCAGTTAAGTATAGAAGAGATCCAATCATACCTCTGTAGAGTTTCTGATCTACTTTCTTACTTACCTCTTCCTTACTAAGAGTGCTTGTTGGATGCATAAGAGTCTTTGCCATCTTACTATCAGTCATGTTGAACTTCTTCAGAAGCTCTTTTACATATTTCGTCTGATGAATGTAAGTGCAATCTGGAGTTTGGTTGACTTGAATTCCCAAAAAGAATCTCAATTCTCCCATCATGCTCATCTCAAATTCAGCCTGCATACATTGAGCAAACTCCTTTCCCAGCGTAACATTGGTAGATCCAAATATAATATCATCTACATATATTTGACAAATTAACAGATCTTTCTTAAATGTTTTACAGAAGAGAGTTGTGTCCACTTTGCCTCTGATAAAATTTTTCTCCAGAAGAAAATTACTTAATCTCTCATACCAAGCTCTGGGAGCTTGTTTTAAACCATAAAAAGATTTCTTAAGTTTAAAAACATGTTCTGGAAATTTATCACTTTCAAAACCAGGAGGTTGGTGAACATAGACTTCCTCTTCTATAATCCCATTTAAGAATGCACTCTTAACATCCATATGATATAGAGTGATGTTATTTTGTGTAGCAAAATAAATGAGTAAACGAATAGACTCTAACCTGGCCATAGGGGCATAAGTCTCTGTGTAATCAATTCCTTCTTGCTGGCTATAACCTTGAGCAACAAGCTTTGCTTTGTTTCTTTCAACTTCTCCTTTTTCATTCAACTTATTTCTGAAGACCCATTTAGTTCCAATAATGTTGAATTCTTTTGGTCTTGGAACCAAATCCAAAACGTCATTTCTTGTGAATTGATTGAGCTCTTCTTGCATGGCAATTATCCAGTCATTGTCTTGCAGAGCTTCATCCACAGAAGTTGGTTCAATAACCGACACCAGACCAAATAATGATGCTTCAGATGATCTGAGGTAGGATCTTGTTCTTATAGGGTCATCCTTCTTTCCAATTATCACATCCTCTGGGTGAGAGGCCTTGATTCTGGAAGATGATCCTCTAACATTTGATTCTTCAGAAATATTCAAGTTGTTCATTTGAGAAGCTAAAGGAGTTGCATCTGGTGTTGCTTTTGGCTCTTTCACTTGAACCTTTTCTGCCTCTGGGTCTTCAGAGTCTGTGAGAATTACTTCTCTATCTGCAGAACTTTCAAACTGCTTTGGCTTTTGAATGCCAAGCTTATCATCAAATCTAACATGTATAGATTCCTCCATAATCTGTGTTTCAGTATTGTATACTCTGTAGCCTTTAGAGCGTTCAGAATACCCAAGCATGAAACACTTCTGTGCTTTAGAATCAAACTTGTTTAGATTCTCATTAGTGTTCAACATATAACATATACATCCAAAAGGATGAAAATAAGAAATGTTGGGCTTTCTGTTCCTCCACAATTCATAGGGAGTCTTCTCCAGAAGAGGTCTTACAGACACTCTGTTCTGAATATAAGAAGCTGTGTTTATTGCTTCTGCCCAAAAATGCTTTGCTAGATTAGTCTCGTTGATCATGGTTCTGGCCATTTCTCGCAAAGTTCTATTTTTCCTCTCTACAACCCCATTCTGTTGTGGAGTACTAGGGCAGGAGAAATCATGAGCAATGCCATTTTCATTAAAATATTTTTCAAAATATTTGTTTTCAAATTCGCCACCATGATCACTTCTGACTTTAACAATTTTAAAATCTTTTTCATTCTGGACTTGTTTGCAGAAGTCAAAGAACACAGAATGTGACTCATCCTTGTGTTTTAGGAATTTCACCCATGTCCATCTACTGTAGTCATCAACAATGACTATTCCATACTTCTTGCCTCTGATGGATGCAGTTTTCACTGGTCCAAACAGATCAATGTGAAGCAACTCTAATGGTCTTGAGGTTGAAACAACATTTTTAGTTTTAAAAGAAGATTTTGAAAATTTTCCTTTTTGACATGCTTCACAAAGAGCATCTGAGTTGAACTTCAACTTAGGATGTCCTCTAACCAGATTGAGTTTATTAATCTGAGATATACGTCTCATATTAATATGCCCCAATCTTTTGTGCCAGACTCATTGCTCATCATTAACAGACATAAGGCATTTTATGTTTTGAACCTTAAGTTCTGAAAGATTGATTTTATAAATGTTGTTCTTCCTCTTTCCATTAAATAGGATTGAGCCATCCTTCTGACTAACAGCCTTGCAACATTTTTGATTAAAGATTATGTCATAACCATTGTCACTTAATTCATTTATGGACAATAGATTATGTTTTAATCCTTCTACAAGTAAAACATTAGATATAGAGGGAAGTTTACCATTGCCAATAGTACTAGAGCCAATAATCTTGCCCTTCTGATTCCCTCCAAACTTGACGTCTCCTCCAAATTTAAGCTCCAAGCTTTGGAACATAAACCTTTCTCCCGTCATGTGACGTGAGCAGCCAGAGTCCAGGTACCATGATTGGCGTCTTGACTTTGCTGCTAAATACATCTGCAACAGGTATTATCTTATCCTTAGGTACCCAGATCTTTTTGGGTCCTTTTGGGTTAGTTGCCTTAAAAGTTTGTCTGAACTTCTGTCTTTTTACAACAGGTTTGTTCTAACTAACTTTCGGTTTAAACACAGGAACATTATGATCAGAACGTGTGTGTTTAATATCATTCAGATGACCAAACTTAAAATGAGAATATAAGGGAGTCTTCTTAATGATAAGTTTATCAACAGACATTGGATTTAAATCCTTTCCAAAGGAAGATTCATATCCAATTTCTTTCCTGTTGTTTCTGCTAACTCCATAGATCATTGAAGCCATCTTGCTTCTATCTATGCTTTTAGCCAGAAACTCCTGAAAACTATAGTCATATTCTTCTAAAATATTTTTGCATTTTGACTTAGTTTCAGATTCAGAGTCTTGTTGAGCTTTTTCAAAATTGTTTTTCATTTGCAAATTGTTTTCTTTGAGCTCAGCAACTTCTGACTTTAACAGACTATTCTCAGATTAAAGATTACATTTAAGCTTCTTGCATTTGAGCTTAATCTGGTTATAGTTTTTCAGGACTTCTGATAAAACCTTAATAAGTTCTTCCCTAGAGAGATCAAAAAGTACCTCTTCTGAGTCAGATTCAGAATCAGATTCAGATCCAGATGTTCCTTCATCCTGATCTTCCACGCCAGCCATCAGTGCCATGTTGGCACATTCTTCTTCTGACTCTGATGAAGATTCATATGTATCTGAATCATCCCATGTAGCCATCAGAACTTTCTTTTTATGCTCAGGCTTCCTTCTTGGATTCTCCTTCTGAAGCTTTGGGCATTCATTCTTGTAGTGCCCAGGTTCCTTGCATTCATAGCAAACAACCTCCTTGTTTCCAGATCTTTTGTGTTCAGAGGACTCTTTGCATTGATTTGGCTTCTTGAAGTTCTTGAACTTCCTCTGTTTATGCTTCCAGAGTTTGTTGATCCTTCTGGACAGCAGGGACAGTTCATATTCTTCTTCAGAAGAAGACTCTTCAGAACTTTCTTCTAACACCTAAAACGCTTTAACAGATTTGTTAGACTTTAAAGCAATTGACTTACCTTTCTTTTGAGGCTCGTTTTCTTCAAGTTCAATCTCATGGCTCCTCAGAGAGCTGATCAGTTCCTCCAATGTGATCTTGTTCAGATCCTTAGCTAGCTTCAGAGCAGTGACCATTGGTCTCCATCTGATGGGAAAACTTTTGATGATCTTCTTAACATGATTAGCAGTGGAGTAGCCTTTGTCCAGCACTTTTAATCCAACACTTTTGGTTAATACCCGCTACCTTTATGTCCACCTTCGGCTGACAATCACTTTATACCATGTACATCCCCGCAGGTTGCAAATTTATGGGTCCTTTTAGTATTAAATCACCTTTTACCTTGAATGTTTGAAAGCGGTCGCTTTTCACCCCTTCAAGTTCAAGTTGTTTGAATAGGGGCAGCTGTAGCACCCCAAAATTTTCCCATCCTTTTGTTCTTTATCTTGGTTTATGTTTCATATCATTTTTGGCATTAGAATTTGTACATAACATTAATCTTAGACAGGGGATCAAGGTATCTTATCCAACAATCAAGAGAAGGGGTTCATCAAGAGCTCAAGTTCAAATACTTAGAAGGGGGGGTTGAATAAGGGTTTTCAAAAAAATTATGGCAATAAAAACACAAAGATTTTTATCCTGGTTCGTTGAACTCAACTAATCCAGTCCACCCTATCAAGAGTGATTTGCCTTTCTCCACAAGGACTTAATCCACTATAATCAAACTGATTACAATATTAACCACTAAGAACAACTGTCTTAGTCTTCTCAAGAACTACTGACCACAACTTGGTCTTCTTAAGGAACTTTTACAATCAAATGTAAACTAAACAAGTGTTGAAATGCTTCTAAGAAAGCTATATCACAATTGTGATTTATACACTTAAGTTTAAGAACGTATGAAACTATTCAACAAAGATATATAATTTTTATGAGAGCTTTGAGAGAGTTTTTAATGAATTTGTCAAAATACGTCAACTATAGAAAGTTGTTGAAGGCTTTCTTATATAGACAAAGAAGTCCAAGACGTTGCAAGCTTGAAGACCATGTACTGCAAAGTAGTTGTAGCCTTTTGTCTTCACATCACTTGACCTTTCCTAGAAGTAGAACATTCAGAGAAATCCTTTTTGCCTGAGTTCTTGTGTCTAGCATAGAAGAGGAAAGAGTCGTTTGGCATAACCAACGAATATAACTTTGAATAATCTTCTTCAACAAATTTCTATCTCATAGCAATCAACATCAGAGCCTTGAGTGATCAGAGTCTTGATGTTGTCAGAGTTTGTTTTATCAGAGTGTTGCAGGAAGTGTGCTTCAGCGTGAAATCAATCAGAGCAGAGTTTGGAGATCAGATCCTCAGTACTTGCAGCGAACAGTAGTATCAGAGTCTTCTGAAAAACAGTGCTTGAAACTCTTCATACAAAGTCTTCAGTTTACGCTTCAGATGCTTCTGTAGCTTTTGCTTCAGAGTCTTCTGTAGGCAGCGCTCAGAGTCTTCTGTAGGCAGCGCTTAGAGTCTTCTGTAGAGCTGCTTCTGACGCTAAGAGCCTTTCTTAGTTCAATGTTCAGAATCATTTTTGCTTTCAGAAGGATATTAAATTTAATATCTGCAACAAAAATACTTGAACAAATTTAGAGTATATAATTTCTTAATACAAAATTTTCATTAGTGTTATCATCAAAACATAGAGATATAACTAAGAACCAATCTGTGTTCTAACAACAAGGTCTCTATCATCATCGAGGCATGTTAATCAACCACTTGAATCAAGAACACAAGCATTGATTCTTCTACTCCTATATCATGGATAACAAGTTAAGATTTTTGTTCAAAGGAGATTTTGGTTCAACAAAAGTCTACTGTGATTCAAAAAAGCCAAAATCTTGGATCTCAAGGTCAATCAAGAGCATGATAGATGTCTTCAAGTGATTTCATGTGTTTGGAACAAGAAGAATCAAGGAGAAGCATAAAGTCAAGAGTTTGACTAAATTAGGGTTTTGGTGCAAACATTTTCGAAATGTAGAAAACCCTAATTCTAGCCATCTTGCAACTTCCATAACTTTCTTATTTTTGATCCAATGAAGGCACACTTGCTATCAAATTAAAGAGGACATCATGAACTGCAAATTTGTGGAAGGAAGCATGTCCAGACTATTCATGGTTTAGGAGATATGATGAGCTAAAGTTGGAAAAATGGAGATTGTGACATTTCAACACTTGGAATTCTTCTAAGTGTAGAAAAGTCAGTTTGAAGTACCTACTT
The DNA here is from genome assembly GCA_963859935.3 of Lathyrus sativus. Classification (NCBI taxonomy): domain Eukaryota; kingdom Viridiplantae; phylum Streptophyta; class Magnoliopsida; order Fabales; family Fabaceae; genus Lathyrus; species Lathyrus sativus. The sequence continues at coordinate 84,394,678 of OZ012738.1, forward strand.
TTAAGGCCATCTTTCATGGTGATACAAGATTCATTTGAATTTTCCTATAACATGAGAGTTGTAGAGTATTCTCCAAGCTTTCATTTGAGTACTAGATCATCTCCATTGGATGTGTAGAACTTAAGTTATGATGCTTCCAAGTTAGGGTTTCAAAGATGTCAAGATTGGCAAGTGTCTAGGCAGATTTTTGGACCAAACTTCCAAGGCATTTTTCATTAAGATCTTGATCTCAAATGAAATTTCCCACAACATGAAAGTTGAAGATCATTCTTCATGCTTTCTATCCATTACTAGATCATTCCCATTGGATAGAAACTCCCCTAGTTATGATGTTTACAATTTGGTGATTCATAATGGGAAAAGTGTTCTCATGACTTAGAAATATTTCATGATGCTTAGGGAGATTTTGCAAGTAACTTTCATGATTTTTTTAAAAATTGATTCAAGCCTCCTATCAAGTTCATTCCAATATAGACTTTGTTCCTTGATTTCCCTAGTTTCATTTAGGCACAAGAATGAGATAATTTGATGATGAATTCATCTAAAGATGTTCCATAGAAGTAACATGCATGATTGTTGGCTTTACACGTCATATGGTCATCAATTTGGCATGATTTGAATCTCTTTGCATCATGCTTCATTATGTACAATGCACACACATTTTACCCTATTTTGATTTCCAAAAACACTACTAAAACTGGCCAAACACATTCATGTACCATTTGTATTTGTTTTAAACTTTTTTGCCAAAAGAAAGAAAGAATAATGCTTGCCCAACAAGAATGCTTAACTCACCATATTCTGATTTCTCTCCCTCACACCATCCCATGATGACAACCAACAACCTTGAAATGGTACAGCTCATGTCACTCCACTTCATTTTGCAAATTTCACAAAATTTTTACCATCACTTTTTAGCCACTGTAAACTCTTTTCTCACGTGCCAACCATCATATAAAAGCCTCAAACCCCTAATAGAGGAGGCAACCATCTCATTTCAAGAGGATTAAGATATCAAAATATTGGTTGTGAGCATTATTTTTCAACCTTCGATTTTCTCATTTCTTTGAGAATATTGACCTTTGTTTGCTCCATTCATCATTTATACACCAACCTTAAGCTACGGTTGTTGTGGTGAGAATCGAATGTCAAAGTATTGGTTAACTTGAATCTTAATTCATTAAATTCACAACCGAACTTTAATTTATCCAAAGGAAAGGTTAAAGAAAGAAAGACCTTTTGCACGATGTAACAACAAGGCTAAGAGATTAGGGTAGGTATTTCACATCCTAAACATCTGTAGTGCTCTACAAGAACCTTTTGTGTGTGTGTATGATAAGCTTGCTATGGTCATGCTATGGTTTGAGATTAGGGTTAGGGTAAAGACATAAGGATACCTTCTATGTTTGCTCGCAAGGATATCACATCTTCTGCCTACGTATCCTAACTAGGATAGAATCAGAGCAATCATAGTTCACCTCACTAGGGATAGATGAACACTTGATTATGATCAAGGTTCAAAAAGGGAGAACAAACAGAAAAATGTTTGTATAGAGTTTAACAAAACTCTCTATTCTAAGTTGTATACTCAAGGGGATTGACTTTGACAAAAGCCAAGAGGGAAGTAAGCAATCATCACCATGGTTCTTACATAGAGTTGACAAACTCTACCCTAGGATTCTAGTTGAAGAACACTCCTAGTAAAAGGTGGGTCTTTTAGAATTAAGAAAATTCTAATGGCTAGTAGGTTCTAACTTAACTAAGTTAGGGTTCAAAATGACTTAACAAAGTCAGAGGGAGGGTAAGGAGCTATCTATGACCATGGAGGTCAACAGAGAAACCTTCCTTTGGACACAAGGACACAAACAACTTGATGTGAACTAGAAAGTTCCATCACTAGGGAATAACTTGATAAAGTTGAAGAAATAAAGCAAGAACATGTAATAACATGTAACAATAATCAAGATCAACATTTAACATCTTAACAAAGATCAAAAAGCAAAGAGGTAACAACCATCAATGCAAGTAAATAACATGTGTAACAACAACAAGTTCATTTATAACATTCAAACAAGATTAATGCAAACAAGTGGCATCTTGAAGCAAGCAGGTTATAAGGATAAAATGAGATCAAATGTAACAACATAAGACCAACTAAACATGTATTAATGACAATCAAACAAGCAAGGACACAAGAAATGTTACCACAGTTCGAGTATGAATTCATGATTTCATGGGGAGAAGTAAACAAGTTTCATGGTAACAACCAAGTCAAAAATCAAACCCTAGCATGTTATGGTTCTAACAAGACACATAAATAAGAATAATGAAGTATGAAAAGCATATTCAAGAGGTCACAACATCAAGAATCATATTATGAATCATAAAGAAGTTCAAGGTATACCATTCATATTCAAGCATTCAAAAAGGCAAGAAACAAACCCTAAACATGTTATGGTTATAAAAATACACGTAAACAAGTAAAATGAGGTGTAACGGGCATATTCAAGAGGTTACAACATCAAGAATCATGGCAAAGTTCACAGATGAAGTTCAACATGCCATTTTCACATATATACATTCATAAAAGTAAGTATGAACATGGTAAGGTAATGAATCAAACATATTTGAACATTTAAACATGTTAACAAACATATATTAATCATACAAGATAAATCTCACAAGAAAAATCAAGTTATAAGTTGAAAAAGTTCAAGACCATCATGGAAAAAACCCTAAAAAAACACATGTTATTCAAGTGGATCAAAGTATTTCTAGGATAACAATACTTGAATTATTTTTTCACTTAATAAAAATATACATGATAAGGAGTATTTTTCAAAAATAATGGCATCAATAGCACAAAAAATGAGCAAGTTCTGATCATGGAAAATTGGTGTACTAATGGGGGCAAAACTAAGGCAAGGCAAGGTCACAACCTAAGGCCATTTTGCAAGAAGATTGGTGTTATACCCAAAATTTTGACCCCTATATTCCATCATCACTATAGTTGCATCAACATTGATTATCTAAAATTAACTTATTTCAAGTTTGATCTTTGTCAAGATACAGATGAATCAGGGTTTCACACAGTCAGAAATCAAGGTTTCAAGGGATTGATTAGTCAAAGTTTTGGATTGATCATCCATATATCAAGTATTCATGTTATCAAGGATATCACATTGGATCAAATATGAATCCAATTTGAGGTTGTCACCCAAGAAAGAATAGCAGTGCAGTACCAAAACCCTAATTAGGGTTTCTGATAAAGAAAGTCAATTGTAATTTGACTTTTGATCTAAAAGGTGTTCCAAAGCTTGAATCATGGTCCATAAGGCTCATATGAACTAATGAAGTCTACACAAGAAGTTTCAATGCCTCAAGAATTCAGGGGTTTTTCGGTCGTTTGGTTCGTCTGACTAAAAAGTCAACCCTTTGACCAACAGGGTTTAAACCCAAAATTGAAGCCAAATATGTTCCTAAAATCATTTCATATCTAATCATGAAGTTTGGTGGCCAATTGATCAAGAATTTAGAAGTAACCGAAAAGTCGAGAAATTAGGGTTTTGGGAAGGGCCAAGCCGTAACTTCTTAACCACACATCCAAATGGAGTAGTTCAAAGCTTGTTGTAAAGGTCTCAATGATTTATTCAAAAGTGATATAAACACTCATGATTAGAAAATTCATGGATTTTGAGTTATGATCAAAAACAAGGCAAGAGGGGGAAAATACACTTAGAAATTTCAAGATTTCTTGACTTGTAAGTCAAGTTTTCAGCATTTTCACAAGGGGTTTTGGCCTAGTTTCGATTGGAATGGGTTTCTACATCAAACATAAATTTTTAGTACCTAATTAGGTCTTTCCAAAAATTAAAAATTGGTTCCATAACTCTTAATGATTAGAGAAAACCAAAACCCACAAGTTGGCAAAAACTCACTTATGCAAAGCTAGTTCAGCATGGTTGTTTCAACTCCAAAGCTCCCCAAATAAACTCTAATCAAGTATTAAGCTTCATTTCTGATGTTTACATTGTTTTTTAACATGTTTAGAATCAGCTCCCACGAAATTAGCTTGAGAAATGAAAAAAAAATCATTATTTAATGCAAGTTGCAAAAGTGAATAGTGTGGAAAGAGAAAAATGGTGGCTACCATCATCAAACCATCAACTTGGCTATAACCAGTCACCTCCTATCCCCTCAATAATTATGAAAATGGACTATAGGGTATGGAGAACCTCTTGTTAGGGTGGCTCAAGGTCAGAAATGGAGATTGCATTGGAAAACTCCAAGATTTTCAAAGTTACAAGGCTAAACATGGCAATTTGCTACATTCTGCCCATACCTCTTGATCCAAGGCCTTAACTATAAATAGAAATCACCTCTTGCATTACAAAAACACCAGTTACATGCTAAGAACCAGCTGTAACTTTCACTCCCACTCAATCACTCCTTGCAAGCTTGAATCAAAATTCCAAAGTGCACAAAATCTGTTTTTGCACTTTCACCCCTAAAACCTTTTCCAAACATTTTCAAGCTCAAATCAAGCCTCAAACACTTCACAAATGTTGTGTTAGAACTTTCTAAACCCTCACCTTAGTCAGAAATTCATCCAATCAAAAAGTCAATAGTTGAAACCTCATTTTGTTGAGTTTCTGCATTTTAAAAGACATCCATTGGTCCCTTGCATTTCCTTGAGCTTTAAGACCTCTAACACTTCATATTTGACACATAGAAGATGTCCATAATTAATCCACACTTCTTTAACAAGGATTGAAGGATTTGTCTTTAAAAATCCTTGGATTTTGGAAGTTTTTCTTCATTTGCAAGTTATTATGCCCACCAACTTGCTTGAGTTTTATTTGGAGCATCTTTTCATCATCCTAGGAGCATTTGTATACCTTTGAGGAGCACTCAAAGTCTCTAGTTTTCTTATTGTGCAAGTTTGCTTCAAGAGGTAAGCCTAAAACACAAAAACATGAAATTTTCACTTGCATTTCACATGCTACCATGACTTTTAGCTATGATTTGGTGTTGTACATTGTTTGAACATGTCTTGTGTATGTTATGTGTCATGTATGAACCATTGCTTTCATCAAAATATGGAGTTTTTGAACTGTCAAATTCTAGTCAAAAACCAGGTCACAAACTAGGCTCAACCTAGTCATTTTTTGCATGATGCATCCAATCTATCAAACTATGTGTGCATTTCTTGATTTCTCTTGTGTAAACCTTTATATATGATGTATATGTGATGTTTTTACACTTGTTTCACCAAGCACACTACTACATAATTCTGTTCACATGTTCATGCTTTTGGTTGTCACCAAACTTGCCCAAACACATATGTTATCGGGTTTTCTTGTGGGTGTATGGAATGGGAAAAAAAAATGATACCATTGAACTACTTGTTCAAAAATACACAATTTTCAATTTTGTTTCACCTCATTTGGTTAAGAATTAACTGAGTTCCAATCCTTCATGCAAATGACCCTTAGGTTGTGACCTAGTCTTGCCCTAGTTTTCCCCCCTTTGGTGCACCAACTTGCAATGATCATAACTTGATCATTTTTTGTGCTATTGATTCCATTATTTTTGAAAACTACTACTTATCATGTATATTTTAATTGAGGGAAGAAATAATTCAAGGATTGTTATCCTAGAAAGAATTTGATCCACTTGAAAAACATGTGTTTTTAGGGTTTTTACCTTGATGTTCTTAAACTTTTTCAACTCGTAACTTGATTTTTCTTGTGATACTGATCTTGTATGATTCATACATATTTTTTAACATGTTTAAATGCTCAAAGATGTTTGATTCATTGCCTTACCATGTCCATACTTGCTTTTATGAATGCATATATGTGAAAATGGCATGTTGAACTTCATTTGTGGACTTTGCCATGATTCTTGATGTTGTAACCTCATGAATGTGTTTACTATGTCTTATCCTACTTTTTTATGTGTCTTGTTAGAACCATAAAATGCTTATATTTGTTTCTTGCCTTTGTGAATTGAATATGCATGATATACTTTGAATTTCATCTGTGAACTTTAACATGATTCTTGATGTTGTAACCTCTTGAATATGTTTCTCATGCTTCATTCTACTTGTTTATGTGTCTTGTTAGAACCATAACATGCTAAGGTTTTATTGTTAACTAGGTTGTTACCATGAAACTTGTTTACTTTTCCCCATGAAATCATGAATTCACACTTGAACTGTTGTAATATTTCTTGCATTCTTGCTTGTTTGATTGTCATAAATACATGTTTAGTTGGTATTATGTTGTTACATTTGATCTAATTTGATCCTTATAACATTCTTGCTTCAAGTTGTAACTTGTTTGCATTAATCATTGTTTGAATGTTATAGATGAAATTGGTTGTAACCTTGTTCTCTGCTTCATGTTGTAACATGCTTGCCCTAATCTTTCTTGGTTGTTACCATGCTCTTCTATGTCTTCATCATGTTTGAATGAATGTTTATGTGTTTCTTTAACTTTGTCAAGTTATTCCCAAGTGATGGAACTTTATAGTTCTCATCAAGTTGTCTCTGTCCTTGTGTCCAAAGGAAAGTCTCTCTATTGACCCTTGGGTCATAGATATCTCATTACCCTTCCTCTGACTTTGTCAAGTCACCTTAAACCCTAACTTAGTGAAGTTAGAACCTACTAGCCATTAGAATTTTCTTAAGTCTAAAATACCCACCTTTACTAGGAGTGTTCTTTAACTAGAACCCTAGGATAGAGTTTGTCAACTCTATGTAAGGATCATTGTCATGATTACTTACTCCCCCTAGCTTTTGTCAAAGTCAACATCTTGAGTGTACAACTTAGAATAGAGAGTTTTGTTAAACTTTACACAAGCACTGTTATGTTTGTTCCCCTTTGAACCTTGATCATAATCAAGCGTTCATCTATCCCTAGCGAGGTGAACTACGTTTGCTCTGATTCTATCCTTGATCCCAAACCATAACATAACCATAGCAAGTTTTTCATACACATACAAAAGGTTCTTGTAGAGTGCTACAGACGTTTAGGATGTGAAATTCCTACCCTAGGCATAACCAACTCTCGATCCTCAAATCTCTTAGCGTTGTTGTTACATCGCGCAAAGGTCTTTCTTTCTTTAACCTTTCCTTTGGATAAATCAAAGTCCGGTTGTGAATTTAATGAATTAAGATTCAAGTTAATCAATAGCTTAACATATGATTCTCACCGCAACAGAAATGACGACTTTACTGGGGAATAAAAGCATTTATCTTGAGGGTTTAGCCTATTTTGTGTGATTGTATCAATACTTGCTTACATGTATATTTGTAAATATATTTGTATTGTATTGCTGTGAACATTCGGTATCATGAGTGGTGAGATAAGTCCTAACCCAGACTTGAGTGACACATATGATAGGATGTGATATGATCAATAGTTGATTGTTAGGAGTAGTCCTAACAAGTTCGACATATGATGTAATCACGCTCAGTTGAGACCTCCTTGAGATGTTTGATGATGTATGAGTAATCATAAATTTCATTAATTGTTTCAACCTGAGAGTCTGTGAAACTGAGGACCTTTAGTAACACTGTTACCCCACTAAGCCTTTTTAGGACATAGTGCGGAGACTATAAGGCAGTAGTCCTGAAATAGTTGTCACACGATGCTACACTCAGACGAGTTTATCCCGAGAATATTTTTGACCCACATGAATAATCATGGTGGCCGATAATATCCGAAGGATTTACTATGACTCTGGGAACTTTGATAGAACTCACTCGGCAGGTACAATTAACCTATAGTACAAGTCCTTGAGGATGGGTAGACCTTGTGACCCCATGCTTTGACCTTAAACTTAGGGAAACCCTGTGTGTGCATGTGCATTGTATTTGTGAATACTTGTCTATGTGTTATGTGTGCATCATCTCATTATGTCATCATAGCATATCATGTTGCAACTGGTTTTGTAAAAATCAGTCGATTTCTTTGTGTGAAACCCTAGATATCATGGATATTGGGACAAGAAACACCAAGAAATACAATTTCAAGAAGCCTGATACATCCAAGTTAAGAAAAATAGGGACTATGATATTAGAAGACTTCGGGAAAAGATACGGGAAAATAATGAGTATAGTCAAGACTAGGATGGAAGAAGGAGTTCTCAACACTCTGGTTTAATTATATGACCCATTGTATCACTGCTTTACCTTCCCCGATTATCAGTTAATGCCGACCTTGGAGGAATATGCTTACCATGTGGGAGTTCCTGTAAAGGGCCAAAAACCTTATAGTGGTTTAGAAAGCTTACCCTCGCCGAAGGAAATAGCAGATGCTCTTCATCTTGAAGTATCGGAGATTAAGGACAACTGTGCCACTAGAATCGGAGTCAAAGGTTTCCATTTTGATTTCTTAGTTAAGAAAGCTGCTTATCTTGCCAAATAGGGTAGTATGGATGCGTTCGAAGAAATTCTTGCTCTATTAATCTATGGACTGGTGTTGTTTCCAGAAGTCGAAGAATTTTCAATTCATCCGCTATCACCATATTCCTAAGTGGCAACCCAGTGCCTACCTTGTTAGGGGAGACTTACCATTCAATTCATCATCGGACACTTCAACGAAAAGGAACCATCCTTTGTTGTGCACCCCTATTATACAAGTAGTTCTTCAACCATTTGCCAATAACTGACTCTTTCAAAGAAAATCCCAATGGATAGATATGGTCCCAAAGAATAATGTCTCTGACGCAAGCTAACATTCATTGGTAAGATCCTGCCTACGACAAAGGAGTCTACTTTGACCGGTGTGGTACTTTCCCTAATATACCACTCATTGGAGTAAGGGGAGGAATCAGCTACAATCCCGCTTTGGCCCGACGCAAGTTTGGGTTTCCAATGAAGGACAAGCCTACAAATCTGTTGTTATCTGGATTCTTCTATCTCAACACCGAAGCGACGGAGAATGTGAGAAATAGCAAAGTCGATGCTTGGGAGAACATTCAAAAAAAGACTAAAGTCGACTTGAGAAAGAAGAATTGTGTGGCCTTCGAACCATTCACTTTATGGGTACAATCTCGAGCCCGAGATCTGAAGATGCCATATCTCCCAGAAAATAATTCACAGATCGTTATCGTGTCATCATCTTCTGCCATTCTTATTGAGAAAATGGAAGAGTACCAAGAATTTCTTGAAAGAACATAGCTTGAGAGAGATACTTGGGAAGGGGAGTATCATACTCTATTTTTTGAAGCAACGGAACTCAGAAGAGAATTGCAAGACAAAGGTGAACTGATCGGTTGGCTTAAACGACGTGTAATCGACGGTGATGTGACAAAAGAAAATTTATATTTCTCTAGTGTCAAGCCTACTCAAAGCATTCACGAGTATTCGAGTATCTCGCCTACATCCGAGGCTTGGAAGAGCATAATAGACAAGTTGGTAATGGAAAATACAATGCTGAAGAAGTTGAAGAGGTCCAGCGACTAAAGTTCTTGTCATAAACTTAGACTATAGGACCTAGTTTTTTGATGTAAACTTAGGCTTCTTGTCTTGTATTTAAAGTTGTAACTTTTCCCAACAAATAATGAACTGAGGGTTTCACTTAATTAGTCTTCTGAGTTTCGTAAAACCAGTTGCATTTGCATTGCATTTGTTTACTAACCATTTAAGGAATTCAAAATCTTATTTTTGCAGACATTGTTATGGATCGCAGAAGTAGATTTTCATTTTTGAGCCTAAGGTTGGACAAGCTCAGGATCTTGGAGGGCCTCGTCAGGAATCCCACCACATTCATCGCCAAATATGGAGATCTGCTACCTCTGTTAGATACAAGAGTCAATGAAGACATGCTGTTGGCACTCGTCGAATTCTACGACCTCGTGTACCATTTTTTCACTTTCCCAGATTTCCAGCTACTCCCAACCTTGGAAGAGAATTATGCTTATTTGAAGATTCCCTTGACCTTTACACCTCCCTACGGTAAACCAAGAAGAAAAGAGCTTGCGAAAGCCCTGGATATTGAGCCCACAAAGCTGCCTGCTCGATTGGTGAGTAGAGAAGGATTCTCTAGAATGGAAGCAAGGTCGTTCATAGAAAGAGTTGAATTCCACTATGATAATAGGGACTTAGGGATCTTTGAAGCAATCTTGGCTTTTCTGATCTATGGGCTATACCTTTTCCCTAGTTGTGATGAGTTCATCAGTGAAGAAGCCATCAGACTCTTCATAATCAGAAACCATATTCCCATACTGCTGGCTGACACCTACTATATTATCCACCATCGAAAAATGTATGATTTGGGACTGTTCTCGTGTTGCACAGCACTTCTTAGCAAGTGGTTTATTTCGCACTTGCCCAAGACTCATGTTCTCTGGAATCTCCATGATAAGGATGGTTGGATCAGAAAGTTAGCATCATTTTCCCACTATGACATCAACTAGTACGACATCAAAAATGGAGGAATCGCTATGATCCACAGCTGTGGAGACTTTCCCAACATACCACTTATAGGCACAAAGGGAATCGTCAGCTACAATCCGGCCCTCGCTCGCCGTCAGCCGGGGTACCAAACTGGACCAGAACCAGATCAAGACTTGCTAAGGACTTATTTATGTGAAAGGGGGAGTGATAAAAACTTCGAAGCTCAAGCCCGTTTAGCCTGGTATTGTCCACGTCTACAGGGAATGACCGCTGAAGAAAACGTGAGCGCCTAGCCACAAAAGCTTATCTCCTTTAGTCAAAAGAGATAGCTCTGAAAATGTTCTACAATCATACTTATGAAATCTCTCTGGAGCCAGAAATACTCATGCCTAGAGATGAACTGAAGTTTGCTTTGGTTAAAGCAGAACAAGAAAACGCCGAGCTAAGGGAGATGATTCGCCAGAGTCAATACCACGCCAGACCTCAAGAAGAGGAATGATCATCTTGTTAGAATGATCGAGGCCTCCATTTCCTATCGTTTTTCTAAGATTGTAATCTTAAGAGCTTATGAATGTAATCGTTGCCTTTTGAAAATTGTGTTATAAGAAAGGTCTCAAGAACCATCTGTTGTAACAGACTTTGTTTTATCAATGAAATTCTGCTTTCCTTTTATGTTTTCAATCACGTTGTTACGTGTATTGATTTACTAATTTTGTTTGTAAACAAGATTATTGCTTTTCCTTGAATGAGTAGTATTGCATTTGCATTTTCATTTGCATAGTGTTGCATGGGTTCCTCAGCTCATCCATTGTTCTTTTCCAGAGGAAGATCACATTGAGTCCCCACTGCTACAACACTCGAGCCAATACTCAAAAGAGAATGGCAGATCATCAAGAGAGAATTGACCAGATTTACAATGAATTGGAAGGACTTCGAGGTGATGTCAGCCAAATCCTGGAAGCTATGCAAGTGATCAGGGCAGAAATGGATACGCAAGCCACGGTGGTATCTGAGGTTAACGCAACTGCAGCAGTCCCTACACCGATAGTGACTTCCATAACAGAGTTTCCATTTGGCATCTCCAAAGATTTTGTATCTCCATTTCAGGTCCAAGGTACAACGGCATAAACAACAGTACTTATGCATGAGTTCCAAAACCCTCTGTTCACTCAAGCAGGCGCTCAGATGAACATCTGAACGATCTTCAATACTCCATAACAACAAGTTTATGAGATATCAGACAAATCTGAAGCAGGGAATAAAAAACACGACAAGCTGAGGGTCGAGATGGAAATCATGGCGAGAAGAATGAAAGCTTAGAAGGGAAAAGCATCTTTGGTACTGATGTCAGAGACTTGTGCTTGGTCTCAGGATTGGTGTTCCCCCCAAAGTTCGGTATGCCATCCTTTGAAAAATATGATGGGGTAACTTACCCAAAACTCTATTTGGTGATGTATTGCAGACGCACAGCTGCGCATTTTGACAATGACAAGTTAGTGATACACTGTTCCCAAGAAAGTTTGAAAGGAGCCTCTACAAAATGGTATTTGGGACTAGACCAATCAAGGATTCAAAGTTTTCAAGATCTATCTAATGCTTTCATCCAACAATACAAATACAATGTGGACCTTGCTCTAGACAGACGTCAGCTATTGAGCATGACTTAGAAGTCTTCAGAATCCTTCAAGGAATATGGGCAAAGATGGCGCGAGACGGTTGAACAAGTTGAGCCACCACTTACAGATAAGGAACTGGTAGATTGGTTTGTTGACACCGTCAAACCAGAGTATTATGAAAGAATGATAAGCAGTGTATCGGCTAACTTAGCCGATATTGTGGCAGTAGGCGTCAAGGTGGAAGCGGATTGAAGAACGGAAAAGTGTCTGGTCTTGCCAGCTGTTCCAACAGCTATTCATCCAAGAAACCACCCGGCAGTTTCTAGAAAAAGAAAGAGGAAGAAACAAATATAGTAATGTACGAGAAAAGGGCACAGAACCGAAGGATCCGCCCCAAGTCCAAGCTCAACAACAATAGTATCATCAACCACAATACATAGTGGCAGTTACGCCAGTCTTCCAGATACAAAATCAACAAAATCTTCAGCCAGGGGCACCGAATGCCTATTAGCAGTACAATCACCGACCTTACAATAATCAGCAAATGCAGCAGCCCAGGGCTCAAGCTCCCAAGCTGACCTATCAGAACAGGAGGCCTAAGATACATTCAATACCAATGAGTTATACCGAACTATATCCTTTGATGGTAGCTCGAGGACTTATTAAAACAAGAAAATTGGAAGCCCCGCCCAATCCTTTGCCTCCATACTACAATCCTGATGCACATTGTCTGTTTCATAAGAACGCCGCTGGAAATGATTTAGAGAGTTGTATTGCGCTTCAGCATGTCGTCAGGGAATTTATTGAAAAGAATATATTATCATTTGAAGATAATCATCCCAATGTGAAGGATAATCCTCTGCCAAACCACGGTGAAGTGAATGCTATAAAGGAAGAAGGAGAAGGCTCTGAGATGAGAACAGTCGCTGAAGTTAAAACATCACTGGTGGAATTGCATAAAAGATTGGCTCAGGCATGGTTGCTCAAGAGTACTCATGAGGATTGCAAAGAGTGCAATAAAAACCCACAAGGTTGTGACCTTACGCGGAAAGACATCCAGTCATTAATCAAAGAGGGGATGCTACAAGTCAGCAGTAAGAAGAAAAAGAGGACGTTGCGGTTATTGAACCAGTGTTCAATCTACCAGAGGAGCCTAAGAAAAGAACGATGTTCAATACCAACAATTACAAAATTGCTCGATCCAGCACCGTCAGACCAATATTCTGTGATGATCCAGTACCCAGATTCGGAAGGGCTCAGCCAATATTTGATCCTCGGAGAGAGAAAAATTCCAAAGTGGTACCATGGAAATATGACAGTTCCTGGCGAGACGTGAAATCCGGAAGGAAACAAGACGATGTGACTAACATTGCCGGAGGAAGTCGGATGACTCGTAGTGGGAGGATTTATGTACCGAAGGTTACCGTTGAAACTCCCAAAGTAGCACCTAAGACCATTCCTACTGTCAAAGAGGCTGTCAAAGAGGTTGTTCCTAAAGAGACTATTCCAAAAGAATCGTTAGTCACCGATAAGACGAAAGGAAAAGAGATATTAAAAGAAGACGATGAAGAGTTCCTGAGAATCATCCACAAAAGTGATTATAGAGTGGTGGCTCAACTGAACTAGATGCCATCAAAGATTTTTGTAATGTCACTACTGCTCAGCTCACCCCCGCATAGGGAAGCTCTTCTGAAGATATTGACTCAGGCCCACGTCACGAAAGATATCACGGTGGGACAATTCGACTCAGTTGTCACCAATATCACGACGTGCAACATGTTAAGCTTTAGCAATGATGATCTTATGCCAGAAGGCCGAAAGCACAATTGTACATTGCACATCTCTATCAAATATGAAGAAGATACTTTAGCTAGAGTCCTGGTTGACACAGGATCTTCCTTGAATGTAATGTCAAAGAGGACTCTGGCAAAACTAAGTCATAAAATAGCAATTATGAGAGCAACCTCTTTGGTTGTAAAGGCATTCGATGGATCCAGATGGTCCGTAATTGGAGAGGTGACTTTGCCAATAATGGTGGGTCCATAATGTTTTGAAGTACCATTCCAAGTCATGGATATTAATCCAACCTATAGTTGTTTATTGGGCAGACCTTGGATCCATGCGGAGGAAGCTGTAACCTCCACCCTGATCAAAAGTTAAAATTTGTCACTGATGATCATCTGGTCATAGTGTACGGGGAGGAAGATTTGATGGTAAGCAACCTGTCGTCATTCCGATACGTCGAAGCCGACAAGGATGCGCTATAAATGGCATTTCAAGCCCTAGAAGTCACTCATGATGTGCTAATTGATAAGTCTGCTATAGTCTACGGTCCATCTCTTGCCTCCGCACAAAGCATAAAAGCTGCAACGAAGGAAGGACTCCCACATGAATAGGGAGGAATCATAGAAGTGAACGTTCACGCTAAAAACGACAAGCAAGGGTTGGGTTATAAACCAACTCTGGAAGAAGTGACTGAAGAGAGCACCCCGAAGAAGAAAACCCTAAAGGATATGTTTGTAAGTGGTAGGGTGCAAGTCAACACCATCATCGAAGAAGATGAGAGAAACAACCGCAACAACCTGGTGATCCGATATGGAGCGACCTTACGCAATTGGGAGACAGTGGAAATTCTCGTCGTGCTACCTTTAGAGTAATGCATTGCTTGTTAGCTTTTGTTTTTTAAATTCTTGGTCTTTCCCAAGGCCAGCGAATCATTTTTTATGGGCCACTTTGCGATTAAAAATGATTAATGAATGAAGAAGTGTTTTTGTTAAAACTCTTATCCTTTTTGTTCATTTACTTTTTCATCATTTTCACTTTTCTTCAGCTTGGAAAACAAATGAACCATTACCAGAAGGAACCAAATGACCATTGGATTTTGCAGGTGATGACGGTTTTCTGCATGGTTTTAAAGGGTTTAACACAATCAGACACACACACAACAATCATGCAGATGATGGGTTCAATTTTATGGCTTCTTCATGCTCAGCCCTTTTGGTTAACTCTTCGGGAACTTCAACCAATGTGAGGTCAAGGACAGGTTGATACTACTACTCAAAGAATATGCCGACGCTTTCGCTTGATCATACCAGGACATGCCAGGGCTAGATACTGATATCGTGGTCCATAAGCTCCCTCTAAAACCAGAATGTTCTCTTGTTAAGCAAAAACTCCGACGATCAAGACCAGACATGGCCCTAAAGATCATAGATGAAATAAAGAAACAAATCGACACATTGTGCCAGTGCCTAAGAAAGACGGAAAGGTCAGGATGTGTGTGGATTATGGGGATCTCAATAAAGCCAGTCCAAAAGATGACTTTCCACTACCTCATATCGACACATTGGTTGATAACACAACTAGCTTTGCAATATTCTCCTTTATGGACGAATCCTTGGGTTATAATTAAATCAGGATGGGTCCAAATGATATGGAGAAAACAATGTTCATAACACCATGGGGCACCTATTGTTATAAGGTCATGCCTTTCAGATTGAAAAATGCAGAAGCCACTTATCAGCGAGCCATGGTTTCACTTTTCCATGATATGATGCATAAGAGATCGAAGTGTACGTAGATGATATTATCGCGAAGTCTCGAAATGAGAAGGATCACTTAGATCATCTACTAAAATTGTTTGAAAGACTCTTGAAATATCAACTGAGGCTGAATCCAGCTAAATGCACATTTGGAGTTCGATCCGAAAAATTACTTGGGTTCATCGTTAGTCAACGAGGAATCGAAGTAGATCCCGACATAGTCAGGGCTATTCAAGAGATGCTAGCTCCTCAAACAGAGAAACAAATCAGAGGTTTTCTCAGACGTCTGAATTACATCTCCAAATTCATCTCAAATTTAACTCCTACATGTGCACCGATCTTCAAGTTATTACAGAAGGATCAAGCAATAACATGGAATGATGACTTCCAGTTGGTGTTTGAAAAGATTAAAAGTTATCTTCAAGAACCTCCGGTGTTGATCCCTTCAGTACCTGGAAAACTACTCTTCATGTATATGACGGTGTTGGAAGATTCAATAGGCTGTGTTTTGGGGAAAACTGATGAATTAGGAAAGAAGGAACACACAATCTACTATCTAAGTAAAAAGTTCACTGATTGCGAGAGTTGGTACTCTCCCTTGGAAAAAGCTTGTTGTGCTTTGGCTTGGGCGGCCAAACGTCTTCGACAATACATGATCTGTCATACTACTTTGTTGATCTAAAAAATGAACCTGATAAAATACATCTTCGAAAAGCCGACTCATACTAGAAGACTTGCGAGATGGAATATGCTCTTGTCGAAGTATGATATTCAGTACGTCGCCCAAAAATCCGTTAAAGGCAATGTCTTGTCAAAACACCTTGCTGAGCATCCTGTAGATGATTACCAACCGCTCAAATTTGAGTTCCCTGATGAGGATATGATGTATGTTCAAAGAATGAAATCGGAACCCGGTCCTAAGGAAGGTCTTGAACCCGGATCTCGTTGGAAGATGATGTTTGACGGAGCGTCCAACAAAAAGGGACATGGTGTTGGGGCTGTTCTGAAAAATCCAACTGGAGGATATACCGATATTACCGCCAGACTATGCTTCTCATGCACAAATAACATAGCTGAATACGAATCCTATATCCTGGGACTCAAAGCTGCCATCGATCTTTGCATCAAGATCTTGGAGGTGATAGGCGACTCTGCCTTAGTAATCTACCAACTCAAAGGTGAATGGGAAACTCGAGATGAGAAGCTGATTCCTTACAGAGATTACATTTTGGAAATGATCGGGTACTTTGACGAGATCACTTTTAAACATGTCTCAAGAGCTGAGAATCACATTGCAGATGCCTTGGCCATGCTAGCCTCGATGTGAAAGGTCAAGTTTGTCAACGAGGCTCCTTTAGTTTGCATTGAAAGAAAAACCGCGCCAGCATACATCATGATGGCAGAGGAGGAATTCGATGGAAAACCTTAGTTCCATGATATCAAGAACTTTCTTCAGAATCAGGAGTATCCGACTGGTACCTCTAAAGCTGACAAGAGGGCTATACGAAGATTGTCATCTAAGTTCTTCATCAAAAACGGTGTTCTGTACAAAAGAAATCATGATATGGTCATGCTCCGATATGTTAACGAGAAAGAGGCAAACCTATTGATGACAGATGTGTACGAAGGTACCTTCGGCACTCGTGCGAGCGACCATGCCATGGCAAATCTACACTGACAAGGTGCATGTTCCTCCACATCCTCTTAATGTATTGACATCGCCTTGGCCATTCGCAATGTAGGGCATAGATATTATTGGGGCAATTGAGCCCAAAGCATCCAACGACCATCGTTTCATCCTCGTCTCTATCGACTACTTCACCAATGGGTAGAAGCTCGTCATATGCCAATGTAACCAAACAGGTGGTTTCTCGTTTTATCAAGAAAGAAATCATCTGCAGATACGGCATCCTTGATCAAATCATCATTGACAATTGGTTAAATCTGAACAACAAAAAGATGAAAGAGCTTTGTGATGGTTTCAAGGTCAAACATCACAAATATTCACCATACATACCAAAGATGAACGGTGTTGTTGAAGCTGCAAACAAAAATATCAAGAAGGTAGTGCAAAAGATGGTTGTAACTTACAAAGACTGGCACGAAATGTTACCATTCGCCTTGCACGGGTACAGAACATCAGTACGCACTTCAACAGGGGAAACCCCTTTCTCCCTCGTCTATGGGATGGACACACTATTACCCATCGAGGTTAAGATACCTTCGTTAAGGGTATTGATGGAAGCAGAGCTTAAAGAAGCTGAATGGATAAAGGAAGCACCATATCCACTTTGATAAAGGTCACTTTTTTTCTAACAACTCTTACATTGAGCTTCCATGTTATTTTATCGGATTACTAACAATCTTTAAATCTCATAAGAAACCTCTAGAGGTCAGAAAAGCATGGCTAAACTCCCCATTTCACTCCATCTTTTCATCATTACTCAAGTATGGTTTTTTGTGCGATTTCAAACGAAATAGCCAAACTAGCATTCCAATTGAACCAAGAACGATTTCTGCAAGTTACATGAACTATTTAGAACCTCTATAAATAAAGATCCAAGCCTGAGAACTCAACACACCAAGATTTGCACAAAAACTCCATTGTAGAAAAACTTCCAAACCTCAAACTTCAAATTTTGATTTCTGTCAAGCATTCTTCAATCTAATCACCCAAACACCTTCCATACATCCATTATGAACTAACCACAACCATCTTGCACGAATGGAACACCTCATCCACTCACTCCATTTCAAAATTTAGTAACTTGAACTTGGATTTGGATAAGATGACTCACACCCTTTTAGAACAAACCAAGGGTACCTACAACTTCAAGAAGGATCAAGGGTGCTTAAGAGATCGTTTGTTTTCTTTTGAAACCATTGAAAGATGCATTGGATGTTTCTTTAATAGGTAAGTTCATATTTATTTAAAACTCAATTATCCATACATCATTTACATTTGTTTGAAGTTACAAACACATTTGTTATGATGTAGTGATCATTTCCTCTATGCTAGCTGTTGTGTATCTATGATGTATAGAGTTTCATGTTAAATTTTTATTTTAGGGTTCTTACTGGTTTCAATTTGATCACTTGATATGTAGGAAAAATAAATAAAATTAGGTTAGATCATTAGAACCATCGTGAAAAACTGAGCTAGTTTCATGTTTGCAACTTTTTATTTCATTAAGAATTGAGGAAGTTAACATTGTAAGAGGGAAGTCAAAATGGTGGAAATCGTTTGAAGAAGACGATCCTGGATGGCTTGAAAAATCCAATTTAAATGTTGACTTATTATATTATTAATTGGTTGTGTTATTTTTAATGAATTGGCATTACGCCGTGGTGGATAAAAGTTTGGTTTGTGTGTGTTAGTGAACATAAGGTATGGGGTTTGAATCCCCCTCTCCCCAGACCTTTTGTATTTCTTTTATGCATTTTCACTTGAAGGCATACTATATATTATTATGCTAGCACCAAGAAGCGCCTGGTCTGGTGGCTATAATTTTGACCTATCACCCTGAGGGCGTAGGTTCAGTCCACCTTGGGAGCATTTCCCATTTTTTTAGCACCGTGTCACATTTTCCTCTTGTTTCCATATTCCTTTGAATATTTTTTTAATTATTTTTTCTTCTTTTTCTTCTCCTTTTATTTTATCAAACATATATATTTTCTAAACATTCCAACAATAATTTATTTAGTCATGTTTTAATTTAATTTTTAAAAAAAAAATAAAAAAAATACATGTTTGTTAAAGTCATTTTGATTTTGATTCTTCAATTGATTTTCCATGTTTAAATCCTTGATTTCTTATCTCAATACCATGTAAACTTGACTTTTTTTGTTTGAATATGATCTTGTATTGAATACTTACATCATGATTAAGTGTTATTTCCTTTGAAAATACCTTGATTGTATGCTTTGGTTAAATGAAACTTTAGGGTTTAGTCCTACCTAATCCTTTGAAGTATCTTGATGCATGATTAGAACTTCCACTTGAGTTTGGTCTCTTCAACCTTTGATTCAATCATGTCTTAATGTCTTGTTCATTATGCTTACTTTGTTAATTGTTGACATGTTTTCAAGTATTTCCTCCATAAACTCTTAAATATGAAGTATGCTTATACCTTGTTAGGGTTTAGGGTTTGACTTTTTTTCAACATATTCATACTTCTCATTCATAACTTGTATGTGTAATGACCCTCTTTAGGATTTTGCTTCATCTTTAGCATGTCCGTATGATCCTTGATTCACTTTGGATCCTTACTTGTTCATACTTGTTTGTAATGTTTCATTTGATTCTATCTTTGATAATTTGTTTTCAAGTATTTCCGTCATAAACTTCCACAATTTTAAGCATGTCTCTTGTCTTATGTTTGTTTATGAGTTATTTCTTGTGATGTTATGTATGTCCTTGTCGTGTCTTTTTTATGTTCACCATATCTCAATGCCTAAAAGTCATGTTAATGTTTTGTTCATGATGTTTACCAATTTATGCATATTTATGTGTCAATCATTGGTATTCAATTCCAAGGGATGGTCTTGTTGTTGACATCTTTTTCATTTGCATTTGCATCTTTACTTTCTTGTACATATATCTCTTAACTTGTAGTCATAGAAATTGTTATCCCTTAGGAAGTATCCTCTAGGATTACCTTCAACTTAGACATTCAATTAGAGTTTCCCCTTTTGCAAACTCAAAACCACTTTAAAAAAAAACCTTGACTTTAGGTCATTGATTTTTTCAAACTCTTTTCTTAACAAATGCTTCAAGACATCTTAAGCAAATTCAAAACTCTTTCACAAAGATTAAAAGACACAAACTTCAATTCAATACATTTTACCACTATGGCTTTTCAATTTAAAACCTTTTCAAATGGATTAGACATTAGTCATCCTTAGTTGAGATATAAATCTCCTACCCCATAACATTTTGAGAAAGATGATTGATTATTTTCCACTTGAGAAAGGTATGTGGAATACTTGTTGATTCTATATCCAAGTTGGAGCCCTTCTATCAATGTGAAGCGAAGGTCCCTCTCCCACATGTTTGTGGTAGTTTAGACGAGTATTCTTTTTAAGATGACAACTTGTCTCTTCTTCATTAAAATCCACCATAACAAACCATTTTTAATTTGTTCCCCAAACTACGAGGTTTTAATCCTTCATTGGTACGTAGGCACAAGACTTTGTGTCTTTCTAAACAAAAAACAATAAAAAAAATTCTCTTCTCATCTCCCCAATCAATCCCAAGTGGCAAACAATTAACAATAACACAAATCTCCAGCCTCGTGAATCCACGATCTGCCCAGCAAACAACTATACACGGGATGAATGTCTAGAACTTAAAATGTGATCATGAAAGGTTGTAGACCTATTTTCACAGGGAGATCAACTTCCCCTTGACATGGTAGATTTGGGCATTACATTCAGAGATGAACCAATATCAACCAGCACATTGGATAATGCATCCTCTTGATAATTCATTAAAATTTTTAAATCCATATTCACTATGCCAAAAATGGCCTTTAGCAGCGCTTTTTTTGACCTTTAGCAGCGCTTTAAAGCGCTGCCTAAAGTGGCGCTGCTAAAGGTAAAGGCAGCGCTTTTTTTTATGGAAAAAGCGCTGCTAAAGGTATCACTTTTAGCAGCGCTTTTTTACCACTTTAGCAGCGCTTTCAAAGCGCTGCCTATTCTCCCCCCCCCCTCCCCCCTGTAGCAGCGCTTTATGAAAGCGCTTTTGTAGACCACCCTTTAGCAGCGCTTTTTTAAAGCGCTTTCTTAGACCCCTCCTTTCCTAACCTATAGCAGCGCTTTTTTATGCCTATTTTTCTCCCTTTAGCAGCGCTTTCTTGTAAAAGCGCTGTTTATACTTCACGTTTTTAAAATTTTTTTTTTTTTGAAAAATCACATTTTTTATATATTTTTAGACAAACCTGCTTATAACAATTAAATTCCCTGCTTATAATTCAGGCTTTAAACATAACTTGGCCTTTAAACATTGTAATTCAACACTTGGCCTTTAATTCAACACAATATAACTAAACATTGTACATTATACAATAACACTTTGCAATTTACACATAATTAACTCAAGTATAATTTACACATAATTTAAACATTGTACATTATACAATATACAATATACAATATACAATATACAATTTACACATAATTACAAATCCAATATACATTATAGAATTCTTAACTCAATCATAAATTGACACCATTCTTCCTTAATTTCTTCCAGTTTTACTTTCGAGTATGTAGCGCATCTGAATTCATCAAAATACTACATAATATAACAGAACAAGCACGATTTAATACTAATTACTCAGATGGAATATTAGTTAATTATCAAAATGAATCATATAACTCATGAATTGATCCATACCATGATTGGAATCTCTAATTGACCAGAAAGAATGATTTCCTTCATAAAGCGCAGTACAAAATATCCGCAGTCAATCCCACCACGCTGACGAGGACACTGTATTAGGAAAAAAGCGAACGAACATTTATCAGGATATATAGTTTAAATAGTTTTATAAGTAGAACCACTATAATAGTCAAACATGGGAAAATATACCTCCACTCTGATCCAGTTGATGTTGCTAGCCCTGCTTTTTAGCACTGTTGCATCTCTCTGTGCTCTGTATATTTGTATAACTCTAACATAATATAAACACATATTTAGAACAATGTCACATAATAAATAAACATATATAATTATTCAGAACACTATACATCATCACTTACGTATCAACCATGTTCTTCAGATTTTCATATTTGTTTGTATCGCCATCCAATGAATCTATATAATACACTATTTCTTTAATCGGATTAATTGCAACCAACAACCAGTGACCACTATAAAATAAGACAATAGTTTAGACGAAAATGTTATATAATATGGCAAAAATCGAACAATTATAATAAATGAATTTAGAATAAAAACTAACCCATGGCCAGTATTATATGGCAACATAAACAACTTCTCCGTATTCGCACCCATAAATCTCTGGACTGTGTACTCTTTGACTGCTTCTGGTGTCTGGTCTATTGTCTGTGAGTTGACACTGCTAACAGATAAGAATGCGAATACTGAAGCCAAATCAGCGGGGACCAACAACTTGTCATACAAGCGCCTAAAAAAAATATAATCAACATTAGATTATTCAGTTAAACGAGCGAATTTTAAAATGTTCAATTATCTAATTAAAATGGATCGAAGTACCTGATGTAGGTATGCATAACCCCGACACCCAATTCTAAATGTTTGAAAACCTGGTCGAAATCCTCCTTAGCAAGTGTTTCGGAATATTCAAAAACGAAAATACCTTGATCCATATGTATTAGACGGATGCCGCCCTCAGGCACGTCTGTTGTCCCTACATATGTTTGAAGGCACAACCTAAATTGAGGAACAAATGCTCTTTTTGTCTCGACCTTTTTTTTGGGCACCTTGGAAGTTTCAGGCATGTTTCCCTTGCTGACTTGTTGCGACTGCTGATCAAGAACCTAAAAGTCATATATAAGTTCAGTAAATAATTTATAATAAAATAATCACTTAAACTATAGTACTAGTACCTCTAACTTTGATGCAGCTGAATCGGTATCCCGCACAATAATTTTATCATCTTTTGTTTTGGATTTTGTGGGAGTCTAAGATCATCATGTCAATAAGAAAGTGTAAATGTCTGAATAACTTTCATGTATGGGTAATAAAACATTGGAATATTACAAGGTTCAACCTACCTCATCATCCATGAAAATGAGATTCGCCGGCCATGCTACATAAGCTCCTATCGCGTCTCCCACCACTGTTGCGTCTGATACATCGTCTCGCATAGGCAACAACGCCCCCCCTCTAATGCAATATCAACAGATACTTTCAAAAATACAGCAGGGAGGGGTTTATGGTGAAGTAAGTCTCCCAGGGTGTTATGCACCTTTCCCTTGCCAACCATGCGATAAGTCGGCGACGATAAATATAGTCGACAAGGTGAAATGCCCTAAACAAATAATGATATGTTAATGTGTCAATTAAGAAAAATGTGCTAAATTAATTTCAATGTAATATATACAATTACCTCTGGAAGCTTCTGCGGACAACCGATACTATCTTTGTCACTAGTAGCTTTACCGGCCTCTGGAGCGCGCCTTTCGGACATGTATCTCTCCTTATCCTTCTGTAATTCACGAATTTGAGCTTTCATTTCCTCCAAAGTAGCCATCACTTCTTTATTGGTTGGATTTTTTTTCCTTGGCTGCTTATACAGTTTGGATGGAGTGACACCAAATCCCTTGCCCCTCACACGCCCAGAGTACTCAGGAGTATTCAACACCCGACTCAATAAACTCCTGCAATCATCGTCTTCAGCAGGAGTTACAGTCTGGGATAGGGACTCCTGAAATATAGATAAAAGCATATTTAAATATTTTATACACTTTGTTCAAACACTTTGTTCAAAAACTAATGTTGTACTTACACATTGTTCAAACACTTGTTGAACTTCTTCTTGGACGGCTCCATCTCTTCCCACCCGGGCAGCCTTCCATACGACATGGTCCGGAAGAGATGCCGCATCACTTTTCTCCTCTTCCAACTACGCATTAAGACGAACAATAAAGCATTATATCCTATTATGTATACTTACTATTTTTTGTAAATAGATCATATTAAAGCATATATATGCACTTACTAATTTTTGTTCTAAGCGTGCATATCCCAAACGCCCCTTTCTATATGGATACGCAGGGTTTGATGCCCGTTCCCGATTTACGCCACTCTTAACCTGAAAAAACAAGTTTAAGTCATATCGGTTTGTTTGTGGAATAGGTATATATACTATACATTGTACATGATAAGTTGTACTTACTTCAAATTCTTTGGTTCTTCGCTTTGCAACAAATGTCTCCCATTCTGCATCCGAAATCAAATCAGCGTACTTCGCTGGACGCTCCGACTCTACAAAGTTGCCATCAGAATCTTTAAGATATTTGTTGGTTAAAAACGCTCTAAATCCCCTCAAGCGTTTTCCGGCCAACTGAATACAATATTTTCTCCTAGAATCCTCAATATTAAAAGATCTCTGCAAACAAATACACATACATATAACATGTTAATATAATTAATTTAAAGATGTAACTGTCAACATAATTAAAAATGATCAAATATCATACTTGAATCTCGGTCCAAATTTTATCCTTAGCCGCTTTTAATGCAGGAATTCTCCAGTTATCGCAAGTAATCGGAACTTGCGAACGTACAACTGCTCCAATATAACTTGTCAGCAGCGCACCATTAGGCTCAACCAACTGATCTCTTTCATTCCAATGGACATCGTACTTTACACCTCTATCTCTCGCACGAATGATACTTTTCATTATCGTTATGCCTCTTTTAATTTCGCCTTCAACGTCTTTGGGTGTTTCTTTTCCATCATGTGATGTTTCCTCGTTGCTGGCCATAATATACCTGTAATTCAGAATAACAACAACAACAACAAATATCAACAACAATAACAACATCTATATCAAATATAAACCATCTATACAAACCATCTATATAAACTATCTATATCAAATATAAACCAACAATAACAACATAAACCATCTATATAAACCATCAAATAACAATAACAAATATAAACCATCTATACAAACCATCTATATAAACTATCTATATCAAATATAAACCAACAATAACAACATAAACCATCTATATAAACCAACAATATCAAATATCAAATATAAACCATCTATATAAACCATCAAATATAAACCAACAATAACAACATCTATATCAAATACAAACCATCTATATAAACTATAACAAATACAAACCATCTATACAACACAAATATAAACTATAACAAATATAAACTATAACACAAACCATCTATATAACACAAATATAAACCATCTATATCAACTATAACAAATACAAACCATCTATATAACACAATATAAACCACCTATATCAAATATAAACTATAACACAAACCATCTATATCAAATATAAACTATATCAAATACAAACCATCTATATAAACTATTTTACATCAACAACAACAACAATATCATATATATCTCATATATCATATTAACACAACAACAACTAACACAACAACAACAAAAACCATCATTGAAAAGATAAAAACCATCTATATATCATCAGAACAACAATGGTGAAAAGATAAAAAAAACAAGAAAAGCAGAGTAAAGCTTCACGTACCGTAACAATGGTGGACCGGCAATGCAGACGGATGGATGAACTCAAAAACAGACGGTGAACGGTCGGTGATGGTCGGAAGGATGATCGGACGGAAGAAGTTGATGGTCGGACGATGAACAGTGGTTCGTTCGTTCGTTTTCGTTCGCCAGAGAAAGAAGAAATGTGTTGCATGACTGTTATGATTCTATTAAAATTCTGGAGGGTATTTTAAAATTATAATATGAATACCTATAGCAGCGCTTTTAAAGGCCTTTAGCAGCGCTTTTAAAAGCGCTTTCATAGGGTGCCTTATCAATTCCATATAGCAGCGCTTTATATAAAAAGCGCTTTCTAAGGGTCCCCCTTTAGCAGCGCTTTTGAAAAGCGCTTTCGTAGGCCCCCCCCTTTAGCAGCGCTTTTAAAAGCGCTTTCTTAGGCCCACCATTTAGCAGCGCTTTTTTAAAAGCGCTGTCTTTGGTAGGCGCTTTTTTTCTTTTTTTTTTACTGGCCCTTTAGCAGCGCTTTTGTATAAAGCGCTGTCTTTCTATGCGCTGCTAAAAGTGATTTCTGGCGTAGTGATTATTATTTCTTCCTTCTTTTGGAAGTTCCTCATCACTAAAGCTCAGGTTATTACAAGCACTCATGTTACCAACAATACCCTCAAATTGATCAACGGTCACATCATGGTCTACATATGCTTGTTCTAAAACTTTCCTCAGGGTTTCTCTGTGAACCTCAGAGTTCATCTACAAGGAAAATACAGAAATCTTGAATGGATTATGTAGCAACTGATCCATAATTTTGTATTCACTCTTTTTAATCAATTTTAATACCTCATCATCAGCATCTTGGCTTGTACCACTAGATTATCCAGTTACAAATCCATATTCAGATTGTACCGCAGGTGTCTCAAACACAATTGGCTTGTTAACAAGGATATCATCATCCTTCTTAGTAGGTGCAACAACAAATACACGACCACTACGGGGTCACCCTGCTAACGTCAATAATATTGATAATAGAAGTAAGAGAGGGAATATGTACCTGATCGAAAAAATAGCAAGTGAACTATTTTTGCCAATTGTAGTTAAGATAAGGGGTTTATCTCCAGTATCGATCTCGAGGCCTGCGTAGGAATATAAGTTCTTGTAGTTATTCAATTAAACAAAAAGTATTTGGGGGTTTAAGATTGTTTGGTGAAGTTATAAATGAACAGTAAGAAAATAAAGCAAAATAAGAAAATTGAGTTTTTAACAGATATGAGAAGCATGCTAGGGCGCAGTGTATGAATTGTCTTGCAACAACATTAATCCTTATTTACGAGACATGTAAAACAAACCTTTACCGATTCTCAATCGTATTTTCCCCTAAGGCCTTAGAATGAAAAACCTTTGATCTTCATCCTAAACCTTAAGTCCTTAAAGATTTAGGATGAAATCAAGCATTGTATTTTATCAAGAATGTTACGGTAACTACAGGGTATCCCTAGTCCTAGGTGATATCTACTAAGTATTATCGCACAAAAAGCATTAACGATGGTTTTTCTGACCTAAACGTTAACCGTAAATTAATTTCTATTTGTCCGATAGAAAAAGCATTAAACACATTGTAGAATAAAAATGATTATGAGAAAAGAACTTATGTCATTAAATAAAGGAAATCAAGGTCATTACAAAAGCAATTCAGGGACACCCCCTAGCATTGGGGGATTTAGCTACTCATAATATTCAAAGTAAATTCAACAATTAGATTAAGCATTACAAGAATTATGGATTACTTTGATCTTCAATTTCTCCTGTGCATGAACATCTTAAATTCTCCCTTCGTTCTTGATTTCTCAATTCTTGATCGTGATTTTTCTCTGTAGTAAAAAAAGTCCCTTTCTCTGGTTCCAAAAGCATCACAAATAGTCACAAGTCCAATACAGCAGTGGCGAAATACTAAAAATACCCTCACAGATCCCCTAAGTGAAAAATCCAAGATAAATAGAAAATGAAGTGCCTCAGCCAACACCGGCCGTGTCAGCTGACACGGGCAGCCGTGTTAGCCCCTAGGTTATCTGCAAAAACTTCATTCTATATCAGGCTTGCTGACACGGGCGGCCGTGTCAGCCCCCTGGAATCTCTTTTTCATGCTTTCTCTTGACCTCTTCCTGACACGGCCCATGTTAGGTGATACGGGTGGCTGTATCAGGCCCTCTGCTTCCTTCCAGAAACTCTTCTGAATCCTCAGAACTTCCATTTTCTTCTCACGAGTCCTTTAGGCTTTTCCTCTTAGACCTGAAACCATCAGAAACTACCAAACCAAAGCATAAAACACAACATAATTGAAATAAAACAACAAATCATAAAATGTGAGAATAAAATACGTAAAGTAAAATTAACTCGAAAAATAATGAAAAGATGAAACAAAGTATTACCGATTCATGGATTAATGTAGAATAAGTGACGGAAACATAGTAGAAATATTTACCGGTCAACATCTCATTACCATCTTTAATCATTGTAGTGTTATATCTGTATGGCACAACTTTGTCAGATTCATAAGAAGTAGGACCAGGTAGGCAAATAACCAACGGAGTTACAAACGAATTCCGACTATTATAAGAAATCTCAACTAGCTCAGGTATATTGAAGTGAGGCACTATGACATTTACTCCATGATTAGCTTTATACCTGGAGTGTATAATTCAAATAAGCCTCTAATATAACATTTCCTGAAGGTCTCTTTTCACCACAGAGCATCCTTTAGGGCTTCTTGAACAAATACGACAGACAACATGGTCATGCTCATAATAGTTCAACCTACATAGACTAGCATGCATATCCACTAGAGAACCTCTGACCAAATTCATATTAAAAATATGATAAGTACCAGGGCATCCCTCTACATATTCACATTGGCGCCTCCATATTTAGGCAGAGGATTGGATTTAACATTAGGCCTAAGATCCTTGAATGACATAATTCCACTTCGGATTAACCTCTGAACCTCATGGTTCATACATGACACATAACATACATCAAACATGTTCAAACAATGTACAACACAAAATCATAGCTAGAAGTCATGGTAGCATGTGAAATGCAAGTGAAAAGTTCATATTTTTGAGTTTTAGGCTTACCTCTTGAAGCAAGCTTGGGCATAAGAAAACCAAAGATCTTGAGAGCTCTTCCAAGGTCTACAAATGCTCCAAGGATGATGAATATGTGCTCCAAATAACCCTCAAATCAGTTGGTGAGCAGAATTCCTTGTAAGTGAAGAAAAACCTTAAAAATCCAAAGATTTCCAAAGCCAACTCACTCAATCATTGTTACATAAGTATGGAACCATCATGGACAGTTTATATATGTTATTTATGAAGTTTTAGAGGTCTCAAAGCTCAAGGAAATGCAATGGATCAGTGACTGCTCTCTAAAATGCAGAAGAGTCAACAAATGAGCTTTCAACCATTGAATTTTTGATTGGATGAGTTTATGGCCAAGGTGAGGGTTTTGAAATCTCTAGTGCATCATTTGTGAAGTGTTTGAAGCTCTGTTTGAGTTTTATAATATTTGGAAATGGTTTTGGAAAGGAAAATGCAAGGCAGATTTTGAAGTGGTTTAAAGCTTGGTTCAAACTTTGCAAGAACTTGAGATTGAGTGGGAGGAAGAGTTTCAGATGGTTATTAGCATGTAAATGGTTTTTTTGGATCTGATATTGAGGTTCAATTTATAGGCAAGTGTCTTGAGCAAGAGGTATGGGCAGAAGTGAAACAAATGCCAATTTTAGCCTTCCATCATGAAAATCTTGGAGTTTTTCAATGCAATCTCCATCTCTGACCTTGAGCCACCCTAAAAAGAGCTTTTCGATACCCTATAGGTCATTTTCATCATGCTTGAGGGGATAGGAGGTGAATGAATGCATCCAAGTTGGTGGTTTGATGATGGTAGCCACCAGTTTTCTGTTTCTTCACTATTCACTTTTGCAACTTGCATTAAACAATGATTTTCTTCATTTCTTGTGCCAATATCGTGGGATTTGATGTTAAACATGTTTATTAACAATGTAAACATCAGAAATGAGGCTTAGTATTTGATCATAGTTGATTTGGAAAGCTTTGGAATCAAGTCAGCCATGCTGAATTGGTTTTGCCATAGTGAGTTTTAGCCAACTTGTGGACCTTGGTTCTCTCTAACCATGAAGAGTTATGGAACCCACTTGTAATTTTTAGAAAGCCCCCATTAGGTACTACAACATTTATTTTTGAGGTAGGAACCCATTCCACTTGAAACTGGGTCAAAAACCCTTGTGAAAATGCTGATAACTTGACTTACAAGTCAAGAAATCTTGAAATTTCTAAGTGTATTTTCCCCCTTTTGCCTTGTTTTTGCTCATAACTCAAAATCCATGAATTTTTTGCTAATGAGTGCCTATATCACTTTTGAAGAACTCATTGAGACCTTTCTAAAAAGCTTTGAACCACTCCATTTAGATGTGGGGTTAAGGAGTTATGGTCTGACCCTTTTCAAAACCCTAATTTCCCGAGTTTTCAATTACTTCTCAATTCTTGATCAATTGGTCATCAAAATTCAAGATTAGATATTAAATAATTTTTGGAACATAGTTGGCTTCAATTTTGGGTTTAAACCCTATTGGTCAATGGGTTGACTTTTCAGTCAGACGAACCGAACGATCGAAAACCTCTAAATCGACTGTTGGCGTTCTGGGCTCTTTGAGGCCTTGAAACTTCTTGGGTAGACTTCATTGGGTCATATGAGCCTCATGGACCATGATTTAAGCTTTGGAACACCCTTTATCTCAAAAATAAAACTACAATTGACCTCCCTAATCAAAAACCCTAATTAGGGTTTTTGTACTACATTGTTCTTCTTTCTTGGGTAACAACCTCAAATTCGATTCATTCTTGATCTAGTGGGATATCCTTGATGACACGAAGACTTGATATATGGAGGATCAATCCAAAAATTTGACTGATCAATCCCTTAACACCCTGATTTCTGATTGGAAGAAACCCTAGTTCATCTGCATCTTGACAAAGACCAAACTTGAAATAGGTTAAGGTTAGATAATCAATGTTGATGCTCCTAGAATGATGATGTGATCTAGGGGTCAAAATTTTGGGTATAACATATAGAAAAAGAGCATAGCAGTTGATAGTTCCTCTATTCTGAAGAGTTCTACGATGAATGGAATGATAGGTGTCACCTAACAAAGTGGGCACTGGGTTTCCATTCAAGAATATTGCGATGGCAGTTAAATTGACGAATTCTTCTACCTCTGGGAACAATATCAAACCATAGATTTTAGGAGAGCCAAAAATGCTTCGAATGCATCCATACTTTCTTCCTCGGCAAGGTAAGTAACCTTCTTCAATAAGTAAGCAGAGTGAAAACCCTTGACCCTATTTTTTGAAGTATGATTCGCTTTGATCTCAGACACTTCTAAGTGAAGTGCGTCAGCAATTTCCTTCGGCGAGGGTAGCTTTTCCAGACCACTGAAGAGCTTATTATATTTCACGGGAATTTCGACGAAGTAGGAACACTCTCCTAGTGTTGGCATCCACTGATAATCTGGGAAGGTGAAACAGTGGTACAATGGATCACAGAATTGAACCAAGGTGTTGAGAATCCCTTCTTCCATCCTAGTTTTTACAATGCTCAGAAGCTTCCTGAATGACGGTCCTTTGAGATTCTCCTCTGGCCACCAGGACTTGAAGCATCTCAGTGAGCTTAGTCATGCCTGATTTCAACTCATCGATCTCCATTCGGATTTTTGCATTGTGCACTTCTTTCTCTGACATCTTGTGTCTATAGTTAGCTCTAGTCTGATATCAGTATCGAGGAATCAGCTTGACGACTCAAAGGTACACTGGAAGATGAAGACAGCTGGACATGAGCTACTGGACAAACAGACGTATGCAATGAACCATGAAAAAATGCAAATGCAATGCAATGCGATGCAAGACAGGATGCAAAACACACATAACATGATCAAAGGTTTGAGATCACAGTATGAGGTCTGGGTAAATAATAAACCACGGGGTGTGTACTAGGGGTAAAGCACCTGTACAGCGGGTTCTAACAAAGTTCCCAAAGTCATCGACCCATCTTTCAGATGTTATCGACACGCCAACTACTTGGAAATCAATAATATTCTCAAGAGAGTCTCGCCTGAGTGTAGTATCGCGTATCAACTACTTCGGGACTACTCCCTCATAGCCATCGCACTACGTCCTAAAAGGCCAAGTGGGGGTAAAAGGTAACTAAAGGTCCTTAGTGTCACAGGCTCCTAGGTTGAAAGTAGTAATGTTTTCATGAATACTCGTTCAACAAAACTACTCCCAAGAGGGCCTCAACTGAGCGGTGGTTTCTAAAGTCAGCTTGGTCGGGAATCAACTCCCTATAAGCCTTCTTGAATATACCACCTTCCTATCATAGGTGCGCTCATGTCTGGGTATAGGACTTATCCTCACCATTCAAAGTAACAACCCTGCATACAGAAAAAACCCAGGCACAACAGATATATGTACAAATATATACAAATATACAAGCAAGCAATCATATGAAAAACACAAATACAAACAAGGTGGGCTTAACCCTCTTAGGGAAATTTCCCCAGTGAACTCGCCATTTCTGTTGCAGTGAGAATCGAATATCAAGCTATTAAATTAACTTGAATAAAAAATAATGAAGTTCACCACCGAGCTTTGATTTATCCAAAGGAAAGGCTAAAGATCAGAGAAAACCCTAAGTGCGCTAAGTAACAACGAAGCTAAGAGATCTAAAGTTCGGGGGTTGGTTATGCCTAGGGTAGGTATTTCACATCCTAAACATCTATATTACTCTACAGGAACCTCTTGTTAGTATTTGTGTTATGCTAAAGTTGCTTGCTAAAGGAAAAGTGTTAAGGTAAAGATCTAAAGCATATACAAAGTATGCTCGCCAAGACATCGCATCTCGTGCCTACATATCCTGACGGGAATGGAATCAGAGCAACCGTATTTCCCCTCAATGGGGGGAGGAACTCTCGACTGTGGTCAAGGTTCCAAAGGGAAAGTAAGTGTCTGCGGTGAGACACCTACATAGAGTGCGGCGACTCTAAACTAAAGTTAAGTTAGTAAGGAAGGGAATATCCACGACGGGACGACTAAATAGAGCACGGCGACTCCAATCCTAAGACTAAATTAAACGGGAAAGGAATGTCTGCGGCTGGACGGCTAAATAGAGCACGGCGACTCTAAATCCTATGGTTAGGATAAAGGGTAACGACCTAAGGTTAGGCTAAAAATGACATGGCAGTCAACAAGAAGGAATTCTTTCCTTTGGAATGCATAAACAAACAAATGAATTAAAAACCAAAAAGGGAGACGACAACGAGAATCGGGAATTAAACACAGCCAAAAACAACAAGAATTAGATCAAACAACAAGACTAATGAAAATGGAAATGTCAAGATTAAGTTAAAAATAAAATAAAATAAAACCAAAATCTAATTAATTAACTAACTAATCTACCTAAAAAACTAAAATATGATTCTAACTAAAACTAAATTAAAATCCTAACTAGAAACTAAATTACTATTAAAACTAAATAAAAAAACTAATTAAAACTAAACTAAAATTCTAATTAAAAACTAAACTAAATCCTAAATGAACTAATTAACTAATGAAACTGGAATTCAGCTAAAACTAATTAATTTTAAAGAATTTAAACCAAACTCTTAAAATCTAGCTAAACTAAATAAGAAAAAACCTAGTTAAAACTAAATAATAAAACTTAATTAGAACTAAATAATAGAGGGTGCAGGCTGGAAAACACGGGTGAGGGAAGCCCATTAGAAACTAGGTGTTCCAAGGGATGGACTAGGTTACCAAATGACCCGATTTAGTCTTAAAAGCCAAAAACCTAAATCTGAAGAGGAACACTGTTAAACCTAAAAAGGAAATGGCTTCCCGCTCCCCAGATTTTCCTCTCTCGATTCACAACTCTCTCAACTCGATTCTCTTCTTCAACACTCCGTGAACCTCTCTCTCACTGTTTCGAACCAAACTCCTTCTTGACCATGCACTCTTCTTCGAGTTTACTTTGGCATTCTTCTCTCGATTCGAAACTCTTCGCGGCGGCTTGGCTGAATGAGGTTTTGATTTGTATCGTTAGGATTTGTGGTTGTTGCAGAGACGGAGGGTAGTGGGTGATGTTCGATTGGGTTTATGAGTCTTATGGAAGATGGTTTGGTAAACATAACAGTTGCACTAAGAAGAAGATAAAGCAGGGTAGCCAAACAGGAACTCAAGACATAAGCTTCAAAGCGACACACAAGAGAAACAAAAAAAATAAAGAATCGAAATACTAACATCAAATCAGAGTTTCTTATTCAGGTATGGATTTGAATCCATTTTCTTCGATTTATTTCCTCTGTCGTGACTTTTGTTGTTGCAGTGCGAAATGGTTTCATGCTCAAATTCCTTTGACTTTAACCATTGTGCTATAGTCGTTGATGACAGTTTTGCTGGGATTCTGTTGTTATAGGTTGTGAAGATGGAGTTGGTGATTTGAGGTGATTTGAGGAAGCTCTGTAACAGTGGAAGCACAAATGATGGCTATGGGGTGTTGTATTATTTTGTCGTTGGAGATGATGGCGGAGTGTGGTCGTCACAGATGTAGGCGGTGGATAGGTGAAAAAGAAGTGATTATTTTATGTGTATCGTGAGGAGGATGTTGAAGGGAATGATAAGATGATCATAAGTTGGAGGTGAACGGTTTTAATCAATGGAACCAGGGAGGTTCGATGGCTCTTTCTTTGTTTGAAGGTGAGTCTTTCCTTTATTTTTTTCCAGAATCCTCCCCCTTGTCCTTTTTAAATCTGTTTGAATTCCTCCCTCGTATCCTTGTGTAGTGTTCCTTTCAACCTGCCGTTTTTTATGGAAATGCAGCAGGCTTTTGAGTGGTATGCTGAGACGACACAATGAGATTTCATTGTTATGCATATGGTTTTGCAGGGTCTGCTGTTTTCAGGATGTAGAGCTATTTCCACAGACTTGGAGTGTTCAATTTGGAGCATTGTGTAGTAGTTGCAGGAGGTCTTGGGGAGTGTTTGGTAGCATGATATTGTTTTATGAAAGGAAACCTGTTGTTTTGTTTTCGACATGGATTTGGCATTTTGGTGTAAGTTTGTTTCAACTGCAGGTTGGAGTGTTGTTTGGTAGCACAGTCAAAGTTTGGAGGATAATATGGAGTATGGGATTTGGTATTGCCATTGTCTGTTCTTGAGGTACTACGCAGGTTTTGGCTTTTGTGGCAACTAGTGGGCTTTGGGTGAATTGTATTGTAATAATAACAAAATGATAATAAAAATAATAAAGAAACATAATAATAATAATAATAATAATAATAATAATAAACAAAATTGATAAAAATAATAATAATAATAATAATTATAAATAATGAAATAAAATAAAATAAAATAAAAAAACTCGGGCTTCAATGTACTAAATTACATGTTGAATTTGGATCTTGTAAAATAAAAGAAAATAATTTGAAAGAAACAAAAAAAGTATTAAAATAAAATGGAATTGAAAGTAAATAAAAATATCTAAATTAAAACAAACATAAATTTCTAAAAACTCTTAAATAAGATTAAATGTAAAGATTGTGCCTGAAAAATTGAATAAAATATATTAAAAACAATATAAGAAACCTACAGAATAAAAAAGCAGACAGAAAACAAGATGATATTAGGTGACAAAAATAATTGCAAATGCCTGAATATGATTGTCCTGGAATGCTTGTGTAAATGATGATGACATAAAAGGGGTAAAATTTGGGGTATGACAGTCAATGAGTTGACTTTTCTGATAGACGAACCGAACAGTTGAAAATCTCTGAATCGACTGTTGATGTTCTGGGTTCCCCGAGGCCATGAAAATTCTTGGGTAGACTTCATTGGGTGATATGAACTTTATGGACCATAATTACTTCATTGGAAAACCTTCTAGACCAAAAGTCAAACTACAGTTGACTTTTCCAAAAAGAAACCGTGATTAGAGTTCTTGTACTGCACTGCTTCCATTCTCTTGGTGACAACCTCAAATTGGACTCATTCTTGATCATATGTGATATACTTGATGATATAGAGACTTGTTATATGAAGGATCAATCCAAAACCTTGTCTAATTAATCCCTAGAAACCCTGATTTCTTGACTGTATGAAACCCTAATTCATCTGTATCTTGACAAAGACAAACTTGAAATAGGTTAAGGTTAAATAATCAATGTTGATGCAAATAGAATGATGATGGAATCTAGGGGGGAAATTTGGGGTATGACACTAGGCTTTACACCAGACCAACATTCTTCTGGCGTGATTCCTTCTAACTTCTTCGTCGGACATCTATTCAAGATGTATGTTGTCGTTGATATAACTTCTCCCTATAATTATTTGGGTAGATGCTTTCCTTTCAACATGCTTCTCACCATATTCATGATGGTTATATTCTTCTTTTTTTCCGTTTCATTTTGCTGTTGAGCGTAGGGTGGCACCACCTCATGCACAATCCATTCTTTCTAACAAAATGCATCAAAATCTTTTGACACATACTCTCCACCACCACCAGTCCTCAGAATCTTTAGCGTTTGACCACTTTGTCTTTCGACCATAAATTTAAATTTGGAAAATACCTCGATCACTTCACTTTTCTTCTCGATCAGGTAAGTCCACAGTTTTTGACTAAAATCATCTATGAACGTGACAAAGTATCTATTACCTCCAATCAAATCCACTTGGATAAGACCACGTGCATCACAATATATGACTTCAAGAATTGCCTTCGAATTGCTTCATGCATCCTTGCTGAAGCTATTCTTGTGTTGTTTCTCATGAACACATTCTTCATAGACTTCACTTGGAATGTCGATTTCTAGTAATCCTAAAACCGTATTTGTTCTCTTCAAATCTCTTATGTCTTTGAAATTGAGATGACCAAGTCTATAACGCCATATCCATTCATCTCAGTTGGCTGCAATTGCAAGGCACTTATGCTCCATCACATTAAGTTCAATCTTGAAGGTTCTATTTTGAGACATTAGTGCCTTAAAGGTTAACCTACCACCTGATTCGAGAACTCTTATTATCTTGTCTTCGATCGACACCTTGTAGTTATTTTTGACCAGCTACCCTATGCTGAGAAAATTACTCTTCATACCTGGTATGTTCAATACATTGGAAATTAATGACCTCTTTCCATATTTTCTCATAATCAGAACATCACCAATACCTTCAGCTGCTAGAGTATTGTCATTTGCAAATTTCACCATGTTCTTCATTGAAAGCTTTATGTTGACAAACCAATCTTTCCTATCAGTCATGTGTGATGAGCATCCTGAGTTCAAGTACCATTAGTCTTGGAATCTTTCTTCGTCTCTTGTTGTGACCATCAACAACATTTCCTCTTCTTCATGTTTCGCCAGCTTTGCATCAATTTCTTGATTCTTCTTCTTTTCTGGACAATCACTAAAATAGTGACCATACTTCTGACAATTGTAACACTGAATGTGACTTTTTTCAGGTTTTCAACCACCACCTCTTCCTCTACCTGCAACACCACCTCTTTGATTGCCTTGGTTCCAGGGTTTTCTTTGAGTCGACCAGTTTCCTTCTTGTTGATTTCGACTAGTCGAATTGTTGTAGTCTCCTATGCCTTTGTTGTCATTCTAACTTCCTTTGCCTTTTTTTTTGTTGATTGCACCTGCAAAGCCACATTACTCTTCGACCTTCCTACAGCTCTTTCATCCATCCTTTTTTCATGAGACTCAAGTGTCCCTTGAAGCTCTTCCTTTGTCAATGTTGACAAATCTTTCGACTTTTCTATGACTACTACCACATGGTCGAACTTTGGAGCCAAGGACCTCAAGATATTTGCAACAACTGATCTTGATGTCAACACTTCTCCACATACCTTGATTTGATTCACCAACTTAGTAACCCTAGTGGAGAAATCAGTTATGCTTTCACTTTCTTCCATCTGAGGCAATTCATACGTCCTTTTGTGAGTTTCTAACCTCACCTCTTTCACCTTATCTGCCCCACCAAACAATTTCTCCAAGATTTCTTATTCCTCTTTCACTGATTCTACATCACTAACCTTTTCAAAATTTTATGGATCAACGCATTAATGAATTATGAAGAGAGCTTCATAATCTTTCTTCTTAAATTCTTTATATGAAGCATTTTCTTGATCTGTCGTGTTTTCTACAAGCGGTGTTACTCCTTCCTTCACAAGATCCCAAAGATATTGATAACAGAAAACCATCTTCATCTGCTTGCACCAATTCTCATAATTCTGACCCTTCAGAATTGGGAGACTTGCTGAAAAATGCCCGTTCGAATGATTCATCGCCAATGTGATTTTCTTCACACGAATCGCTCAACCAGTGCTCTAGATACCAGATGTTAAAATTAAACCAAAACTTTGAGAATTCCGAATTAATCTTGATGAACAAGATTCAATCAATCGATTAAAATCCTTTGTTCTTCACTTTTCACTCAAGTGAAACAATCACACCTTAATTGCAAGAATGATTATGCGTAGCAATTGTTAATGGCAGAAGAAAGAAAGAAAATTGAATAAGAAAGAAGATTAGTGTTTAACAAAATAAGGAAAAAGAAGATGATTTCTACAGAGCAAGTTTCTGCCCAAAAACTGTGGAAAAATCTTATTCACTTTGCAACTGCAAAATTCTGTGAATTCAAGTTATTACAAGAATGTGGGTTACTCCCTCTATTTATAATTGAACTAACTTGTTCTCTAAGGTAAAACCCAAAATTACAAAAGCCCAAAATTTCTATCTTGGTCTAAGTCGAAATCCTGTGTCAAGCAATCTGCTTCGACACTTCGACATCTAACACAGCTCGACACACACACTAGGCTAATTTCGACACATCCTTTTTTCTGTCGAGCTGCGCATACTTCGACACAAAGAATTACAATCTCAACAATAGGTACTTACACATTCATAGAGCATGGATATGAGTGCTAATTTTGACACTCAAGCAGATATAGGTTCGGGTACGAAGATTTTTTTAAATCGTGGATATGAGAATGATTATTATAGTACCCTACCATCCTTAGTTTAAGATTAAATATAACTACCTCTATTCCTTTATATAAGAGACAAATTACTTCTTAGATTTATTGAATAATCAATGTATTTAGTCAGTTTATAAATTAGATACATTAATTATTTGTCAAATCGAGTTAGTATTAGTTTATTGGTTATGTTTATCAATTATATTTATCAAAAATAACTTATTTATATAAAAAAAAATAGAAAAAATCAACTATAGCATTGAATTGAGTTGTAGCATAACTGATAGTTTTTAAAGGCTTAAAAAGATAATTTCGCGTGTATTTAATATATTAAAAATTAAAAAAAAAAATTAAAATTTTAAGAATATAATTTTTTATTTAAATTTTTAAAAAAATACTATACGATACTCGTTAGCATAACCTTTAAATTATCTGTTATAAATGGCAAAACTAATGTTTAGATCCTTTAAGTTATTTTAAAATATCAAGTTAGTCTATTAAGTTTTTTTTTGTAACGCTTTGGTCCTTTTTTAAAAATCTTCATTACAAATATTACAAACTCATACACCATTTGAATTGACTTTTCGTGTTGATCGCAAATACGGAGTATGTAGTTATTTTTGCGTTTGATTGTGTATTTTGGTCGGATCGTTGATTTTCCATTATGTATTTCATTCATTTTTACCTAATTCTCGTGAACCATAACTTGTTTGATAAATTTGATTGCATATTCATTATCAGCACGAAAAAACAGTTCAAATAATATATGAGCTTGCAATTTATTATAATGAAAATTTTTGAAAAAGAACCAAAACGTTAAAAAATATTTAAGGAACTAATTTGATATTTTAAAATAACTTAAAAGAATATTTTAGCATTACTCTGTCATTTATGTTGTAAATATTTTCTATAATTTTAATTGTTTATTAATTTCATAACAATTAAAATCATTACATATAGTCCATCTTTTCACTCACAAAATAATTCATTATTAATTAATTTTAGTATTATATTAATGTGTTTATTTATATCAGAAATTTGACTTAAAACTGATTTCTTCATTAGAAATTTTTACTTAATAATTAAATCAATTTCTGTTAATTACATACTAAAATGACATTTTAATTACTAATTTATTTTTAATTAAATGATCTTTTATCAACCCTAGTATAACTGACACTTTATGTAATTATTTACTATGATTACAGTTTGATGCATATTTATTAGTTTTATGACAATTAAAAGTATATCTTTAACCATTATATATTGTCGAAATTCAACTTTTAAATTTTTTAAGTAAAAAAAATTTATTTATTTAAAATAAAAATATATTTCACAATTAAGTAATACATTTTAAATAAATTTTAAAAACATTTTTGATAATATTCACAGGTTTATTTATATACTTTTTCAATTTTGT
Organism: Lathyrus sativus; assembly: GCA_963859935.3. Taxonomy (NCBI): domain Eukaryota; kingdom Viridiplantae; phylum Streptophyta; class Magnoliopsida; order Fabales; family Fabaceae; genus Lathyrus; species Lathyrus sativus. The sequence continues at coordinate 84,434,973 of OZ012738.1, forward strand.
AAATGTGTTCTTATGTCATATATATATATATATATATATATATATATATATATATATATATATATATATATATATATATATATATATATATATATATATATATATATATATATATATATATATATATATATATATATATATATATATATATATATATATATATATATATATATATATATATATATATATATATATATATATATATATATATATATATATATATATATATATATATATATATATATATATATATATATATATATATATATATATATATATATATATATATATATATATATATATATATATATATATATATATATATATATATATATATATATATATATATATATATATATATATATATATATATATATATATATATATATATATATATATATATATATATATATATATATATATATATATATATATATATATATATATATATATATATATATATATATATATATATATATATATATATATATATATATATATATATATATATATATATATATATATATATATATATATATATATATATATATATATATATATATATATATATATAATAAAATATTTAAGCATAATAATAATAATAATAATAATAATAATAATAATTGTACCATTTTTTTTAATTTTAAAAATTTTATTTCATTTTTCTGCTATTTTCAATAATTATTATTAAAACTTTCCGACACATAACAAATAAAAGAATAATCTACAACCGTGCGATTAGTTGAGTACTAATCTAATTGTATTTTGTTGGGAAGAATATGTATAGTTTTCTACTAAAGGAAAATGAGAAAGTACGGTAAGAACCATTTTTATGTTTAATTTGAATTTATTTTCCTTCCTAAATTGGTTCTATATGCATGAATTTGTTTCCTTTTAAAACCAATAGTCATCGTGAATTCATTGATTTAAATTATTAGACTTTGTTGGTTGAACTTCTAGTGCCCAAAGAAATGTTTCAGAATGTTAATTGGCATATCAGTAAAAGTCTTGACACCACAAATATCAAATTGAAAAGTGAATGGAAAGTTTAGTTACTTTAATGAGAAGTTTATTAGTTTTAGCTAGGAAAATTAATTTTTGGTTTTAAAATCAAATAAATGAAAGTGGGTTTATGAATGAATCGTTCTTATTTTTGTGTCTATGTACCTTCTCATAGAATCTATAAAAAGACACTAAAACTGCGTAGTTGTAAGAATGTTTTTCATCAAAACTTCTCAACATTTCTCTATGGTGTCAAAAATGAATACACCAGCCTCTATAACCTTATTTCTCTTTGTCATTTGTTTCATTTTTCCTCTTTCTCGCGCGCTAAACAATGGTTTTAGTGTTGAACTTATCCACCGCGACTCTTTAAAATCCCCGCTATACAAACCTACTCAAAACAAATATCAAAATATCATCAATGCTGCACGTCGCTCAGTCGACCGTATCAGTCATTTCTACGAAGATTCTTTGAACGCTTCACCGGAATCAACCATAATCCCTGATCAGGCTGAGTATCTCATGACGTATTCGGTTGGTACTCCACCATTTAAGCTATACGGTATAGCTGATACCGGTAGTGACATTGTTTGGCTTCAATGCGAGCCTTGTGAACAATGTTTCAATCAAACCACTCCTATGTTTACGCCAGCAAAATCATCTACTTACAAAAACATTCCTTGCTCGTCAAACCTATGTCAAACCGTGCGAGATTCCACTTGCAATGACAAAAATAACTGCGAGTATTCTATTTCTTACGGTGATCGATCACATTCGCAAGGAGATCTTAGTGTTGATACTCTTACATTGGAATCCACCACTGGAAAATCGGTTTCATTTCCTAATACCGTGATAGGATGTGGAACCGATAATACAGTGTCGTTTCAAGGCGTAAGCTCGGGGATAGTTGGTCTTGGAGGTGGACCGGTGTCTTTTATAACACAACTAGGATCGTCAATTGGTGGTAAATTCTCTTATTGTTTGCCACCTTCTTTGCTTTCGTCAGAGACTCAGTCGTCAAACTCTACTACCAAACTCAATTTCGGAGATGCTGCTATTGTTTCTGGCGATGGTGTTGTGTCAACTCCTATAGCAAAAAAGGATTCCCCGGTTTTCTACTATCTTACCTTGGAATCATTTAGCGTCGGAAACAACAAAACAGTAGAATTCGGAGGGTTATCTTCAAATGACAGCCGCGACGAGGGTAATATAATAATTGATTCCGGTACAACATTGACGCTTTTACCATCTAAAATTTATAATGACTTGGAATCGGCCGTAGTTGAGTCGGTGAAACTAGAGCGCGTTGATGATCCTAATAAAATATTCAACCTTTGTTATAGTCTCAAATCGGACGGGTATGATTTTCCTCTAATCACCGCGCATTTCGACGGTGCAGATGTTGAGTTGCATCCTATTAGTACTTTTGTTCAAGTTGCTGATGGCATTGTTTGCTTTGCTTTTCAATCATCTCAAACTGCTATTTTTGGAAATTTGGCTCAACAGAATTTGTTGGTTGGTTACGACCTTCAACAAAAAACGGTGTCGTTTAAGCCTACGGATTGTACCAAAGTCTAACTAGTCTTGTAGACTTGGTTTACATTCCTCCTCTTAATACATATTAATAAATCAATTTCCATTTTATTTCTTGTCCCTTAAATAGTACTTATTCTTTACCTAATTATATAAATTTTCTTCAGTTACGTTTTGTTTTTTAAAATTTTAGGTGAAATACTCAGATATGGCCTTCCAATACCACTGAGTGCAAGTTTTATTTTGCTTCAATTCAATTTTTGTTGAATTAATTCACCTCTTGTTTCACATTTGTTTACACTCTGATTTATATTAGGTGAACTTTAAATCTCAAGTAAAGTTTTATTCTGTTTGTTTTATTCTGTTTCAAGAGGACTTGACTCTCGATAACTGTATTGAAAATAATGAAGTTATTGATAGATTAAATTTGTGTTGATTCAATCAAGTTCTTGTTGCTCTTTTGTTCATACCTTGCGATTTATATTGACCTTACGTGTTACTCCGATGGTGCGAGCGAAGATTCAATTCAATTAGCTTTTGATAGTTTAAATGGTCTGCAATTTACGTCAGTTAATTTGATTTTGTTTTCGTGCAATTTTTTATATTAAGGAGGTTTAAACCGCCTTAAAATGAGATTTCAACCGCCACAATATTTTGTTCCGTATTCAACTGCACATCTTAATTTTTAATCTTTCAGGATATCATGTGGTTTCCTCCAATAAGTGAAATATACTCAAAAGTGTATCCTTTATCAATGAATAAGTCCGCTCAACTAATATATCCTTTATCTTTATAAATGAGACATTTTTCCGAAATATTTTTGATGTATTGCAGAATTTGGATAACTATCATTCATGTGGTTTTGGCAATGAGAATTTAATACCTAACTTACTAAATGCAAAGGAAATGTCTGACAAATGATTGCGAGATAATTCAACTTCACTATGAACCATATTACATTGTTGAATTATTATGTTAAATTTGTCTATCCAAACATTTAGATATTTCTTAATACCATAAAGAAAAATTTGTACCTTACATAGATTTGTTGGAAAAGATGTGGAAACAGGGCCACAGAAGTAAAATAGTTTTTTAAAAAAAACTATATAAAAATACAATTCACTAACTTACTGTGGTTCAACACTTTCTTACTCTCAACAAAAAAAATTATTATTCAACCAATAATTTTTAAAAAAGAAAAATTACAAATCTTGTCATGCAATTTCAAATTTTAAAGAATAAAATTACAAACCTCTAAACTGTAAATTTTAAACGAAAAAATCGTGAATTCTCTCAACAACAAATTTTTGAGTGAATAATTGTAAATTGTCTCATATACAATTTTTAAATGGAAAAATTAAAAATCCTTTCAACTTTAATTGTTGCACAAAAAAATGCAAACTCTATCAATTATAATTTTTAAACATAAAATTGCAAATCCCTCTTAACTATAATTATTACACAGAAAAATTGCAAATCCCTCCCAGCTACAATCTTTAAATGGAAAAATTATAAACTCTCTCTCAACTAAAATTTGTGTTCAAAAAAATTGCAAACCCTTCTTAATTATAATTTTTGCACAAAAAAATTGAAAACTCTCTTAACTATAATTTTTGGACTTCAAATTTATAAATCTTTGAACTATAAATTTTAGACAGAAAAATTGCAAATCCTCTTGACTAATATTTTTGATCGAAAAAATTGTAAAAGCTCTCCTAATACATAACTACCCAACCCCCATTAAACCACCAAGCCTCTTTAATCTTTTAAAAGAATTAAAAATGCCAAACAATTATTAATGTTGAAAAAGAGAACAACGATGGGAAAAAAATGAAGAAAAAGATTGGTCTAAACTCTCATGTATGCTTTATTTCTGTATCTGGCCAACCAAAGGCTCGAAGAAGGCGTAATTGAAAGGGTAAATCGGAAATATCCATGCAACAGACATGAGAATGTGTTGGACCTCATCAAAAGCTAGATACCAGATCCCAACCACTAATGCTTCGTCTGATGTTATATCTGATCAGATGACTTATCACTTTTAACATGTGTTAGATGAAAGTAGTTTTAACCATATACTATATATAAGCACGGTCATGCGGGTCCATGTACTATATAAGCACGGTCATGCGGGTCCATGTACTATTTCACTCTTTTTTAAAATTGCATCTCTATGACTTCACTAACGTTAACATTGAAGTGCTAACCTTGCAGATCCTTCCCGCTCTATCCTATTTGAGGCTCTCAGTGGAACACAAATTACTTATCAAAGAAGGAATCTATTCTTCAGGTGCATCCTTGATAGCCAGATCCTGAAATTATATAGTAAAACCTCAAAGTTAAACAACTACGGTGGTATAGTAGATCTAGACGAGCACATCGAACACATGAATATTATGCTTAATTATCACCAAACACAGGGTGCACTAAAGTGAAAACTGCTCGTACTAACCCTCTAAATAGTAAATAGCCGATATGACATGGTTGAAGACTATCAGAAAGTTGCATAAACTCCTAGAAATAGACCAGTGATTCTTCTATCACCCAATTTACTTCCCAAAAAAGAAAACCCACAACTATATCAATCCTTAGCAGAATCCAACAAAATAAAAAATAAACCTTGCAATTTATAGTCTAATTGCCTAAGGTGCCCGTAATGGAAGATGAACGAATTATGAGCATAAGTTTTAGATATTCAAGAAAGGACTGAAGATAATGTGTATATTTTGTGAAAAGTTAGGGCTAGAGCTCGAGTAACCAAATAGTACACTTTGAAGTGCGATTGAAGAACTGATTAAGAAAGGAAGGCTAACCCGATACACCAAAGATTATGGTCAAAATGATGAATGCGAGAAAAGAATGCAAGAGGCAAGATGTGGAAAATTATTACAAATAGAAAGGTTAAAGCGAGATTTGCATAAAAAGGGGAGTGGGATGGTTAAAACATGATCAGAAACAAATACACACCAGCGATTTAGCACACACCTCAATGTTGTCTTTACGCGGTAGCTTCGATGGAATCGGTGGTTTCAACGGTACTGTTTCCTTCGACTCCCTTCTTCTTTATTCTAGTGTTTATATATGATTGATCTTGGGAACCTATGAATGTGTATTCTGAACTGTTTTCTCTGCTGATTATGTTCCCTGCGAATCGTGTTGCTTCTCTTGCCTGAGTGCAAACGTGGTTTTTTGCTATGTAATTACTTATGTGCATATGATTTCGGGTGGATTTTTGTTGTGTATGAGATTTCTGTTGAAATGTGGAAAAGATGCCGCTCGTGTAAAGGATTATTCCTACTTTTATAGGCTTCAAATCATTGATTTCAAACATAAATGTGTCCAACTGATTTTGGGAGGAATATAATGTTGTGATCCTGATTTAAACATCCTTTCCATTTTTGACAAAACATATTTGGGAACTAATGAATGCCTTTATGCCATGGTGTCTATGAACTGTTTTGGAATGAATTTGAAATTGCGCTTATGTTTGGAACACGTTTGGTACTGTTTTGGAAATAATAATAAACTTGTGTTTATGCTTGAATGGTGTGTTAAATGACGTATTGGTTGGTTAATCTTAGTGGTGAATGTTATTAATACTTCTATTGATTTGTTATCATTGATTGCTTGAGATAGGATTTTTCTACACATTAATCGTTCTAATTTCCTCGTTTTTCTTTTTTTTATGCGCACTTCTTGGAGCAAGTGGATGCAGCGGCAACTTAGCTTCTTTGTTGGAGCCAATCTAGGAATTCTTATTTGGTTACACTGGTGACTAGCAGGGGGAGGCGAGGTTCACGTTGGGATGGTAATGGAATTACTCCTAAAACTCTTATTTGCTATGAACTTCATTTCCTTTTGTCATGGATTAACATTTCTCCTTATTGCAGTAATGCGTTTCCCCCATCAAGACGAATCGATTCTGAGACAAAAGGCATAGAAATCAGATCTATCAAGTAACTTGGGACAAAATTGTTCTTAGTCTTAGAGTTGGTAATATTCTCATAACTATAGCGTTAGCCAATGCCTCATCACATTTCTGCAGTTCTTCTTTTTTGGCGATGCGAGCAAGTAACCTGAGTTCGTTCTTCCTGGAAGATTTTCCTTCATTGAAAAACCACTTCACTTAGCTTTAACTCATGCTCGCTCTAGAGAGATCCGTCGATACTGCCTTAGTTAGGTAGTTTGTAAACTTGAGATCTTCTTAAGTATTAGATATATGATTAGAGAAACCTTTGTTGTTTGAATGTTAATGTCAAGTGCTATTATACTTATGGTTGATGTATCCATTGCAGGCAGAGCATTAGCCAGGAGCTTAAGATTAAATAAACTCAACCTGCTATTGGTGATTTTAGTATCATCAATGTATTTTAGTAGTAATGTGATTTACTGTAGGCCGATGCAATTATACGTTAAGCTTGGAAACGAGTTAGGGTAGTGCGGAGTGCACGCTCGTCGAGCCAACGTACAATTGAATGCGAATAATTGAAAAGGGGTTCCAAGGAACGAAGCCCCTGGCTGGGGTCCCGCTGTTAAGTTTTGAACCCGTTCGAAATTAAATTTGAAAAGATGAACCCGTTCAAAAATTTTGAACAGATGTCCCTTTTCGTTTTCTGTTAATTAATCTCCTATATAAGGAGTCATTTGGCTTCAGTTTTACACACTGAACAAAACTCATATTCTCTCTACATTCTTGATCTGTTTTCTATTGGCAGAAACAGATTGTTCTTCAAAGAATTATCCCCACAAAGATTTTGTGAACCCAGGCAAATAATATGGTCAAAATACTTTGTTCGGAAAGTGTACGAACACGATTACTCGAAGATATCCAAGATTATCAAACCAAATTTTTCCAACAAACGAACAAAGTATTTTCTGATAATCATGGCTGGAGGAAGCACTGTCAAGGAGATGACTATGAATTTCGGAAAATTGGACAAGTTTCAAGGACAAGACTTCAGGCGTTGGCAGAAGAAGATGCATTTCATGTTGACAATGTTGAAGGTAGCATACGTCCTGTCCACACCGATTCCATAACTTCAGGAGGAAGACATGGTTGAAAATATGAGACGCAAATCAAAGTGGGAGAACGACGACTACATATGCAGAGGGCACATTCTTAACGGTATGTCTGATCCCTTATTTGATATTTATCAAAACATGGAATCTGCAAAGGAATTGTGGGATTGTCTCGAACCCAAGTATATGGCAGAGGACTCATCCAGTAAAAAGTTTCTGGTAACCGATTTCAACAATTACAAAATGGTTGAATTGAGGTCTGTCATGGAACAATTCAATGAACTCCTCTGAATCCTTGGACAATTCACAAAACACGGATTGAAGATGGATGAAACAATATCTGTCTCAAGCATCATAGACAAGTTGCCTCCTTCGTGGAAGGATTTTAAACACAATCTGAAACATGGAAAAGACGAATTGTGTTTGATCCAACTTGGAAGTCACTTGCGCATAGAAGAATCTCTAAGAGCGCAGGAGGGTGACAAAGGAAAAGGCAAAGAAATTGTTGGACCCTCGGTTAATATGGTCGAAGAGGGCGGTAAGAACAATAACAACAAAAACAAAGGAAAGAAGTGTACTTTCAAGAACAAAAATGCCAGTTTCGGTGCTAACAAGAAACCGAAACTAGAATGCTGGAAGTGTGGCAAAACAGGCCACTTCAAGAAGGATTGTCGTTCCGGAAAAAAGCATGATAACGCGAATGAAAGTGGTTTACGAAAGGGGTCTAAGGACCAATCCGAAAACCAAGGTCAGAAATCAATTCGTGATTTGAATAGTTTGATTAAACATTCAGTTTTACTAAATTTTGAAGCATTTTATGTGCAGGATGATGCTATCGCGTGGTGGATTGATTCTGGCGCCACAACACATGTTTGCAAGGATCGTTTTTGGTTCAATACTTTTGTTCCAATGGAAGATGGTTATGTCCTCTATATGGGAGATGATCACTTCGCTCCCGTTGAAGGCAAAGGAAACGTGGTGCTAGAATTCAGTTCTGGAAAGACTATTACTTTGTTTAATGTGTTGTATGTTCCTAAATTACGCAAGAATTTAATTTCTGGTCTTGTATTAAATAAGCTTGGATACAAGCAAGTGTGTGAATCCGATAAATATGTATTATCGAAGTCTGGTGTGTTTGTAGGATTTGGACATTATAATAATGGAATGTTTATGATAAATTTGAATGGAGTTCCTAATAATTCTGGTTCTGTATTTATGTCCTCTTCGAATATTATCAATTCATCGTTGTGGCATGCCCGTCTAGGACATGTACATTATAAAAGAATGCATGAAATGTCTAGAGATAATTTAATTATTGTCTTTGATAAAAATGTAGAAAAGTGTAAAACTTGCATGTTAACAAAGATAACTAGGCAACCCTTTAAAAGTATAATAAGGAAATCTATCATTCTTGAGTTAATACATAGTGATTTATGTGATTTGCATGCTACTCCATCATTAGGGCATAAAAAATATTTTGTCACTTTCATAGATGATGCATCTAGATTCTGCTATGTTTATTTGTTGCACGCTAAGGACGAAGCCTTAGATAAATTCAAAATTTATAAAACTGAAGTTGAAGTGCAACAGAATGTGTTGATTAAAACATTACGTACAGATAGAGGTGGTGAATATTATGATCCTGTTTTTTTCCAATCCATAGGAATCATTCATGAAAGTACGACACCTTATACACCTCAACAAAATGGTGTGGCTGAAAGGAAAAATAGAGTTCTTAAAGAAATGGTGAATGCCATGTTATCTTACTCGGGTTTGAGTGAAGGATTTTGGGCAGAAGCTATATTAACGGCTTGTTATTTGTTAAATAGGGTTCCTAATAAAAGGAACAAAACTACCCCATATGAACTTTGGTATAAGAAACGACCCAACTTAACATTTCTACGTGTTTGGGGCTGTAGGGCCGTGGTTAGACTCCCAGACCCAAAAGGGAAAACTTTGGGTGAAAAGGGTCTAGCTTGCATCTTTGTTGGATATGCTAAGCACTCCAAGGCCTATAGGTTTTATGTTATAGAACCTAATGACTCGATTTCTATTAACACGATTATAGAATCGAGAGATGTCATATTTGATGAGAATTGTTTCTCTTCTATACCTAGACCAAAAGACTCTATACCTAATTCAGATAAATCTCTAAGGGATGATCATTCAAATGATGTGCCAAGTGAGACAGTTGAACCTCGTAGGAGCAAAAGAGCCAGAAAACCTAGATCTTATAGATCTGATTTTCAACTACATCTAGTTGAAGGATCAAAGGATCAGATTGATGCTCAATACTATTATTGCTATAGTATAGAGGAGGATCCAAGAACGTGAAGCTGTAAAATCTCGAGATTTTGTTTTTTGGAAAGAAGCAATTGATGAAGAGATTGGTTCTATCATGGAAAATAATACTTAGGTATTATCTGATTTACCATCAGGCTGTAAACCATTGGGTTGCAAATGGATCTTTAAAAAGAATATGAAAGTCGATGGTACAATTGACAAGTTTAAAGCTAGATTAGTTATCCAAGGCTTCAGACAAAAGGAAGGAATTGATTATTTCGACACCTATGCTCCAGTTGCCCGTATCACTACTATTAGATTATTGATTGCCTTGGCGACTATTCATAATCTAGTGATTCATCAAATGGATGTCAAAAATAGCATTTCTGAATGGTGATTTGGAAGAAGAAGTGTATATGAAGCAACCTGAAGGTTTTGTAATGTCTAGTAATGAGCATAAAGTGTGTAAGCTAATTAAGTCGTTGTATGGGCTGAAACAAGCTCCGAAACAGTGGCATCAAAAGTTTGATGAGGTTGTTTTGTCTAATGGTTTCATTCTAAACCAATCTGACAAATGTGTATATAGCAAATTTGATACACCCGGTAAAGGAGTTTTCATTTGTCTATATGTTGATGACATGTTGATCTTTGGCACCGACCAAAATCAAATTGATAAAACAAAGAATTTCTTGTCATCAAAGTTCTCCATGAAGGATATGGGAGAAGCTGACGTTATTCTTGGTATTAAGATTAAACGGGAGAATAAGGGGATTGTAATTACGCAATCTCATTACATTGAGAAAATACTCAAGAAGTTCAATTATGGAAATTGTTCTCCAGTAAGTACTCCCATGGATTCGGGAGAAAAGCTTATGCCAAATACAGGTAAACCTGTAGATCAACTTGAATATTCAAGAGCTATAGGCTCTTTGATGTATGATATGATTAGCACTAGACCGGATATTGCTTATGCGGTTGGAAAGTTGAGCAGATTCACTAGTAATCCGAGTAGACATCATTGGCATGCGATAACTAGGGTATTCAAGTACTTGAAGGGTACTATGAATTATGGATTATCATATATGGGATTTCCTTCGGTGTTAGAGGGTTATTCGGATGCTAGTTGGATAAATAATGCTGAAGATTCATCCTCTACAAGTGGATGGGCGTTCTTGCTTGGGGGAGGCGCCATCTCATGGGCTTCTAAGAAGCAAACGTGTATAACAGATTCCACAATGAAATATGAGTTTGTAGCATTAGCTGCTGCTGGTAAAGAAGCAGAATGGCTAAGGAACATGGTATATGAGATTCCTATATGGCCTAAACCGATATCACCAATTTCTATCCGTTGTGATAGTACAACCGCATTGGCTAAAGCTTATAGTCAAATATACAATGGAAAGTCTAAACATTTGGGTGTTAGACATAGTATGATTAGGGAATTAATCATGAATGGGGTGATATGTATTGAGTTTGTTCGGTCGCAACAAAACTTAGCTGACCACTTGACGAAGGGGTTAGCTAGAGACTTAGTAAAGAAGTCGGTAATTGGAATGGGATTAAAGTCCATTTAAATATATTAGCTGTGGTATACCCAATTCCCTTCTAATACAACGTTAGAAGCAGAATTCAATATGGAAAGATCATAGTTAGAGATTGGAGCAATTGTGTTTATCTTCCCAAGGTATGTGCTCAGACCTGCAAGTGATGGCTAGGTTGAAGTATATCTTCTTAATGGTTCTTTTGGAAAATTGCAAATGCAGGTGCAAGATTAAAAGGATCACCTATGTGAGCATGAAGTTTTTCCGCTTCAAGAAGCTTGGACTTGGCTTCCTATATGCTTATTAATGGATAAGGACACATGACTTGTAAAGCGTCAAGTATGAATAGTAGAGTATTGTAAGAAACATATGTGTACTATATCTTCAGATATTCAAATGGATTGACGGGTTCAAACGCTATGACACCTCAATTTTCGAGTATTTGGAATGTATACTTGTACTAAAATGAAAATTCAATCGTAAGACATTTTCATCTATGCATTTTTTTTATTGTTATACCTGTGTATATATTATTATATGAAGTAAATCAAGGATTACACTAAAATTGGGGGATTTGTTGGTGATTTTAGTATCATCAATGTATTTTAGTAGTAATGTGATTTACTGTAGGCCGATGCAATTATACGTTAAGCTTGGAAACGAGTTAGGGTAGTGCGGAGTGCATGCTCGTCGAGCCAACGTACAATTGAATGTGAATAATTGAAAAGGGGTTCCAAGGGGCGAAACCCCTGGCAGGGTGTGGGGCAGCGCCCCGTGGGGTTCCAAGGGGCAGAGCCCCTGGCTGGGGTCCCGCTGTTAAGTTTTGAACCCGTTCGAAATTAAATTTGAAAAGATGAACCCGTTCAAAAATTTTGAACAGATGTCCCTTTTCGTTTTCTGTTAATTAATCTCCTATATAAGGAGTCATTTGGCTTCAGTTTTACACACTGAACAAAACTCATATTCTCTCTACATTCTTGATCTGTTTTCTATTGCCAGAAACAGATTGTTCTTCAAAGAATTATCCCCACAAAGATTTTGTGAACCCAGGCAAATAATATGGTCAAAATACTTTGTTCGGAAAGTGTACGAACACGACTCCTCGAAGATATCCAAGATTATCACACCAAATTTTTCCAACACCTGCCATGAGATGTTCATGTATAAATGTACCTATCTGATATTGGTAATATCTTGATGTCATAATCTTTTGTTAATTTCTTGCAGTCTAGAGGTTTTGTGAGTTGGGTCTATTTTGGAAATGTTTATGATTCTCGTTTCCTTACAATTCATGGTGTCACACCCTAATTTTTGACCTTAAGATCCCACCTCGTTCGTTTTTTTCTCTCGTTTTATTTACTATGACTAATGAGTGTGTGCAGATGTATTAAATTCAAGTAGAGACGACACTCATAACCCAATCCTTTCGGACATGGTCAATTGGTTCTTATTCAAGTTGATCATAAGGTTTCAAGTTGAGCTGGGCCACTTTCATAATTATCTCTCATGGTTGTGAGTTCAAGCATGACAAAGACAGGTGGAAATGTTTGGCAAGTTTGGTCGACATTTATGGGATATCATCACCAACTCAAGACTTCTTAATCGGTTACTACAACGTCTTTGTCTTCCAACACAAAGGCATTGCAAATTATTGGAGATAAAAGATCATTCATATGGAGTTTAAATTACTTGATAATTAATGGCTCATAGAAGTATATAAAGTGGTGGATAATGTCATATAACTTTTCTTACAACTCTAGGCTTTGTGATAATGAGCACGGCGGAATCACGTAGCAATTTCGCAAAATTCTAAGCCACCGCTACAAGTAAAAAGATTCTTCTTTTGACTTGGATACAAGATCACTAATTCTATTTGGAGGTTAAAGCCATGTAGAGGAACTTTTTTAAGACATGCTTTGCAAAAAGAACATGATACAAGATTGCATTACACAAAAATTACATTATACAAATTTACATTACGCCAAGCTACAAGGTTACGAGAATGTAGTTATGAGTACAAGCTCGAGGAAAGAAAGGTTGCTTATGCCATAAACTACTTTGAGGTTACAGTGCTATATGTGTTTTCAAGTTGATAACAAGTGTTGTACTCAACCAGTACATCACATGTGACCGTTAAAAGCAATGAGGGTTTCCTTGGGAGTGCATGATACAAATTACTAAATACTTCAAAGATGTCACAAAAGATGGATTACAAGAGTGTTCAAAAATGATAAAAGCCATAAAGTTACAAGACATTCTCGGGAAAAGAAAAGTTGTCTATATAAGACTTTGGTATTTATAACCTCTCCAAACTAGAGGTGCACCATTTTCAATTACAAGTTTTCATAAACCTAAAGTAACAGAATTCCTAGGATGCTATTACATGTGTATTAAGAAGAAATGTCAAGAAATATCATATGGCCTGTATGAAAGCAGAACCAAACTGACGGTTGTTCTCGCATACGCAACATATCTTCCAAAGGCCAGCCGAGCATGTTAAGACTGAAAAGAGGAAGAATCCCCCATGTGAAATCCGACATTTGACAGTGTTAACCGACTTGGATTTGGGGAAGAGCACAATCAGATTTTATCCCAGGCAGTCTCACCTCCTCATCAACTCAGCTTCCGTCGGCAGCACCCTTAGAACTCCTGCAGACAAATCCCATAGAGGGAAAACATTGCAAAAGATCATCGCCAGTACAACTCCGTGCGTAAACACCAAACTCGGCTTTGATGGATATCACTTGCTAACTAAAGTATGCCCAATCTGAAACTACCGTTTATCGCAAAGAATTCACTTTAACTCCCAACAGCAGCTGTCTAAGACTTACTGTGCCCATGTGAAAGCATTGTCTAGTACTGCCAATGACCCTCCAACAAAAGGCTTAGGTGGATTTGGATCTGGAGTTGTCCATCATCCAACAGATATTCTCACTGCATTCAACCCATTTTGTGACATGAACACGAAATCATCTTCGGTTATGTACGAACTCCATTGATCCTACAAGGTCAACAAAGCTCAAGGTTAATGTGATTTTGAAAAATCCAAAAAGAGAACAATTTCAACAGGTAATAGCTTCTCATGAAAAGTTCATCAGATTTCTCACCCTTAAGACCAGAGGAGCTTTATCCGGACCATATCCACTAGCAAGTGTGTCGTCACCAGTTCACCTCTTGTCGACTGCCGTCGCCACCTCGCACGCACTTGACAGCAACACCTACGAATGCCATAAGGAAAATAATTGAAGATTAGAAGCCCTAGAAAGATGAAAGATGAGAAGGACCGTCTGCAAGCATACTTAAAGTTAATCAACCTAAAGCCTATCAGCTTACAAGCCAAGGAACAAGGATCCAAACCACCAAACCAGTGCAACGTCAAGCGTGTGTCGCCTATAGTCCACTTAATCATGACTTTTGTTCCAACAATTTGAAGTAGCCCGCAATGTCACTATGCCCTTTTATTTCATTTGTAGACCAAAACTCATGTCAGTTCATTTCATCATCATTAACATCATTTCAAAGGCCTCACAGCAAGTCAAAATTAAGAAAGGACTCTCGGTGCTACCTCTGAAACATCCATCATCATTGTCTTACTTATATTGCTGGCCACCTTCTATATGGGCCACAGCAGAAGCTTGTCCAGCCTGTGTCCTAACCTCGCATTCATATGGAGAACTTCATGTTTTTGATGGTTTTAGAAAGGCTTATGCTTGGGTGAGTCGTAACACAGAAGTATCCGTAACCCACAAACTTGTCAACAAAACAGGAAGTGATTTAAATCCCGCATAAACTCAAAAGAAAATCAGAAGGAAAATCCATCAGTTCATTAAAGCGCCTAAAAGAAAATCAGAAGGAAAAGGCAACTGTCAATTCAAATCATTTACCTCTGGTTTAAACAAGGAAGGTTCCTCAGCAATTACACGGCCAGAGGGCATTTGAAACTTTCCAAAACAGTGTTGGTAAAGTCATAAACCACTTCCCAAATTCAGATAAACATGTCTAACCAAATCCAGAAACTCATTCAAAGCCTTATTGATTGGAAAGAGCCTATAAAAGAAGAAGAGTTCAAGGATTAGGGGATCGATTTTACAGAATCCACCACATTCACAAAACATAAACCTCCCAGAATATCCCAAATCAAAAAAACCTCAGATTGAGAATCAAGAAGATAAAGACTTATCTTTGTGCTTGTTCGAATCGCCGTCGTCGACCTCTATTGCCCATCGTCGGGATCCCTTCGATGTTCCCGCCCGCGAAACCATCTGTTATTCGCGAGTCGCCGTCGAGACTGTCATCAACCACTCTAACATCCTTATAACCGGTAAATTTGTTCCCTAACTAATAAGCTATGATTTAAGGACATCGATTTGGCTCGCCTCTGCTTGTTGTTGTTCGCTTTTGTTTCGAATTTCAGGAAGGCACTGATAAAGTGAACGGAACAGAGGAGGTCAAGGCGAAGAAGACGAAGGCAAGAGAGGAGATTGACGAAGAGAGTGACGATGAGAAGCCGATCGCGATCTTGGGGGGGGGGGGGGAAGGGATTTAGGTTTTCGTCCTATTTTGTTTTAACTGTTGTAATTTGCTAATCTTGCACATGAGCACACACTCACCACACGTTAAACACCACTAATCACGCTTAATCTCCTCTAACCACCTATTTAGTTTTTCTTAACAGATTAATTAACCCTTTTTAAATTAGCTAATAACCTTATTTATTAAAATCATTTCTTATCCTTTCAATTTATTCATTTAATTAAACTTTTTTAATTCACCATTTTTAATCATTTATTTAATCCTAATTTAAATCAACTTCATAATCTCTTTTGATAACTAAAAACAACTCTTTTTTAAAATCTCATTAATTCCTATTAAAATATATTTTTTTTTGCTAACTTTCATTTAATAACCTTTTAAATAATATTTATTCACTAATAAAAACTTTTATAAATAAATCACACCTATCTATCGATTTATTTAATTAATAATGAAATTTAAATAACTCTTAGAATCAAAATTAATTTAACTTAATCCATAATAAAAAATAATCCATTCACTCAAATCTTTTTTATAATAAATAAAATCATTTTAGCATTTTATTTAAAACCTTAGAATTAACCTCATCAAATCGAACGATTAAAATCAAATAACAGCGTAAAAATATATTCATTCAATCATGCACACTCACGACACAATTCACTCTCACACACCTCAACGCTTTCATGCGTATGTGTATGGTTTATATTTCCGCAACTTATTCATTGCAATTTACATTACCACATTTACATTATCGCATCGCATTTCGTCCAAAGGAAAAACCTACACATGAGTCAACACTTGTGTGTAGTGCACGTCATTTGCATCATTTCCCCACGATCCTTGATTCCATTCAAGTTTCGCTTAAGATAGATCCTACCCCATAGGAAGGACCATTATCTCTACAACTTAGACAAACAAACAACACTATACAACTTTTTCAAACACAATAGAGAATAGATGTTAATCATCTTAAGTGAGATATAATCTCCACCCCCACAATAATACAATCAAACATGTAGGAACTTTGCCTTAAGAGTGATAAAGGCATACTCGTCAAACAATCCGAGTACTTAAGCCCTTTTCTTAAGACGATGCAAAGACTATTTTCCTACAACCCCCTTTACACTTGTGGTGGTTACATCTCCCTTAACATGAAGACTCATCTCTTCTCCTAAACCCAATCAAAACAACTACCCTAAACTCGTAGGAACTTTGACCACAGTCAAAGAGCTCCTCTAACCCTTTAGGGAACTACAAGTACTCTGATTCCACTCCCGTAAGGATATGTAGGCATAAGATGCGATATCTTATCGAGTATACTTAGAAATAAACCACCTAGGTCTTTCAACCATTAAGCAGATAAACACATAGCAATAAACAAATATAAAACAAGAGGTTCCTGTAGAGTACTACAGAAACTTAGGATGCTAGTACCTTCCCTAAGTTTAACCAACCCCCGAACCTAAACAATCTAAACCTTGCATCTGCATTGCATTGTGGGAATTTCGATCTTTATCCCTTCCTTTGGACAATCAAAGTTCGGTTGCAAAATGAATTAAAGATTCAAACTAATCAATAATTTGGTATCCGATTTTCACCGCGACACATGGCTATTTATGAGGATTGATTTTTAATTTGGGATAGGGGTTGTCCTAACAATGAATTCTATTACAATCAACAGCGGTTGTACGATACTAACGATTATCGTTGGCTTTTAGCTTGGAAACAGTTCACACGGAGAGAAAGAAAAAGCCATGGGACGTGGAAAAAAACAAAACAAAAGAACAATAGTCGTAGCAACACAGTAAGTAAGAAAGATGCAACGCTAGCAGAGTATGGAAAATCGTAACAGCGTGCAGTTTCAACCCAAGTAGGAGCAAAATTAGCGGATTTACCATCAAGAAGCGAAACAAGTCATTATTTTGGCCACTCATGTTTGATGTATAACTATTTCCAAAACCCAAGTTCAAACTTATAAACTCCTTGTATATATAATATGTACTTTTAGATGGACAACCCACATTATCTACTCAAATGAGCGTGACTTCATTGATTTAATTTGTAAATTGGAAGATTTTGGGTTGTGAACGTAGAAAGGGTCTTGACCTTTTTGTGATTTTGTTGTGTAGTTAAAGATCAAATTGATGATGTAGTATGAATATTCCAAGAAATAATTTCTTTCATGCTGGCCTTGTTTCCAAACTCCCATATTATTGATTGAATTGGAGGTTATTGGATTATGTAAGCAAAACCCCTTTAATTGAGCTTGCATTAGAACTCTCCTTGGTTTGAATAATATGACTCACGAAGTAAATGCTTTTGAATTTTTATAATCGAGCTCCGAGCCATTCTCATAAGCATTCATATGTTTATTTGGATCTTGAAAGTTTTGATGAACATGGAGGCCATCCCTTATAAATATTGAAGAATTTGAGTTTAGCATAAAGCTTCATCTTGAAAGTTGAATATTGCATTCCCATACAACTTGGTTTCAAAACGACCCTTTTGAATGGTCATAATACTTGGCCTTTCTCTTGAAATACGTTGTAAGCATGAACCTCTCATCTTGACCATGAAGGTGAATTTTCCTTTTAAACCCACGGGAACCAAAATAAGATTACATTCCATGCCTAAGAACAATATCATCTTAGATTATGCGGGACCTTTTTTTATTGCTTAGTATCAGATCCAAACTTAGTCTTGATGTGGTGGACGCTCTAATTTTCTCAAACCTTCTGAAGAGACTTGAATAGAAAGATCGGTAACAGACTTCCAAGATCAAGGTAGGTTATTTATCTTCTAAAATGCTTGATTGCTTAGGAACTACACTGGAAAATACTGCACCTACATAAGCTGGTTAGTCACAATAAACATGCGCAGAAAACTTAAGCCCTAGAGATGCTATGTAAGGTAATACATAAATAATTGGGATCTTAAGTTCAAAAATTAGGTTGTGACACTCTTTGACAAGTCTTCTTACATATATTTGATGATATGAACAATTGGTGAAGGAAAGAAGGCTTGAAAGTTAACTTTCAAAGATTTCATGTCGGTAAAGCGCGCTAAGCGATCTTTTCAGCGCAGAACCAGTGCGCCCTTGCAAATTCCAGTAGCTAACGTCTCTAACTGCGCTAAGTGGGTTTCTACCGCGCTTAGAGCGCTTCCTAGGAAATTGTCTGTATTTTGCTGACCGCGCTTAGTGCACCCCTGATGGCGCTTAGCGCGGTGCCACTTACTACACTTTATTCACTTGCTATAAATATATTCCCTTGGAGATATTTTCACCAACTCTTTTACTTTTACACTTTTCAGCATTTTGAGAGATAGAAAGGGTTTTCTAGGTCAAAAACCTTAGGAACTCAAGGAGAAGTGAGAATTAAACCTTTGGAGCATCAATCCTTGATTATTCAACTTTGATGCTAGCAAAGCTTCTTTTCTTACTTGTTGATCAAGCTACCATGGTGATGGGTAGCTAAACACTTTTGTGTCAAGATTATAGGTAGTTAATCTTGCTTTTATGTATTTATTTTGATCTTTTGCATGTAAACAAGGTTTATGATCAATAGATGATGAAGATATTTGCTTTTAATGATATATTTATGGTTTGGATCACTATAGACATAGATTTTCCAAGTCTTGATCTAATTTCTTCATCTATTAACCAATAAACTCTAGACATAGATTTGAAAGTTAATATTTGTTTCGTAATGATATTTATGTTTATTATTTCGATTGTTATTTCGAGAAATCATCTAGTGATTAAAACAATAATATTCACAGAGCCGCTTTAGAAATGAACGGATTCGCGAGGATATGTGATTGTATTGGTTGAAACTAAGTTCACATGCTTGATTAATCGGATATGTTTGAAAAAGATTAATGAAATCTAATCTTGATATGCTTCTCTTGAAACAAAACAACTTTGCCCTAATTTACTCTTTGCAACAAACTTATGTTACCAAACAAGAAATCTTTTGAAAACTCCTTACTTAAAACATTAAACTATTGAATGGAGAGCATTGGTATATCTTGCGTATGATCCTTATGGATATGATAAAACACCCACCTAAGATACTTTTCAACAAAATGGCGCCGTTGTCGGGAATTGTTAAGTAGGATATTGCAATCATTACAATAGTTTAGTGATTTTAAGATATTTGTATTGTGAATCTCTTACCTCTGTAATTCTCTTGTGCTTTTTAATTTGTTTGGCTAGTTTGCAGAATCTGTTTATGAGAGGGAGTGTACATGCAGAAGAACTTCTTTTTTATCCGGAGATTGAAAGAACTGCTCGTAGACTCAATAGAAGAACAAGGCAGAGACGGAAACATGCTAGAGAAAGACAAGAGCAAGGAGAATCTTTTTCATCCGCACCAATTCTTACGCCAATCATTGAAGCTCCACCACCTCTTGCTTCAGTACCATGTACCAACAGTCCAAGACATATTGCTCAGTTTGCGTGCAACTCCCACAATGGGAGGCATTCTGAGATGAAAACTGGGATTCTTACACTTCTATACCAAAATCCTTTCACCGGTATGGATCATGAGGATCCTTTCACTCATCTCACAAAATTATATGAAATTTCGGGTGGAACAGGAGCACCAGAAGCTAAAGAAGAATCATTGTTCAAGAGACTATTTTCGCATTCCTTAATTGGGAAGGCAAAGGAATGATATCTTGATCAATCAACTGTGGTTGTGACTGATTGGAATGCGTTAGAAGAAAAATTCCTTGAACGATTTTTTCCACACAATCGACTCATGGAAGCAAAGACGGCAATTGCGGTTATTCTCTCAAGGCAGAAATGAATCTCTCAATGAGGCTTGGGAGAGGTTCAAATCCATGTTACGAAAATGCAAGGTTCACCATTTTTATGACCTTACACAAGTACACATCTTCTGAAATGGTCTTCAAGCGGTCCACAAAACTTTATTAGATTCTACTTTGGATGGATCGCTAATGTCCAAGAGTGCCGAAGAAGCAATTTCTATTATTGATAAGATGGCACTCAATGATCACTAAGGAAAACATAATCGTGGAACAACGCAAAGGAAGTCATGCATGATCGAATTGGGAACAAATGATGTGATTCTCGCTAAAAACAAGTTGCTTTCACAACAAGTGGAGTTATTGATGCAACTATTAGAACAGTGGTAAAGTGTCGGGTTTTTGTTATCGTCTCCACAGGGAATCTGAGATATTGCCGCCGTTCGACGGTTGTCATGTTCTTAACTTTAAAGTAACAAAAGGGGTTTGGTTTTTTGTCAGGGTATCTTGCATAAAAAGTAATAAATTGCAGTAAAAGATTGGTTTTACGATTTAATAAAGATTGTCAAAGTTAGGGTTCGGTAATCACTTTGCTTGTATATGTTCGATCAACAATACGCATAAACTCCTTTAGATGATAAACACATTCACAACATCCTCCCAATGTGATTATTTCTAACTCACAATGTGATTTTTCCCATTTTGATCCATTGTCGATTTCTCACACAATCTACCAAAATGACAACATTTAGGGTTAACATTTTCATGAACAACCACATTCAAAACTATTTCTAGCTTAAGAAAATAGATGGGTGAAAACCTAGGTCAAGAGTTGGAAAATATCTTTCAATCATAAACCAACACAAAGAGTTATAAATAAAGCAAGTTTTTCACCATATATTCATCATCAAAGAGTTTACAAATGAAGATCATCCATATACATACAAAGCTTAATGATCACCTACATCTAACCTTGACAAAATGAAGAACTTAGCTACTCATTTTCATGGTAGCTTGCACAAGAAGTTTCGGAAGATGGTTGATGAACATCCGAGTCGAAGAGTTCAACTTGGATGAGAATCCACCTTCTTTTTGTAGAATAATGTTAAGAGATGAAGAAATGAGAGATATTGGGTTTCTAGGGCACAAAAATCTCTTTTTGAGCAGAACTAGTAAAAAATATGGTATGGTCTCAAAAAGTACACATTGCTACTTATAGAAAAAGTTGTTGTCCTATCATGCTCGCGACCTTGCTCGCCTAGCGAGCTCACAGTGAACGTTCGCTACAGCCTCGCCTAGCGAACATGCTAGCGAGGACTGGGGATCTGATTCTGGAATGCTTCGCTACTGGCTCGCTAGGTGCTCACCTAGCGAGTTCTTCGCCACCTTCCTCGCTGCCAGCGAATGATGCCAATTTGATTCTGCCCAAGCCTGGGAGTGTTCGCTAGCAGCTCGCTATGAGCTCGCCTAGCAAACAGCTCGCTGCAACACTCGTCAGATATTCGCCTAGCGAACATGCTTTTGCTCTTATTCTTTCTTGATTCCTTTGTCATCTTTCTTGTGTCTTCAACTTCTACTCTTTCATGCTTAAATACTGCACAATAACACACAAATTAAAAGGACCAAGAGCATTTCACATAATGTTGCATATCAACAAAAGCAAGGCGGTTTTGAACAGAAACTAGAGAAAAAGGAGCGAAAGATGCCCACATTTGATAGCTCAACTAAGCACAATTGGGCATCTAATAGCAACAAATGTCAAAACTACCACAAGAAATCAAAGAAATGCGAGAAGTTCCCAACAACAACACACAAGTGGTGAGTTGTGAGCTTTGTAAGGGAGATCACCCTACCAGGTATTGTCCTCCGGTTGTGGAAGAAATGAATTATGCGGGAAATTAAAATCAAGGGTATCAACCTAGACCTCCTTACCAACAAAGAGGCAATCAAGGTTATCAATAACAACCATGGAGGCCTCAAAAGGCCAGAACTTCAAATCGTCAACAACAATATCAAAACTACACTCAACCTCCACAATCTCAAAGTGGAACTTCAAAGATGGATGACACCCCCACTCAATTCATGCAAATGTCAATGTCTAATCAAAAGAACACTGATGCGGCTATAAAGAACCTTGAGACAAAAGTGGGGCCATTATCAAAACAATTAGCCGGCTAACACAAAGGGTCGTTTCCGGCTATGACTCAAGAAAATCCTAAAGAGAATTGCAAGGCTATTCTTACTAGAAGTGGTAGAGAAATTGACATGGGCATAGGTGAGAAGGTAGTGGAAAGAGAGGGAGTATTTGAAAAAGAAAAAAAATTGTTGAGAAAGAAGTAGAAAAAAATGTTGAGGGAGAATTAGTTGAAAATGAGAAATTGAAAAAAAGTGAGGAAGAAGAAAAGAGAATGAGAGAAGAAAAATTGAAAAAGACTAGAAAATTAAAATACCAAGTGAGCAATATTCGGATTCAACATTTGCCATATCCACATCCTCTGTCAAAGAAAGATAGTACGAGGCAGTATGCTCGGTTTATGGATATTTTTAAACAATTGCAAATCAATATTCCATTTTCCGAAGCATTGCAGCAAATGCCAAAATACACAAAATTCATGAAGGATATTCTCACGAAAAACAAAAGGTATACAGATTAAGAAACTATCATGGTTGATGCTAGTTGTAGCGCTATCATTCAACGGACTCTCCTGTGGAAAGAAAGTGATCCGGGACGAGTTACTTTGCCGGTTAAAATAGGAAATATTTATGTTGGCAATGGGTTGACCAATTTGGGCTCTAGTATCAATTTGATACCTTTGTCCATTGTGAAAAGGTTGGGACATATGGAGTTGAGAGCTACTAAAATGACATTGCAACTTGCCGATAAATCCACTGCTCGCCCTCATGGTGTAGCGGAAGATGTATTGGTTAAGGTACACAAATTCTTGTTTCCCATCAACTTTTTGGTAATTCATATGGAAGAAGATGAGGACGCTCTATTGATCCTTGGAAGACCTTCTATGAAAACCTCTAGAATGGCCATTGATATGGATGACGGTC
Source organism: Lathyrus sativus (assembly GCA_963859935.3). NCBI lineage: Eukaryota > Viridiplantae > Streptophyta > Magnoliopsida > Fabales > Fabaceae > Lathyrus > Lathyrus sativus. Next base: position 84,458,714 of record OZ012738.1, read on the forward strand.
TCATGAAAGTGAGAGTATAAGATTTGGAGATTTGTTTTAATCTATTTAAAGCCATGAAGCATTCAAAGGACAAAGGTGATTGTTTTAGAATCGATGCAACAGAAAAGGTGATTGAAGAAGTAAAGTGGCAATTACAAGTTCCCACCCTATTGTTTACCGTGGTTTTTGATAAACAACCTCTGGTATATCAATTTGGTGTCAAATTGACTAACTTGCAGGATTGACCATACGAAATCCTAGGATATGTGCTGAAGGTTGTTTCTATTTGGACCTATCTAGAAATGTGTTTCAACAATACTAAGAAGAAATAACTTAACGAAGGGGGGCAGAAATTATCCACTAAGTTTAAAAGAAAGAAGGACGAAGAATTATTAGGGGAAGAAGATATAAGAGTTTCTTTTGGGAGGGGAGGACTTAACCGAAGTAGTAATGATGAACAAGAGAGAAAGATGTAACAAATAAATACAAGTATTTGACAAAAGTAAAGAAAAAAAATAACTTCATTGAAAAGATAAAGGATGGTGTGTTTACATCACGTACATTCTCTATAATACTCTCTTTCTCTACACTCGGATACTTGGAGTAATTTTAAGAGTGACTTGTACAATAGTAAATTACAACACACTAAGTTTTATGTCTAAGACTCCTATTTATAATAATAGTAACTGCTAATAATCGCTAATAACCTCCCTAGGCCATCTATTCTTGACAAGTGTCAGATCACATGCAGTCCTTTATCCGATGAGAGCCACTTGTCCTACTTAGTCATAAGAAAATATAACTACTTCCTCCAAGATTCAAATTTCAAAACACTCACTTCGACCCTTCTTCTAAATCTCGGTCGAAGACCGTCTCGCCTGCTTAGGTCGAAGTATTCAATTTCAAGACTTTAATTTCCTAAATCCTTGGAAGACTTGTAGATATTTTTAATATGCTGAAAATAGCCTCCAACATGAGTCGTCGAATTGGCGAGCTAACAAATTGCCCCCCAAAAATGTAGTTTTTCGACACTAAAAAGTACATTTTTTGACAGCATCCATATTCGACGCCGTTCATCTTCGACTATATCCTGATAGTTAACCCATCTTCAACTGCTTCGAGTTTAGGAAACTGAAAGGTGATGGGAGAGGATATATCCACAATCTCACGCAAAAGGAACTGTTACGTCCCCTCAATACACGATCTCTGACGTCAGGAACATCATGACAAATTTCTCGGGAATCACCAAAATCGTGAGCCATCATTACCCCTATAGAGCATAAGTTACAACCGCCACCTCTAATAACTCCTCCTGAGCACACACGTGGCCCACTAACCCCAGCCATTTGTAAAAACTCTTGAATTTCCCTTTTTTACTTATAAATAATTTTCAGAACGTCTTTTACTTTTTCTTCTTCAAATCTTTTTTACAACATTTGCCTCATCTCTTCTTCTCACCATTTTATCTCCCAAGAACATTCCTCCAACACTCATCATGGCTGAGCTAAGATCCCAGAAACAAAAAACCCAGTCTCATCAACAAACTTCTTCTTCCACCCTTCCCCCTTTTGCTACTCTGAGTGGACCGAAGGTGGTAAAGAATCAACAACTCGTGCGAGAGCCTCTACTAGAGGAGAAGCGCCATATCTACGAATCCCAAGTAATCATACCTGTTACTGTCACGGATAAACCGCTTTCCATGTTCGGGCCTCTATCCCTCTTTGGTTTAAACTATTCCACTTTGAATGAGTTTTTTTTCTTCTTATCGAAAAACCAAACTCCTAGGGCAAAAGGACTCCCAAAAGGTCCCTTTGGATAATCCAGATAGCTTGAATGTTTATAATGTGGATCTCAAGTATCTCCATGATGGTGCAAGATTGTTTAGGGCTACACCATATTTCAAGGATTCTGAACTCTACCTCAACTGGTTGAAGAAAGTAGAAAAAGCAAAAACTCAAGACTGGAAGGATATGGGTATCTATGACCTTATTATGATGTCAAAAGTAGGTCCCAACTACTGCCCTCTGATGTTGGTTGCGTCTCTGTTCTTTTGGGATAGCACACACTACACTTTTCATCTTCCATGTGGGATGATGACGCCTACCTTGTTTGATATTGCTGCTATTGTAGGGTTGAAACCTCATGGACTGACTTACGATCCTGAAGTTGACAGCCAGGACACTATCGGTTTCTCAACCATTAAACATACTTATACCCATTTCATCAACCATTATCATGACAAAAATAATGCCGCTGTTAAAGACGAGGAACATATAGCCTTTTTGGCCATGTGGTTGTCTCGTTGCATTTTCTGTACTAAATCTTTGCAGGTGGCGCGAAAATACTTAACACTGGAGAACCAGCTACATGCCAAGAGAGACATATGTTTGAGCAAAATGATCCTTACAAGTCTATATGAAGCCTTAAGCAAAAGCCCCGGCAAACTGAAAGACCTTGAGAATAACGGCAATTTAGTAATGTCGGGACCGTTTTGGTTACTTCAATTGTGGTTAAACGCCACTTTTGAAGGCAGCCTACCAAATAAAGGTGAAGTTGATGAAGGTTCTCCTTCGATTTCTGGAAGGCAAGTCGAATGGCCCCGCTTGGTCCAGCTCACCCCTAACGAAGAGGGGCAGACACTTCGAACCAACTTCTCAGGCTTCATCCAGATGTTTGCTAAGCGACATGTTTTCACACCTGGGATGGCTCCCTTCTCAGAACGGAAATGTGGCCCTGAATGGTTCATCAGGCCTTTCCCAGCATTGCTCAAAAAACAAGAAGAGGAATCAAAGCTGGTTTGGGAGCGATTTCTCACGCCTCGACTATTTGTTCACAAACTCAATCTGACAAGAGGACAGGCTTCCCTGATAGCTTACCAACCAAATCTTGTGTCGAGGCAATTTGGACTTATCCAAACCCTACCTAGGTGTTTATACGAGAAGAAATCCCACGTTCTGCTTTCACACCACATCGTTAACCCCATTGAATGCTCGACCCAATTGACGCATCATGCCCATAAATCGTCACTTACCCCACTTTATTTTGAACCTTCTTATTTCTGTTCCCCAGAATTTTATAACTGGTGGTCCAGACATTATTCTTCTGAATTTCTTGATGCTGCCAGTCTTTCTCGAATGATTGATCAAGCTTTCGTTGATGTGCAGGAAAAAACCAAGAAAGGTAGGTCCGCTCACATAAAGGAGATACAAGCCTTCCAAAAATACTTTGAAACTGCTTATCGACCGGATGATATTAGTCGAACCGTCTGCGAGGCTGCTGTCACTCTGAGAGAAAATTTTCTAAAAAAGATGGAAAATTTAAAAATTCTTTCTTCCATCCCCCGTGAGAAACAGTATGAGATGGCTTTCAAATTATTTCCTCCTAAGGTCCCTCGATTGCCATTTGCTGATTTTGGAGTGGCCTTTGCCCCTCCATTCCTAGATTGGTTCATCTGTGAGGACCCTATAAAATTTCTCAGACAGCAGTCGAAGCCTAAAGCACAGTGGGTGGTTCCGACTAAGCATACCGTCGATACTTTCAAAGGGCACCTTCATATTAATATCGAAGATGTTCGCATCGAATCCGACATTCTCGAAGGTCGATTCCCATTCGTTTTAAACCTTTAAAACAATGCTTTATCATTACTAACAGGTGGCGCTGTTATTTGTCTTTTGCAGCTATTCCAAAAAAGACCGCCGTCTCGGTGAAGACTGGCAGTTCCGTCGAGAGTCAGAAGGTAATGTCAATGCACCATCTTACTCTTTTCGACATTTCGGGTTTAGAAAGCCTAACACTTTCCCAATGCTTTTTAGGTAAGCCAGAAACCCCCCACCCCTTAGAGAAAAATAAAGAGATGCGTCAACCTGGTCATCATCGACTCAGAAGATGAAGATGGTTCCCCTCAAGAGGAGGTTCCAATGAAAAGGCGGCGAAAGGTTGTCCGCGGTCTCGACACTACTGACTCCGATCCTCCATCTGCTCAAATCCCTGAATCACAAGCTCAACGTGTAGACCCTGGTAAAGCTTCTGTCGGAGGTACCCCAATTCCTCAAACTGCTACTGTTGAGAGCGACAATTCCAGTCCAGCTGATGAAGGCCCGAAGGTCCAACTCTTATCTTCGACTACCTTCTATCTGAATCTCAAACTAGTTTTGGACTCTTTTTCTCATGTTTAGATTCTCTCTTTTTCAGCCTGACGTTGTGATGACGGAGAACATCCCGACTACATCTCTTCTCGAGGCCTATCCTCTGAACAGTCGAGGTGAGCCCACCTATCGTCCTTCTTCGGACCTTGGTTCAGGTGTAAGTTCTCTTGGGGAAACCAGTAAACCTGAGATCCCTGTGGTTCCCCTGCTTTCTCCTTTAAAGACTGTCACCCAACAATCTCAGACCGACGGGTCCGATCATGACGAGGGGAACAATTCCCGGAATCCCATCGAAGCAGGTGAGGAAGCGAACTTTTTAGACGAGGGCATAAATCCTGCTGATGGTTCACCTCAGGGAACCACAATGGAGGTCGATGACAGACCTGTGGAGGATAGGGGTACGACAGATGGAGCCATGCGCCAATCTGAATTAGAAGAGTCTAGTGAAGAAGACGTCGAAGAAGACGAGGACGAGGATACCACCAACGCTGCCCTAATTAAAGAGACTGTTGTCGAGGATCCTCCTATCTCGCAGGCCAAACCTGTTGAGACAACTCCAATTGCCCCTGCCAACATCTCCACAAGAGTAGAAATCATGCCTGCCAAAAGTGCAACAGATCTTACTGCAGCAGAACTTGAGGCTCTAAAAGTGTCTGACCGTCGTCAATACATCCAACTCCTCCTTCGTAGGCGGAATAGTTCCTCAGGTAGATCCCAAAGTACTTCGACCTCTGAAGGTCCGACTTCGACTCTAATCAACAGTGCTCTTGAGAAAGTAAATGACAAGATTTTCAAAGGGGACCTCTTTTCTCTTTTGCAAATGGGTCCAGTTCACTACCTTTCTTTGAAAGCTCTCCTACAACAAGTGGACCTTCAATCGATCTCTGCTGAGGCTGCGGCCTTAATCCAAGAAGTTGGGAAGTTGATCGACCAGGTTCACACTGACTTTGGGCTCTTGCCTCAGTTCGACAAGGATATATCTGAAAAGTCAGGTACTGAGGCTGCTGCTTGGTCTGCCGTCATGGATTGTGAAGACAAAATTGCAACGTTGGAGGAGCAAAAGGCCAAGAACCAACAAGAGATTACTGAGAATGAAAAGAACATCGCTTACTGGGAGCGCAAGATCAGAAAACTTCACAGTAAGATAGAAAAAGCTCAGAAGCGGAATGCTGAACTGTCTTCCTTCGATTATTCTTCCTTGTCGACAGAACTTGATCACGCCGTCCTTTTTGCCGAGGACGCTCGACAACTTAAGGCTGATATTGCGCAACTAAAAAGCGATAAAGCCTCTTGCCAGAGTCGTCTCGATGCCCAGAAAGAAAACTATGTCAAGATGAAGTCCAACCTTCCTTTTTAGATTTCTAGAATATTTAATATTTATTTTCTGGCCTTTGTAAGCCATGTCTGTATTGTTGTACTTGTAAGGACTAAGCCATTTTTGGCGCATTTTGTTGATGCCATTTATGGCCCTGCTATTTAGTTTTACATTACTCTATCGAAATGTTTACCTCTTGCAGCGTTGGTTTGTATTTTTTCAAATACTTACCGTTTACTTTTAAGATTCGTTTATCATTGCTAAGTTCCTCAACTTCGTATGCCCCATTCAAGAAGACTTTTGAGATTTGAAACGGTCCTTCCCATTTCGGGGACCATTTGCCTAGTGTCCTGACCTTTCGATCCATCGGCAGGATTACCCTCCAAACTAAATCTCCAATCACAAAGGTCTTTGCTTTGACTCTTTTGTTATAGGATTTCTCAACTCTTTTCTTCTGCCTTCTTAAAAGCTCCAACTCTCTTAACCTTTCTTCGTCTAAATCCGCTAACTCGTCGAGCATCATGTCCCAATAGATCTCACGGGGGATTTCGTGATGCCTCTGAATCCTGGCTGATTGCACAAGAATTTCGACTGGTAATACTGCATCATGGCCAAAGGTCAGTCGATAAGGTGTGGTGTTGGTGGCTTCTTTGGGGGACGTTCGACATGCCCATAGGACTTGGTCCAAGGTTTTATGCCAGTTTTTTGGCTTACCCCCTACTTGCTTCTTTATCATTCCAATTATTACCTTATTCGCTGTCTCGACCTGGCCATTGACCTGGGCGTAGTAAGAGGTCAACGTAAGGAGTTTGAATCCCATTTCTCTGGCAAACTCTTGCATTTTTCGACCGGTAAAGATTGATCCTTGATCTGTTGTTATCGTTTCTGGAAAACCAAATCTAAAGATAATGTGTTTTTGAATGAATTCAATCACATCTTCTTGGTCTACTTTTGGCAGGGGTACCGCCTCGACCCATTTGGTAAAATAGTCTATCCCCACCAAGATGAATTTCTGGTTTTTCGAGGATGCGGGTCGTATTTCTCCTATTAGGTCCAAAGCCCATCCTCTGAATGGCCATGGCTTGTTATGGAGTGTAACTCGCTTGCTGGAACATGTTGTATACCAGCATGTATTTGGCACTCCTGGCAGCCTTTGGCGAATTCGATGCAATCTTTCAGCATTGCAGGCCAATATAGACCTTGGCAAAATAGTAGCCATTTCATCTTCTGGCCTACCTGGTATGCCCCACATGCTCCACTATGAATTGATGATAGTGCTAAATACGCCTCAGATTCACTTAGACATTTAAGCAAAACTCCCTCCGGAGTTCTTTTGAATAATTCGTTTCCTAGAAGGATGTAGCTTAGTGCTTGGTATTTTATTCTCCGCTCTGTGGTGCTCGAAGGATTTTGGAGGTATTCGACCAACGGTTTTCTCCAGTCCCCATCCGGCATCGATTCGATTGTAAAGATCTCGAAGTTTTCTTCATCGGCGAATCCGAATTTCGCAGCCCTTAAATCTGATGGCCGCAATGCCACAACTGCTACCTTGCTTCTGACCTGGATTACTTCTCGCAGGTCTTCGCAGGACATCTTATATCCTGATGCTATTTGGGCCAAATCGTTGGCCACCTGATTCCGTATTTGTGGTATATGTCGAATAGTAGTCTCTTCGAATTTCTTTAATAGCCTATTTGCTACTACGAAGTACACAATGAGGCTTTCTTTGACACATTTGTATTCTTTTGTCAATTGTTTTATGACTAACTCTGAGTCTCCCATTATTTCGACTCTAGTTGCCCCCAATTCCAACAGAATTTCAAGTCCAGCTATCAAGGCCTCATACTCCGCCTCATTGTTAGAGCATGGCTCACTTATTTTATACTTGAATTGTGTTGGAATTTTATCAGGAGAAATAATAAGCATGCCTATGCCGGTTCCCTTCTTATGGCTAGAACCATCGAAGTATAACTTCCAAGGTTCTAGTTCGACCATATTTAGAGCGTTTGTATCTACGGAGTGGTCGACAATGAAGTCTGCCACTATTTGCCCTTTAATTGATTTCAATGGTTTATATGTTAAGGAAAATTTCGTTAGCGCTAATGCCCATTTACCTATTCGACTGTGCAAAATAGGTTTGGACAACATATGCTTTATAACATCAAAATGCAAAGAGACACAAACATTGACAGGCTTTATATATTGCTTTAATTTTGTACATGAGAAATACAAACATAGACATAGCTTTTCTACTTCGCTATATCTAGTCTCTGCATCATTTAGGACCCTACTAAGGTAGTAAATGGCTCTCTCTGTGTCGTCTTCGTCCTCTTGAGCTAACATGCTTCCCAAGGTTTTGTGTGACACAGCTATGTACAACCTCATGCTTTTGTGCCGACAAGGTCGAGAGAGAATTGGAGGATTGGTCAAGTAAATTTTAATTTTGTCGAAAGCTTCTTGTTGTTCCTTCCTCCATTCATACCCTTCTTTGGTGACTCGAAGCAACGGCGAAAAAGCTTGGGTTTTGCCGCTTAGGTTCGATATGAACCTTCTTAAGAAATTAATCTTGCCCAACAGGGATTGTAATTCCTTTTTATTTGATGGCGCCTTGGTCTCCATAATGGCCTTTGTCTTGTTTTGGTTTATTTCGATGCCCTTTTTGTGGACTACGAAACCCAAGAAGTCGTCAGCCTGCACAAAAAAACGCACATTTTAAAGGGTTCATTTTGAGGCCAAACTTCCTCATTCTTAAGAAAGATTGTCGAAGATGATCTATATGATCTCTGCCTGATACGAATTTAACCACAATGTCGTCAATGTATATCTGTATAAACGATTCTATATAGTCATGGAAGATTGAATTCATTGCTCGTTGGTACGTTGCCCTAGCGTTTTTCAGGCCAAAAGGAATTACTACCCATTCGTAGGTGCCTATGGCCCCTGGACAACAAAACGCTGTTTTGGGAACATCATCCTCGACAATGAAGATTTGGTTATATCCAAAATAACCATCTAACATACTAAGATATTCGTGGCCAGCGGCTGAATCAACTAGCATTTTTGCCACTGGCATCGAATACTCATCCTTAGGAGTTGCTGAGTTTAAGTCCCTAAAGTCTATGCAGACTCTCAAGGAACCATTTTTCTTAATAACTGGCACAACATTAGCAAGCCATTCGACATACCTGGTTGTGCGGATGAATTTGCACCGCAGAAGCCTTTCGATTTCCGCTTTTATTTTGACAAAACCTCTGGAGCAAAACGCCTTGGGCTCTATTTGACTGGTTTCTTGCCAGGCTTGATCGGCAGTCTATGTTCCACCAACTCTATTTTCAATCCTGGCATTTCATCATAATCTCAGGCAAAACAGTCTCTGTATTCTCGCAAAAGCTGGATGACTTCCCCTTTGAATCGAGTGTCGAGGTTGGCACTAATGTAAGTGGGCCTTTTTATAATGTCGTCTCCTAAGTCAACTTCCTCTAGCGGGTCCTGCGCAAGCATTTTGGCATGCTCTGCCAAGGGATCTCTCTCGAAACCCAATGGCTCGTCGTCATAGATAGCATCAAGCCTTTTGTTTTCTTAATGGGTTTCATCAGATAGTTCCGTGTCAAAGCTCCCCTTGTTGCTTCTCTGAAGAACTTCTTTATTGGCCTCTGTGGCCATTTTTCTTCTAACAGCCTCTAGGGCCGTTTGTAATCTAGTTGCCACATAAGCCGAAATCCTTCGAAGCGCATTGGCTTCAGTCATTATTACTGAAATCACTCCCCCATCCCGTGGGGTCCACCGGCAAGGTTCCAAGGTATGGAAGCCTTTCTCCTGGCAATTCTCTGTCCCAACGGAAACCGTCTACAGGATGTAAGTATAACGAGCCAAAGACTTCGTTGTCTGGCTTGAAATCAAAGTCTGCTGGTCCACAAGGACCTATTCCAGCCAAGTGTTTGTCGAAGTGCCTTTGATCGACATAGTTGATGGGCGCCCTAAAGTACCCTTGATCAGCTTCAATATTCTCTACGATGCCGTCTGCCCTCCAAATTGCAATCCTTTGGTGCATCGAGGATGGCACTGCCCCCACGCCATGAATCCACTCACGTCCAAGTAGCAGGTTGTAATTGGCTGTAGTTTCTACAACCATGAATACCGTTGGCCGCGTTACTGTTCTGACGGTGATATCTACCTGGATTACTCCCCTGGTCGAGCCTACCTTACCTTTGTAGTTAGACAGGACCATGTTGTGTGGCTTGGTGTCGGCATCGCTTTTCCTGATTTTGTTTAATAAAAGATGTGGCATCAAATTTACCGTTGCGCCACAGTCCACCAGAATTTTGTTAACTGGGGTGTTTTCCACTTTAGCCGTAATGTACAGTGGCTTCAAATGGTTCCTCATCTCCTCGGTGGGCCGTTCGAAGAAAGCATTCTGCTCCTCAACACAGCCGTTGTTCATCATATAATAGCAAACGGGTTTGTGTGCTGCCATTTCGCAGTCTGCGTCTGTGTCGCAGTTTTCGATCACAGACAATCTGTCATATTCTTTTGGCATCACTGACACTATGTTCACCAACAAATTTAGCGAATCATCAGAATCTGAGTCGAAGTTGTCCGTCATCTCGTCGTCGACCCCAGTGATCTCTTTCTGATTTTTAACCTGGTTTGAGGACAACCTCCTGCACATCGGTGGTTGCGTGGGTTTGCTGATCGTTTTTGATAGTTCTCTCTGATTCTCTATTGGGAGATTAGTACTAGATTCCACCTTGTCCTTCGACACCGTTTCTCTCAGAGCTTTTCTTTTCCGTTGTTCCCACCTCCACTGCGATCGAGACATGGGGCTTTTTCCTTTATAATTCTCGGATACATGGGCCATCTTCGAGGATTGGAATTCTTTTCGATAGGTAATTGAGGAACCCCTATTCACTTCGAAATTCTTCCATCTTTGTTCACCTTGTCGCTTATCCTCGTTGGGTTTTGTCCACCTACCATCGGTGTTTCCAACGGCGGGTTTGAAACTAGCAGGCCTTGTTTTGGGGCCTCTGATGTGGGGTTCAGAGCTTTTCAGTAAACTGCTTCGTCGATCGAACTCAGGCATTCTCCCGCTTTGCTTTAGCCTTCTTGTTCCCTCAAGTCTCTAGGCAGCTTTTTTGTCGAAGATTGCGTTGCATCGTGGGCATAACATCATGCTAGATCCTTTTCCCTGGCATTTGTGAAGAAAATCCACAATTGTTTCCTCTTGCTTCGGGTATGCTTCCTTAGTGATTTCTTATTGATTGTTCGACTCACTGTCCCCCTCACCTTCTTGTCGGGTGACTTCCATCATGTTGATCTCAACCTCCTCGGCCAAATTCAAACTCTTTAAGTTTAGACCTAAACCTTCAGTAGCCTGGTCCATTTCGATGAAGTTATCACCCATCTCCTTGGTCATCATCTCCCATTTTGGATTGTCCGCTACCCCGTCGGCGTTGGTAATATTCATCTCCTCTTTACTGCCTCGATCTAAGCTCATTATGACCTTTGTTATCACGGCATTCTTGACGAAGTCATCAGTAACTTCTATCATGCTTTCTGAGAAGTTGTGGCCTTTAGTGACCTCGATCATGTTGGCTTCTAAAGGCTCTGTGTAGTGAGCGTCCGTCACCTGTAGAGGGTCCGTGTCGACCTTCATTTGGCTGGTGGTTTTCTCCCAAAACTTCAGTCGTCCCTCCTGGATTGTGTTCTGAACAAGGTCCCTGAAAAGAAAACATTGAGATGTTTTATGACCCAGAAAGTTATGGTACTTACAAAAACCTCTCTTTTTCCGTTGCTCTAGTGATGGCAATTTAGCGCCAGGTGGCACTATCATTTGTCCATCTTTTACCAACAAATCAAAAATTTCATCACACTTGGTGATGTCGAAGGTATATGTCTTCTTTGGGAATCTATCATTCCTTTCCGATTCGACAACACTCTTCCCCTGTGGGGGTGCTAATACTTTACAAGAATAAGGGGGGCCTTGTTTAAGTTCGGCGAGGTCTACTTCATTTTCGTCGAGATTCAAAGAATCCTCGCATGCCCTTTCGATATTGTCATCAATTTCGACAAAGGCCACTTTCTTGCTCTTGTTAAGCCTAGTTTTCTCGTCTTTCAAACGTTCGAGCTGTCGAACTCTATCGGCCAGTTGGGCCATATCTCTTAGGTATTGGGTATCTAACTTCTTACGAATGGAATAATCAAGGCCTCCAGCGGCCATTTCGACTAGTTCGTGTTCCAGCACTTGCGTAAAACACCTGGCCTTGAGTAATCGAAACCTATTGAGGTATTCCTCGATTGGTTCCGAAAACTTACGTTTTACGCTAGCTAGTTCTTTCAAACTAATTTTGGTCTAGCCCATGTAAAACTGCTCGTGAGACAAGCGTTGAAGTTGGGCCCAGCTACATATGGTGTTAGGTGCTAGCGTCGTGAACCAAGTGAAAGCATTTTTTGTGAGGGAACTTGGGAAGTATTTTATCCTAAGGCTCTCATCATTTGCTATTTCCCCGGCTTCGATCACGTATCGAGCCACATGTTCGACAGTAGATTCCGTCGTATCCCCTGAAAATTTCGTAAATTTTGGTACTTTCGTCCTAGGGGGTAATTTTGTTTGAAGGATGTAATCTACTATCGGGGACGTAAAGTTTGGTCGAGTAAAACCAGTGTTTACTCCGTTTCGAGCCATGATCCTTTCGACCATGGCCGCTAGATTGTTGTCAATGGCTATATTATTGCGTCGAACTTCTTGGACCACATGATCTGCATCCTGGTTTCGGTTTATCACGACCACTCCTTGGTTACCTTCGTCTAGAATATGGACCTGGTTCGCTTGGTTTTCTCTTACCGCCTCAACTACGGGAGGTTCGACTCTAACCTGATTTTCTAAGTGTATTTCCCTTGCGTTTCTTACGTCTTGTCGAGGGACGTTCGCCATTGTGTTTTGATTTCTGGGTACAGGGGGTACTCCCATAAACTCAGCCAACCGCGTCAACTGCAGCGTCAATTGCTAGTTGGTTTGGGTGGTGTTATGGATCAATGGCTGAAAGATCTCAGCCATAGTTTGGGACAAAGTCTGAACCATTTGCATGTTGCTCTCATCCATCTGTTGCCTCAAGCATGCGACTGAGGTATTGGTCAAGTTAGGGCGTTGCGTCGAATATCCCAGACTCTAGCCCTGGAAAATTCGACCAATGTTCACCCCAGATCCTGATCCTTGCAACGGAGAAGTCACAGGGTTATCTGAAAAGATAGGGGGAGCATTTTGAAGCCCCTGCATCACAGTTGTAGGCATTCCATACGTTGGATTCCTGGGCATCTGTACCAATCGAGGAAGAGGATTTTGCCTAAGCAGGGGGCTTCCTTCTAATGGTGTCTGAGGATTTGACACTTGGGGCCCGATATATTCCAATACTGGTTGAGTATAGGGTCTTATTACAGTCGACCCAACCCCTAATATCGAAGGTGTAGGTACAGGCCTTACCGGGAGCCCTATTTGCTCTCCCGTTGATGGTATTGAAGTCGACGCTCCGTCGTTTCTTGTTTCTTCGCTAGAGCCATTTTGTTGGCCATTTGGCTGAACGGGTTCCGTCGCCATATTCCTAGTGTTACGTCTTACTAAACTTTCTTCGTTCGTAGTGGTTATTCTGCCACTTCTTAGTAACATACAATGTACTTTGAAGAAAAGTTGATAAGGCTTATATTTTTATTCTTATGATCTCAAAACTTTCTTTGTGCAGCACTGTCCCACCGGGTGTGCCATTTTGTTTACCGTGTTTTTTGGTAAACAACATCTGGTCTATCAATTTGGTGTCAAATTGACTAACTTGCATGATTGACCATACGAAATCCTAGGATATGTGCTGAAGGGTGTTTCTATTTGGACCTATCTAGAAATGTGTTTCAACAATACTAAGAAGAAATAACTTAACGAAGGGGGGAAGAAATTATCCACTAAGTTTAAAAGAAAGAAGGACGAAGAATTATTAGGGGAAGAAGATATAAGAGTTTATTTTGGGAGGGGAGGACTTAATCGAAGTAGTAATGATGAACAAGAGGGAAAGATGTAACAAATAAATACAAGTATTTGACAAAAGTAAAGAAACAAAATAACTTCATTGAAAAGATAAAGGATGGCGTGTTTACATCACGTACATTCTCTATAATACTCTCTTTCTCTACACTCGGATACTTGGAGTAATTTTAAGAGTGACTTGTACAATAGTAAATTACAACACACTAAGTTCTATGTCTAAGACTCCTATTTATAATAATAATAGTAACTGCTAATAACCGCTAATAACCTCCCTAGGCCATCTATTCTTGACAAGTGTCAGATCACATGCAGTTCTTTATCCGATGAGAGACACTTGTCCTACTTAGTCATAAGAAAATATAACTACTTCCTCCAAGATTCAAATTTCAAAACACTCACTTTGACCCTTCTTCTAAATCTCGGTCGAAGACCATCTCGCCTGCTTAGGTCGAAGTATTCAATTTCAAGACTTCAATTTCCTAAGTCCTTGGAAGACTTGTAGATCTTTTTAATATGCTGAAAATAGCCTCCAACATGAGTCGTCGAATTGGCGAGCTAACACCTATTACAAAAATTTCTTATAAATGCTCTTCAAAGTATCAATGAGAATGAAGAAAAAGAGATTAATAAAATGTTTGTGAGAACTTGAATAATTGGATGAGATTCCTCCCTTGAAAGAAAGAGTGGAAATTTTGAAAAAAGAAAATAATGAAGAGATTAAGATTGAATTGAAGTTGTTGCTCTCTCGTCTTAAATATGTCTTTCTTGATGATGAGTGGCATAAACCGATGATCATAAGCAAGGAGCTAACCAAAAAAGAGGAGGAAAAATTGATTTGTGTTTTGAGAAAGAATCAAGATGCGATGGGGTGGACAGTTTCCGATTTAAAAGGAATAAGTCCGTCTTATTATATGCATCAGATATTCATGGAAGACGTTTTCAAACCAGTTTCTTAACCGCAACTTTGCTTAAATCCTACCATGAAAGAGGTGGTTAGGATGGAAGTGGTGAAAATGTTAGATGCTAGAATGATTTACCCAATTTCCGATAGTCCATGGGTTAGCCCAGTGCAAGTGGTACCAAAGAAAGGAGGGGTGGCGGTTATCCGAAACGATAAAAATGTTGATCTCTATAAGAACTGTGACCGTGTGGCGAATGTGCATTGATTACCATAGGCTAAACCAAGCTACAAGAAAAGATCATTTTCCTCTTCCATTCATGGATCAAATGCTCGAGAGACTTTCCGGTCAAGAATTTTATTGTTTTTTGGATGGTTTTTCGGGTTACAATCAAATTATTGTGAATCCGGAGGATCATGAGAAAACGACTTTCACTTGTCCTTTTGGAATCTTTGCTTATAGGAGGATGCCGTTTGGGTTACGTAATGCGACGACAACTTTTCAACGGTGTATGCAAGCAATATTTTCAAACTTGATTGAAAAGTCAATTGAGGTTTTTATGGATGACTTCTCGGTTTTTGGACCATCGTTTGATCTTTGTTTGAAAACCTTGGATGTGGTATTGGAAAGGTGTATGGAAACCAACTTGGTGCCAAATTAGGAAAAATGTAACTTCATGGTAACCAAAGGAATTCTGCTCGGCCACAAGGTTTCTTCAAAGGGCCTTGAAGTGGATCAAGCCAAGGTGGACGTTATTGAAAAATTGCCACCACCGTTGAATGTGAAGGGTATAAGGAGCTTCCTTGGTCATGCGGGATTTTATCGAAGGTTCATCAAAGATTTTGCAAAAATTGCAAAGCCTTTGAGCAATTTGCTCAACAAAGATAAGTCCTTTGAATTTGATGAGTCTTGCATGATCGCTTTTAATTCTTTAAAGCAAATTTTAACTACCGCACCCATAATCATCGCTCCTAATTGGAAAATGGATTTTGAACTCGTGTGACGCGAGTGATTATGCGGTAGGTGCGGTATTGGGTCAACAAAGAATAATTCTTTTTCATGATATACACTATGCGAGCAAAGTCTTGAATGAAGCTCAAATAAACTATGCAACAACCACAAAAGAGTTACTTGCGATAGTGTATGCATTGGAGAAATTTTGGTCATATTTAATTGGGTCTAGAGTTGTGGTTTACACGGATCATGCGTAGATTAAGTATTTTCTTACCAAGCCGGATTCAAAACAAAGGCTAATTCGTTGGGTCCTTTTGTTACAAGAATTTGATTTGGAAATTTGTGACAAAAAAGGATCCGAGAATTTGGTGGCGGATCACTTATCCCGCCTTGTAAATGTTGAGGTGGCTATGAATGAGAAAGAGGTCAAGGAAGAATTTCCTGATGAAAAGTTGTATATGGTGCAAGTTAGACCTTGGTTTGCCGACATGGCAAATCACAAAGCCGCCAGATTAATACCGGAAGGTCTAGCACGTAACCAGAAAAAAAAATTATTTGACGCCAAATACTTTGTATGGGATGAACCACATTTGTTTATGCTTAGTGTTGATAACATTTTGAGAATGTGTTTATTGAAAGAAGAGGCCAATAACATACTTTGACATTGTCACAACTCTCCGTATGGAGGGCATTTTAATGGTTTGGGAATGACAACGAAAGTCCTCCGATCAGGCTTTTATTGGCCTTCTTTGTTTAAAGATGTGCATGCGCATATAAAATGTTATGGAAAATGTCAAAAGAGTGGTGGAATTTCAAAATAGAATGAAATGTCATTACAAAAAATGTTAGAAGTTGAGGTGTTTGATTGTTGGGGGATAGACTTTGTCGGCCCATTTCCATCATCATTTGCCAATGAGTACATTTTGGTCACGGTTGACTATGTATCCAAGTGGGTTGAAGCAATAGAATGTGCTAAAGCAGATGGAAAAACCGTGATAATATTTTTAAAGAAGAACATTTTTCTCGATTTAGTACTTCGAGAGTGTTGATAAGTGACGGAGGATCCCATTTTTGCAACACTCATCTAGAAAAAGCCTTGGAGCAATATGGTGTAAAGCAGAGGGTTGCAACACCATACCATCCATAGGCTAATGGGAAAGCGGAGGTATCAAATCGAGAAATTAAAAGGATTATGGAGAAAATGGTGTCGGCTTCTAGAAAAGACTGGTCAAACAAGCTTGATGATGCTTTATGGGCCTATCGGACAGCTTTTAAGGCTCCGATTGGTCTCACATTTTTTTAAATGGTCTATGGTAAGAATTGTCATTTGCCGGTAGAATTGGAGCATAAGGAATTTTGGGCCTTAAAACCATCAAACATCAAAGCAATCAATGGATCAAATCACACCAAAACTATAAGGATCTACATTGTGAAAGTTGTAAAATAAGCTAAAATGAGTTTGGATCTAAGAATCACCAACCTACAAAGCAGAGATTTGATTTGGTAATTGTTGCAAATAGAATTTGATGAATTAAGAAAAAAAAAATCAAAGATCCAATGAACTCCTAGAAAGAAACTTGAAGAACAATACATTAAGATGAACTTGCTTCAAAATTGCTTCAAGAAAGTGCTTCCAAATTTCAGATCTAGGTCCAAATAAGCTCCAACTTTAGAATTGAACAATGGAAGATGATGTAATGGAGGTTTAGCTCAATAATTCACAAATTGCAATGTATAATTTGTGAAGCTTTTGGTTATGGAGCTTGGTGAGGGATTTGGAATGAGAGAAAAGTGAGAGAGAATTGTAGAAAATTGAGAAGGAAATGAAATTGTGAGTGAAGTTATGTGAGGTTTGGAGAAAATTCATTTAAATAGGCTCTAGGTTTGGAGTGTAAATGAGGCTTGGAGTGTGGGTTTGAATGAGAGTTGGTTTTTTGGTTTGGAATTAGGAGTGAAATTTATTTGAATTATGGAGGGAAAGTGAAAGTTAATTTGGAAATAGACCAAAATTTGGAAGCATTCTAGATTCTTCTACTGATGCAAATTTGAACTCAAATGATCAAAATGAAATTGCAATTACTACAGTGCTGAAAACTGAAGTTCCTGGGCGAAAATCACACATGTTAATCGATTAACCACTTTTGCCTATATTCTAGTTAATCGATCAACACATTCAAAATTTTGAATTTTGGTGCCAAAAAGAGGGAAAGTTGGGAAATCAATTGTTGTCACTTATCCTGAGCATGACTTTTCCTCTGAAGCTTGTTATTTGATATTGCACCTAAATTACTCCTGAAATAAACTGTGAATTCCCTCTTGCACTCAAGACACCCTGCTGGAAAAAATATGGCTTGATACCAAATCACTGAGCAAAATACATGCTGAAGCCTCTGATGCTTACTGCTTAAAAACTTGAAATAAAAAGAACTCATGAGCCATAAAAACAATGTGATCTCATGTCTCAAGCACTCAATATAATGCATGATTGATTGGCATGACCTAATGGAAATGCAAACGAATGCAAAGGGAAATCTAGTTATGGTAAGATAACAAGAGGGAAAATTTTGGGGTGCAATAGGCCATTCGAGAAATTGTCATTCGTTAAAAAAATTCTAATCTGATTCACCTTAAATCGCTTTTATAATCAAACTTAGGTCAAATCCATTTTGTAATAACTTGGATTAAATGGGAGATGGTCTAGATCCTTATATTCCACTTCTCGAGTATTTGAATACGAGTAACCTAACTCGGCCATTCGAGTATTTTTTGTCCATCCAAATACATTGACCTTATTTAACTCCTTTCACAATTAAGGAGGAAAAAAGGGATGGTCTAGAGCCTTCTATTCATCTTCTCGATTATTTGGATACGAGTTGTCTTACTTAACCATTTGAGTAATCATCATCCAATAAACACTCAACCAATCAAAAAAAAAAATTTCCGCCCTTGTGTTCGTTCGAAAACGTCTTCAAAAGCGAGCATGCTTTATCCATATTGATGTGAAAGAAATAAAGGATTTAGTCTCCAAAAGCTAGTAATAGGTAAAGGTTTAAAACACTCAATATGTATAAAGGATTACCTTTTAAAAGAAATCAACTCGATAGTTCTCTCTTAGTAGAACTACGTAGCCTTGAGTTCTTCATAGCACCTGAAGATACGTAGGAGCAGGATTTTGAAATCTTGTCAGGAATCCCTTTAATAAAAAACACCCCTTTGTTAAAAAAAAAAACATCATTTCTTTCTTTTTTCCCCGCTCATTTAAGTAAAAGATCACAATTAACATAAGCTAATTGTCGTACCTTGAAAAATGAGAACGACCTCGCGAAGCACAATCACACGTCTGTGGGATGGACTTAACAAAGTCGCCACCGATCTCTATTTATTCATATAGAGGGAAAGGGAAAATATCAAATAAAACCCCTAAAAGAAAGGAAAGGATATGGTCATCGCAGCCAATATTTGAGTTCGGGAGTCGATTATGCAAGGGGCAGGTATTAGCACTCCCTCACGTCTGTTGCACTCAACGAAAACCATTTAGTTAGGATCGAATGAGTGTTATTAGTTTTGAAATCTTCTACTTATAAAATGGGAAAAGGGAAAGAAGAGATTTTTTTTAGATTTTTACATTAAAGGGAAAGAGAACCTAAAGAGGTTTTTTATTATTAGGGTGCTCGCCAAGACTTCACAGTCTCGTGCCTACGTATCCTTACAGGGATGGAATCAGAGCAATCATAGTTCGGGGACTACAATGAAAAAGGGAAAAGGTGACTCGCCAAGGATTAGGGCCCTTGTGCCTACGTATCCTCATTGATAAATGAGAAATTAGAGCGTCCGTAGTTCTGGTACTACAAAGTTTGTTTGTTATATCGAACAAATGTTTAGATCACGATGTAAGGGTGAAACATTAGTTTTTCTACTCTCGGCGGAGGCTTAAGCATTTAGTTTACGGGCGCATTAGAAGGAACTAAATATCGTTCTTTTGAGAAAAAGTTTTAATCGCACTGCGGCGAGAAATAAAGTTAATGTGTTGAATGTATTTTAGGTGAATGACGAACATTTAATCAAATGTTCAAAGAGTTGCGCTAGAATGCTAAATTCCAACGACCCTTATTCATTCAAGCTGTTATGAAAATTATGGACAACGAACACTTGATGATAATCAATTGTTCCAAGAGTTATGTCAAGATGCTAGTTTTTAACGGTTCTTATTCGTCCAAGCTGTTATGAAAATTATGGACAACAAACACTTGATGATAATAAATTATTCCAAGAGTTATGCCAAGATGTTAGATCTTAATGACTCTTATTCGTCCAAGCTGTTATTAAAATATTTGATGGACAACGAACACTTGATGATAATCAATTGTCCCAAGAGTTGTGCCAAGATGTTAGATCTTAACGGCTCCTATTCATCCAAGTTAATAAAAATTGTTTGATGGACAACGAACATTTAATAATAATAATCAATTGTTCAATGAGTTGTGCCAAGATTCTAGATCTTGATGGCTCTTATTTGTCCAAGTAGCTATGAAATATTTTAAGAACGAAAGAATGAATGAACGGCTATCTCAATGCGCAAGGCTCGAGACCGGTCATTCGAGAGTTCGACTAGAATGTTAGATTTCAACAGTCCTCTTCTTTCGTGTTTTTTATAAAAAAAGTTTGATAGTACGTTTGATTTAGGTCCAATAATAAGCTATGGGACCAAAAATAAATCGAAGTCTAAACCAACTGAATTTAACTCTAAGCTACTTAGAGTGGATTCATGTAGGAATCACTCTACGAGTAGCCCAACGACAAAATTTATGCGTTCGAATGACTTTTGAAAGTTAAATTAAATTTTAACTCCGGAATCACAACGCATTGATAAATCAAAAATCAATCAAATACATTATTATTATTACAGTTTATATATATATATATATATATATATATATATATATATATATATATATATATATATATATATATATATATATATATATATATATATATATATATATATATATATATATATATATATATATATATATATATATATATATATATATATATATATATATATATATATATATATATATATATATATATATATATATATATATATATATATATATATATATATATATAAACCAAACGTTATAAATATATATTATAAATTAGAAATAGTATATATATATATATATATATATATATATATATATATATATATATATATATATATATATATATATATATATATATATATATATATATATATATATATATATATATATATATATATATATATATATATATATATATATATATATATATATATATATATATATATATATATATATATATATATATATATATATATATATAAAATAGAAAAATAAACCGACATTACGCACATATATTATATTTATATAACTTGAAACAATAATATATACCACACTAACAAACAAATCTATGTTATACATATATTATATATAATTTAAAACAGTGAATCTACATATAAAATTTTAAAAAAACTAACAGTATAATATATATGTAAAGAACTTATGACTGAAAATATATTACCATAAAATTTTACTGAAACTAAACACTATATGTTTAAGACTCAAAACTAACATAAAATAAAAGTAAGTGTTTTGTACACACATTTCAAACAAAAAAGCATATATATGTATATGAAAACAGTTCAGAAAAATATATGTGTTCAAAAAAAAAATTTAAATGGGTTAGGGGCAAGCGGAGGATCCCACTTTATGTGTCTCGTACTAAAACGAGAAAAAATTTTAAATGGGATCTTAACTGTATGTGTCTCCCACTTTTTAGTATATGCAGTATTATTTCATAGGGTGGGGTGCGCGTGGCTGAGGAAAAAAAGAAAATCTTTTTCTTTGTATTGTACGTGTCTCCCACTTTTTAGTATATGCAGTATTATTTCATAAAAACGAAAACAAAACAAAATGTTTAATTAAGTATTGTATAGAATTCATAAAAAACAAGAAATTTAAAATATTAAAATAAAATAAAATAAAATAAAATATTAATTATTTATAAATAAATTTAAAATAAAAACTAATTAATAAAAGTGATTACTAATTAGAAATAGGAATCAAAATTGATAAAGAACGAATAATTGGACCGATATTGAAGTGCTCAAAACAATAAAATGAACATACCAAAATGATTAGCGCGAAATAAATTATTCAAAAAAATACATTGTTTTGTCAAATTTCGAAATAAAATTTCCCGAGTTAAAAGGCTCAAACTAATCAAAATTGCGATTGAAAAGTAGTCGTAAAATTAAAACAGGCACGTCAGATTAAACTACCCGAAACATAGATTAATATAAATGACGTCTGCAAGCTCGATTTTAAAATTTTCGTCCACTGATTTTACGCACAATTGACTTTTAGTTTGACTGATTCGCATATAAATCCAACAAATTTATTCTTAGTGATAAATTGGGCATTATGCATGATGAAAGACAAGATATGCTATGCAGATGATGAAGATGCTATGATAATGCGTCGATTCAAAAATTCAGGGCCAAAATTGGGGTATCGAACTAACATTTAAATTGCAAATTTAACTAAGAAGTTCCTGTTGGGTACAACGGACGTGAGAGATGTTAATACTTTCCCTCTTACATAACCGACTCCCGAAATCGAATTTGGTTGCGATGACCATTTTCTTTTTATTTTAAGGGTTTTATCAATATTTTCTCTTTCCTGCTTTGGAATAAATAAAATTTGAAGACGACTCTGTTCGAACATCTTTACCGCAAGCGTGCGAATGCTTCGTGAATGATTATGATTTTTGAGATGTGACACGAAACATATCGTTGCTAAACCTCTGTCAAAACGACATTGAATGTTCTCTTCCTCTTGTCTTCCATTTGACGAGGTGAAATGATATCCCTCTAAGCCTAAATCAATTATGCCACAAAGCTCTAGAGATTGGTGACTCCAAGACATTTGATTGAATGATCTGAAGTTTCCTTCATGCTTTTCATTTTCAGCTAACACTTCATTGAAGTCCCCGAAGCAAATAACTCGATCTTCACTTTTCTTCATCAACCCTTAAATCATCAACCATGTTTTCTTTTTATTTGGTTCCTCTGAGAATTTGTATATGCCATTGAAACAACACGCCTGATCGTTAAGATCCTCCATTACCAAACCACTTAAATGATTAATAGAGAAAAGAAGTATGTGATGCTAATGTCTAGATTTTCTCTCCACGACAGAGCCATACCCATTTCTTTTTCTCTCCCAATCCCACTACATTCAACTACTTGAAAGTATTTGATGAAAATAGGGAAATATTCTATTAAAGAGAATGACGGCAGAAGAAACAGGATTAAAAGTTACAATGATTGTCACCCTATTTATAAGCTAAAACTAGGGTTACTAGAATAAGATAAAATACTAAAATACCCTCTAACAGACTTAGGGGCTAAGAAAATAGTACAACTAAATAAATATGAATTACTATTAATATTCTAATACCATCCCTTAATTCATATTCCATCAAAACTTGTAACACCAATTCCATCCCTTAGTCTGAGAAATTGATCAGTCTTGATAGCTTTCGTCAGAACATCTGCCAACTGCTTCTGAGTGCTGCAGTGTACAACTTCTAACACTCCACTCTGAACTTGATGTCTCAGAAAATGATACTTGGTCTCAATATGCTTGCTTCTCCCATGCAGCACTGGGTTTCTGGCAAGGTTGATTGCAGACTTGTTGTCAATCATCAACTTCAGAGGTTTGTCTACTTTAATCTTCAGATCCTGCAACAGATTCAGAATCCACACAGCTTGGCATGCAGTAACAGCACCTGCAATGTATTCAGCTTCACAGGTTGACAACGCCACAACAGGTTGCTTCTTGGAACACCAAGAAATGGGACCTCCCAGAAATTTGAACAAGTACCTAAATGTACTTCTTCTATCAACTCTGTCTCCACACCAATCAGAGTCTGAATAACTCAGAAGTTCTGACTCATTATTTCCTCCAGAGGGAAATAACACTCCATACTTCAGAGTTCCTTTGATATACCTCAGAATCCTGACAGCAGCTTGGTAATGGGACCACTTAGGTTTACTCATGAACCTACTAACCATCCCAACTGAGTAGCAAATATCAGGTCTGGTATTGCACAGATACCTCAGAGAACCAACCAACTGTTTGAAGGTTGTAGCGTCCACATCCTTTCCTCCAGAGTCTGAATCCTGTTTCTGATTTGTATCAGAAGGTGTGACAGCCATCTTACAATTCTTCAGATCAAATCTCTTCAGAAGTTCTAATTCATACTTGAGTTGATGCAAAATGATACCTTTCTCAGAATATCTGAACTCCATCCCTAGAAAGTATGTCATTTTGCCTAGATCAGTCATTTCAAATTCATTCATTAGAACCTTCTTGAACTTGGCTATCTCCTGTTCAGAACTTCCAGTCAGCAGTATATCATCAACATATAAACATACCAGAGTCATATTGCCTTCAGGAGTATGCTGAACATAGACACCGTACTCCATCTCACATTTCTGAAAGCCTTGCTTCTTGAAAAATGAATCAATCTTCTGATTCCAAGCTCTGGGCGCTTGTTTCAGTCCATATAGAGCTTTGTATAATCTGTACACCATCCCTTCCTGATTCTTTTTCACAAATCCAGGAGGTTGTGACACGTAAACTTCTTCTTCTAATGGACCGTTCAGAAATGCAGATTTTACATCTAAATGCATCAGAGGCCAATTCCTGTTAGCAGCTATTGCAATCACCATTCTGATTGTTTCATGTCTTGCTACAGGTGCAAACACTTCAGAGTAATCTAGCCCAGGTTTTTGTAGAAATCCTCTGGCTACCAACCTTGCTTTATGTTTGCCAATTGAGCCATCTAGCTTTAACTTCTGCTTGAAAACCCATCTGACGCTGATGTCTTTCTTGTCTTTTGGAAGTTCTGTCAGCTTCCAAGTCTTGTTTCTCTCTATAGCTTCAAGTTCTTCTTTCATGGCCTTCAGCCAGAGCTTCTGCTTAAGAGCCTCTTCTGTACTTATGGGTTCAGAGTCTACTAACATGGCACACTGAATAACTTCTCCTTCAGAGTCTACTTCAGTGTCTTGCAGCATGTCAAATTCTGCAAATCTTCTGGGAACGTTTCTTATTCTTTGTGGTCTCTGAACTTGTTCAGAGTCTTGAGCTTCAGAGTTTCTAGCTTCAGATGATTGACCTCTAGAGCTTTGACCATCTTCAGAGTCTGGCATATTTCCAGAGTCTGAATTGCCACCAAGATCTGGATTGCCATCAGAGTCTGAATCATCAGAGTCTGGGTCATCAGAGTCACCTTCATCTTCTGAGTCATCTTCAGAGTTTGAATCAGTATCAGAGTCAGAGTCAATATCAGGGTTTACTTCAACTTCAGAAATTCTTAACTCTGGCCTTTCTTCAGAGGTTCTAACATCAGAATCAGATTGAGACTTATCCCAATTCCAAACTTCTGATTCCTTCACAATCACATCTCTGCTGAATTCAATTTTATTGGTTTCTGGACAATAGAGCTTGTATGCACCTGTACTGTGGTACCCTATCAGAATCATCACTTTGCTTCTATCATCCAGCTTCTGTCTTATGGCTTCTGGAACATGTTTATAGCAAACAGAACCAAACACCTTCAGATGACTAACACTTTGCATGTCTCCAGTCCACTTCTGCATAGGAACTATTTCCTTCAACTTCTTCGTAGGACACCTGTTGAGTACATACGTTGCAGTGGCAACAGCTTCTCCCCAGAGCTTCTGAGGAAGCTTCTTCTCCTTTAGCATGCTTCTCACCATATCAAGCAAAGTACGGTTTCTTCTTTCAGCAAGACCATTGTGTTGAGGGGTATAAGGAGCAGTAACCTCATGCTCAATTCCATTCTCCTCACAGAACTTCTGGAACTCTTTGGAGTTATACTCACCTCCACCATCAGTTCTAAGAATCTTCAACTTCTGACCACTCTGATTCTCAGCCTTCATTCTGAACTTCTTGAATTCATCAAACACCTCGTGTTTGAACTTAATAAGGGATACCCATGTCATTCTTGTGAATTCATCAACAAACAACACAAAGTATTTATTCCCTCCAATTGATGCTACTGGAAATGGACCACACACATCAGAGTGTACAACTCCCAAGGCATGTTTTGCTCTTGGAGCAACTTCTGATGCAAATGGCAATCTTGGTTGTTTTCCTTCCATGCAAACTTTGCATGACTTTTCAGGCTTCTTAATTGCAGGAATTCCATGTACCAATTTCTTTGAATTCAGATGTTGTAAGCTTCTGAAATTCAAATGACCAAATCTTCTGTGCCACAGCTCACTCTCCTTCTCAGTACTTGTTGCACTAAGACACTCTGAGTCTGCAGTTCTGACATTCACCTTGAATGTTCTATTCCTTCCCTGTTCTGACTCCATAATCAACTTCTGATTACAGTCATACAACTTCAGAAGATTGTCCTTCATGGTAACTGAGAAACCTTTCTCAATTAATTGTCCCACACTCATCAGATTGCTTCTGATGCCAGGTACATACCACACATTCTGAATCAATGCTATTTTCCCATTGTTCAGAGTCACTCTGACATTTCCCATACCTTCTGCATTAAGATATTTGTCATCAGCACATCTGATCTTTGTTCTCTTTTCAGAGTCAAAGTCAACCAGCCATTTCTTGTTTCCAGTAAGATGATTTGAACAGCCAGTGTCCATATACCACCAGTCTGTCAGATCATCAGATTCAGAGGCCATCAATAGCACAGATTCGTCATCAGAACTTCTGGCTATATTTGCTTCTTCTGATTTCTTCTCCTTGTTTGACCAACAATCTCTAGCAAAGTGACCAAACTTCTTACAACAGTAACATTGGATCTTCTTCTTGTCATACTTCTCTTTTCCCTTCTGAGCATTCTTTTGTCTATCAGGGGTTGAGGTTTCTGACTTCTGACCACCATCAGATCTTCTCTTGGCTTCTGACTGCTTCTGATACCTCCTATCAGAAGTTGCTTTCAGAGCCTGCTGCTCTACTTCCCTTTCAGAAGTTCTCTCAGTCAAACGTAACTCTTGCGCTTCTAAACTGCTCTGCAGCTCTTCAATTCTCATGGTACTCAGATCTTTGGAATGTTCTATTGCTACCACAATGTAATCAAATTGAGAGGTAAGGGATCTCAATACTTTCTCCATGATTGTTTCTTCAGAAAGAGTTTCTCCACATGCCTTCATCTCATTAGTGATCAGAATCACTCTGGAGATGTATTCAGAAAATTTCTCATTATTCTTCATGTTGAGATTCTCATATTGCTTTCTCAAGGACTGAAGCTTCACCTTCTTCACTGATGCGTCGCCACCATAACATCTCACCAGAGTGTCCCATGCAGCCTTTGCTGTTGTAGAGTCTGCAATCTTCTCAAACACGTTTACATCCACACATTGATGAATGAAGAACAATGCTTTCTGATCCTTCTTCCTTACTTCCTTCTGCGCGTTTTTCTGTTCATCAGTTGCATCTGCTGCTACTGGAACATAACCATCAGTGACAAGATCTAGAACATCTTGAGCACCAAATAGTACACGCATTTGGATCATCCAACGATTCCAGTTTTTACCATCAAATACTGGAAGTTTGGTGTTCATGTTGCCGTTTCCGTTCATCTTCTACTTTGCACAATACACTCAGATTTCTCACACAGTGTTTCCCAACCCACAGAATAAAATTCTGATCAGATTTTGTTCAAGATTCAACACGAATCTAAGAATCAAAATCAAACACACAAGACCTCACGTTCACTCGTGTTTCCCGTGTTTCCCAATGAATCTGAACCGGAGCTCTAGATACCAATTGTTGGTGCAAAGATAGAATAAAATGATGAAAATAGGGAAATATTCTATTAAAGAGAATGACGGCAGAAGAAACAGGATTAAAAGTTACAATGATTGTCACCCTATTTATAAGCTAAAACTAGGGTTACTAGAATAAGATAAAATACTAAAATACCCTCTAACAGACTTAGGGGCTAAGAAAATAGTACAACTAAATAAATATGAATTACTATTAATATTCTAATACCTCTGAGAATTTGTATATGCCATTGAAACAACACGCCTGATCGTTAAGATCCTCCATTACCAAACCACTTAAATGATTAATAGAGAAAAGAAGTATGTGATGCTAATGTCTAGATTTTCTCTCCACGACAGAGCCATACCCATTTCTTTTTCTCTCCCAATCCCACTACATTCAACTACTTGAAAGTATTTGAATACACTCTTTTGCTTAATAATCTTAAACTCTTCATGCTTGATACAAGTTTCCATGAGGAACACCAAGTTAGGATTTTCCAAACGAATGAGCTTTAATAAGGATCGAACTACGCAAGGATTCCCCAACTCCCTGTTGTTCCAACTTAGAAGTTTTATTGTGATGCTAACACCACCTCTCTTTCTCTCCACTCCCAAAATCTGCAGGTGTTCATTCAATGATCATCACATCCATCAATGGTCTTTTCCCATCTTGCACCTCCAATTGTTTTGTTTGATTTGGACCCACCTTTCTTCCAACCTTCCACCTTGTCCATTTATTTCATTTGGTGAATGTTCCTTATGATTCCGGACCTATTCCTTTTTCCGTATTAGAAATATCCATCACACCAAGGATTTAACAACCAACTCTACCTTCATGATGTTACTTTTTTGAATTACCTATTTTGTATCAATTATATATCCTGACGGTATTCCATTTCCTTTGTTTTTATCAACTTCCACGTACCTTTCTTTCTCCTTTCCTTTTGTGTTATACCTACTTTGAAGTTATGAGATGTTGAATAAGCTCCTAATGCACGTTCTAGAGTTGGAACTTTTTTTCTTTGTTCCTCTGAAACTCTTGGAATCAAGGAGGTTCTGAGCCAAAACCCATACGACAACTCTTGCTCGTCTATGTTATCAAACCCTTCTTCTCTCAAATCACTTAACGCCTCTCAATCCTTTAGTTGATGCCCCAATCATCCACAGGATAATAAGTATGAAGACACTCATATTTGAAATGAACCCAAAGATTTTTCTCTTTGAACCTCACCATTGTTCCTCGCTTCAATGGTTGTTTCAGATCCATTATCACTTTTATTCCGAGAAAACGACCATCTTTGTGGGCTTCCTTCTGGTCCATCTCCTAAAAAGACCCTAAGATCCCTCTAATTTTCTCCCCATGGTTTCAGATCTGAGCATTAAAGGTAGCTCATAGCTCATAGTTCCTCACTTAGAAAACACCAAAATGCATGTTAAGATCAAAGGGTTATTCTTTGGTTTTAGCACGAGCAAGGACTAATAAATTCCTATAAAAATTCCAAGGTTCGTTCTATAACACTCTCCAAGTCTCGTTTGTCACAAATCTAAACATAAAGAGATGTTTGCTCAACTGCTAAGTTTCCACCAAATTTTTGAGTTTCGACGCTCCGATCATTGTACTCGTGAAAGCTCTTTCTTTAAAACTATTTCCAGTCAATAGTTTACCTACTAATATTCTTTGAAAAATATCTTCTCAACTAACCTCCTTTACCGCCACCATTACACTTTCCTCTTCCTCTTTTGAGAGTGAAATGTTCTTCCATTTTTCTATTATAACAACCTACCCAGCAAAAAGAAATAAAAAAAACCAACTGCTTCTACTTGAGAAGAATAGAAGTCCAAAAGAAATTTTGGGATAGACTAGATGAAAGTGGAGAATAAGAACAAAAGTGCCACCCTAAACCCTAAATTAAAAGGGGAATGGAAAGAACACGTTAATATATATATATATATATATATATATATATATATATATATATATATATATATATATATATATATATATATATATATATATATATATATATATATATATATATATATATATATATATATATATATATATAGTTTGACTTCTCTACAAAATGTGGAGCAGCTCAATTATGAAATTAATATTGTATTAGCGTGATTTATCTAATAGAGAGTTGGTAAAAAATATTTGGTCCCTATCATATAAAAATAAAACTTTGTTGATATTTTAGTTTTGCATAATGCAATTGTATATATATAACTTACTAGAAGGGTTTTATTTAATTTGTATTTTCATTTTCAAAAAAAAAGAAAAATATATATATATATAATTTTTATCAATCGAATGTGAAATAAATTTAATATAACAGAGATAAACAAAATATAAAGTTTTATTATTATGCATTCAAGGACTAAATTGTAAACAAGGTATAACACTTTTTTTACAATTTAGTACAATCAGTAGACTTAAATGATACAGTATTTCGTTGAAGATCATAACCAACCAATAAATTCTGTTGTGCCAAGTTTCCGAAGACGCCAGTGCCATCTTGAGATGGGGCAAACGCCAAACAAACAACCCCATCAGCAACTGGAATAAAAGTGCTGATAGAACTCAACAAAACATCTGCACCCTTAAAATGTGCCGTGATTTTAGGAAACACATATTTATTTGATTTATCAGAATAACAAAGACTCAAAATTTTATTTGGATCCTTCACACGCTTCAGTTTAACCAATGCTATCAGAGTTGATTCCACATTTTTATAAATATCGGATGGTAAAATCGTCAATGTTGTACCCGAATCAATTATGAAGTTCCCCTCAACTGGCGGTTTAGAAAATCCTATTCTTTTGTTTCCAACACTAAATGCATTTAGTGTTACAAAGTAAAATACTGGTGGAGATTTTTTCACTATCGGAGTTGAGACCACCCCTCGACCAGAAACCACTGCAGCATCTCCAAAATTGAGTTTGCTGGTTGAGTTAGACATTGATGGTGCAAAGCAATAAGAGAATTTTCCACCAGTTGATGAACCCAACTGTGTTAGGAGAGATATTGGTCCACCTCCGATACCAACTACACCAGAGTTCCTACCTGGAAAAGTCATTGTGTTTTTATGTCCACATCCTATTACAAAATTGGGAAATGAAATAGAATGGCCAGAGGTGGAATCCAATGTAAGAGTCTCCACAGCAAGATCTCCTTCTGATACCGTTCCACCAACATAATCAATAGAATATTCACAAGAATTGTTTCTATTGCAAGAATGAAAACCCACAGATTTACATTGCTTAGATGAACAAGGAAGGTTTTTATAACTTTTAGACTTTGAAGGATCAAAAACCGGAGTGGCTTGTTTGTAACATTGTTTACATGGCTGACATTGAAGCCAAACAATATCACTACCTGTATCAATAATACCATATATTTTGACTGGTGGGGTACCTAATGAATATGTTATAATATATTCACCTAAATCGGGGATAACAGTAGATCTGGGTATATTAGGGAGAGAATTTATGTATGAAAGATGGTTGATGGAACGTTGAATAGCATTGACAACATGTTGGTATTTGTTTTGTGTAGGTTGATAGAGTGGTGAATTCAAAGAATCACGGTGAATGAGTTCAACGCTAAAACCATTACTTAAAGCATGAGAAAAAGAAATGATGAAGCATAAAAGAGAAAAGAAAACAAGAGTTTGAAAATAATACCTACTCATTGTTACCGTCACAAAGAAATATAGAACTTGTTATCACTGGTATGTTCTTCATGCTCTATTTATAAGACTTTTATAGTACTTTATAACCATCAATTATATTATGATAGTCAAAATTTGAGCACAAAAGTCATATTATCTTTAATCTTTAATATAAAAAAATTTAAATTTGTTGAAAATTAATATATCTGAGTTGTATATAGTTTATATATATTAATTATTTAATAAATTTAAAAATAAAATTTTAAAAAAAATTACTTTTTAAATTCGTAATTAATATACCAGTATTATATATAATAGTATCAATAGTATAGATACATAAATTGTTCAATCAATTTAAAAAATAAATATTTTATATATTAAATTGTTGTAGAAAAATTTAATATGAAAAATAAAATATTTTATACTTATATATTATATTATATTATATTATATAAAGTAAAGTTTACGTAAATATGAAAACTTACGATCAATGTTTTAAAACCGGACCGAACCGAATGGTTCAACCGGTTGGTCTGCGAATCAGAGATAAATCTGGTTGGGTCAATTTTTTAAATTTTTCCGTAAGTTAAAACCAGAGTAAAATCAAAAAAATCATATTGAACCGTCCAAAATCATTCGAATCAAATAATCATAGTCGGTTTTGTAAAACTGTCTGGTTCAAAAAAATGCATCGAATTGGTAATTTTAAAATTTTTTATTTTAAATTTTAATATGTTAATATCAAAACTTATCATACATTCCTCAATTACAAAAAAGAATTTTGTATATTTTTTACCACTAAATAAACTTTTATGTTTTATCACTACATTATATTTTTTCTTTCAACTACACACTTTCATCATCATGCCGTCTCTTTTAAGCATAATCACAATTTTCAACTCAACATTAATTTTCGTTCATGTTAATATTGTTTGTTGTTGTCAATTAAGATCTATTTGTCATAGTTTAACTCAAATTTAATTTTTCATTGTTTAATAAAATATATTATATTATTTATATTTTGATATTCTATCTTATTTAATTTATATATTTTTTATTATTTGAATTTTATTTTAGTTATTATATTTTATTATTTTAATTTTAGTTTGAATTAGTTTAATTTGTTTTATTGTAATTTTTTAGTTTGGTCAAAATATTTTTAAATGATAGTTGAAATGAAGTGAAGAATTATGTTATGTAGTATTGATATTGTTGTATTAAATTTGTAATAAATTTTTGAAATATTTATTTTATTAATTTGTAAATATAAAATTATGTTTGGTTTATATATGAAATTTAATTTCGTATTATTAATTTATTTAATAAATAGTTCGACGGTAAGTTTAATCAGTTTAACCAATTGAATTTTAAACCGTAAGTTTTACTAATTCAATCTCTAGTTCGGTTTTTAAAACATTGTTTACAGTGTCTCTCTCATATTTATATAAATTCTATTTAATTAATTTTTTTTTTCTCTTTTTAGTCAAAATAAACTTTTTATTTCAATCTCTTTTTACTTTAATTACAATGAAATTAAAAAATATATATTAAAAACTACTTTAAAAAATTTGTATATAAAAAATAGTTGTTACGAAATAAAGGTGGTCATACATTATTATTTTATTATGTATTCAAAGGAATTTAATAAATGAATTATATACTAAGAGTTCATTGATAAGAATGAAAAAAATATAGAAACAGAAGAACATAAAAGTGATCTAAAACTGAAAGTCAAATTAAAAATAATAATTAAAAAAAGCAAATTACGTCAATATTCTTGAACCAATATTGTATAACTGAAATCTCTTTAATGATTTTTTTTTCTTTTTTAATTTTAGTTTGTTTTTTTTTCAATTTTTTTATTATAAAAAAAGTCATTTGAACGAGTGTCATAATTAGGTATTTAAAGACTAACAGCTTACTTGTTATTAAAGTTATATTAAAAAACATTATCTTTCTTTGATTTATTGTAATTGTTTTGTTAAAAACATATATAATTTTATTAAAAATTTATTGTTGAACTTTATTTGATAATAATATATGAAAAATTTAGTTTTATGTTTATTTTTATTTTTATTAAGGCGTTAGGTTTAAGAGATTGTTGAACTATTTGACATAATTCTAATCTAACATAATATTTATAAGGTATCATAACTTTTCTAACAAATTCAACTATACTAATTTTTTTAACTCAAGAAAAATTAATTAAAGAAGTCATGTATAGAAAAAGAGGATGATCCTTTGTAAAAAAAATTGAGATGGAAACTTTGATATAATTAGATTTTTGGTAGTTTTATAGTTGATTTTCTTGTTGAAATATCATTGGTTTCTTGCAAACCAAATGACATGGAGATGATTTTTTATGGAATTCAGGACCACCACTTTGCACTGAGGATTTCAATTTCTTTTAACAACATGAGAAATATCTCGAGCATTGTTGAAGTGTAAATTGATGCCAGTAGCGGAAGAAAGCCAAAACCACAACTACACTACAAAGGGACAGTCGAATAAAAGTTGAAAGGTTCTCTCAGTGTTTTAAAGTAGGGTGTTCATCAAGTGATTTTAAATACAATAAGAGAGGTGACTTTGGGTTATTTTGTTTTTAAATGTTTTTTCTTTTCAAAATGATTGATTTTAAGAGATGAGAATAATAAGAGTTTAAGCATAAAAAATAAAAAAATGAAATAGTGAAAGGGTAAAGATCGAAAGGTCATGCCAAGATTTATATTAATTCAAACTTAAATCATGTGGCCTAATCTATTTTCAAGAGTTTTCTATTTAGATTTTCACTAAAAATATCTTACGCTATTACACCAGGATCAACTTGTTAGATTGTATGTTTTATGATTGACTGCAATTTGTTAAAACAAGTATTCTATCGAGATGTTGTACCAGATATTGTGACATGTTGGTGCGATACTGAAGCAGATCTTGTTCAAGTATTCTAGCAAGATGTCGTACCAGACGTCGTGACATGTTGGTGTGTTACTGGAGCAGATATGGTTTTGCATTTTGGAAGATTTGGTTTTATTACTGAAGATTCTTTAAAGATTTGATTCCAGTATATTACAATCCAAGGAGCGTGTGTTTTTAGATGCAAAGGACGACTTTATCTTTGCAATGTTTCCAAAAAAATGGATGACATATCATGTAAGGAAACATGAGATTTAATGAGATTTGATTTGATTTGCTTCTTTAGAAGTTTTGATTTTGATCTAAACTTTAGGAAATAATATATTATGGAGCTACATTTAATAATATATTATTTTCCAGAATATTATGTATGTGCTATTTAATTTAGTCTGATTTGCTTATCAAGTCCATACTTTTTCGAAGACTATTTATAAGAAGTCTCTAAACCTAAAGTGAAAGGGCGACAACCGTATTTTTGTAAGAGTTCCTTAGGTTTTTGTTTGTTCATTGTTGCTTATGAGCCACTCTTGTATCACCTTGATATTAGGGCTGGACTGTTTTAGTCGAATTGTAATTGTGAATCACTCATAAGCTTTTAAGCAAGAGTGCATTCTATTTCTTGAAGTGTGTCTTCTTCTTTGACTGTTTGTTTTATTATCACTGTTGTGTGATTGAGGGGGAGTGAGAGAGATCTCTTATCTAAGAGTGTCTTAGATAGAAATTGCACGGGTAGTGATTAGGTGCGAAGATTGTAAACCAGACGTTGTTTACATAAGAGCTTCAAACTAATACTATTATAGTGGATTTTCTTCCTAGCTTGGTAGCCCCTAAATGCAGGTGACGTTGCACCAAAATGGGTTAACAACCACCTTGTGTTATTTACTTTCTAAAATTTTGTTTAAATTTTTCATTGTTATTTCTGCTGTCACGACATCTTGACGTTGCATTCGACATTCTGGTGTCGTGACATCGTATACGACATATGTCCACTACGTGCCATAATTTCAATTGACATCGTATACGACACCATGTTCTGTTTTGGGTGAACTCCATGGAGATATTTTCTAGTACTATGGATAAGGAAGGAGGATTTGTCAACAGACCGCCTATTTTGGATGACACCAAATATGATTACTAGAAGGCGCATATGATGACTTTTTTAAAGTCTATGGATAGCAAAACATGAAAAGCAGTTATCAAAGGTTGGCAACACCCTGTTGTGAAAGGAAAAGATGAGAAGGACACAATTGAATTAAAGCCAAAAGAGGATTGGTCTAAGGAAGAAGATGATCTTGCTCTTAGAAACTCCAAAGCTTTGAATTCCTTATTCAATGGGGTTGACAAGAACATATTCAGGTTGATAAGTACATGTAATGTGGCCAAAGATGCATGGGAAATCCTCATAACCACTCATGAAGGCACATCAAAAGTAAAGATGTCAAGACTTCAACTTCTCACCACCAAATTTGAAAATATCAGGATGAAAGATGATAAGTCCATTCATGATTTTCACATGAATATTATTGATATTTTTGATACATCTAGTGCCTTGGGAGAGAGGATGTCAGAGAAGCTGGTTAGAAAGATTCTCAAGTCGTTGCCTAAGAAGTTTGACATGAAAGTCACAACGATTGAAAAATCCCAAGATATCAGCAACATGAAAGTGGAGAAGCTTGTTGAGTCACTTCAAACTTTTGAATTGGCAATCAATGAAAGATATGAAAAGAAGAATAAGAGCATAGCTTTTATCTCCAACACTAATGATGAAGAGGTTCAATGTGACATGAAGAATAATGAAGGAATTTCGAATGCTATTGTGCTTCTTGGGAGGCAATTCAATAAGGTGCTGAAGAGTATGGATACGAAGTCAAAACCAAATGTCAAGAACATGCCATTCGACATCAGAAAGTACAATGATTTTCAGAAAGAAAAAAGAAAGAAAACAGGAGAAGCCCAATACAAGAAACAATATTCATTGTCATGAATATAAGGGTTTTGGTCACATTAGATCAGAATGTCCCACGTACCTCAAGAAACAAAAGAATGGCATGTCTATTTTTTGGTCTGATGATGATTCTAAAAGTGAACCTGATGTTGAAATTGCTAAGCATGTTATAGCTCTCACTGGCATATGTGAATCTTATGAAGATTACTGTGATGAGGATGTCTCTTATGAAGAATTGGTTATTTCTTTAAGAGAGCTTTGTGCTAGAAGTGAAGAGGTTTGTAGGATAGGAGAAAAGCAGAAGAGTCTTATAACTCAACTGTAGCATGAAAAAGAGAAACTTTTATCTACTATTTCTGGTCTTCAAGATGAGGTAACCTGATAGAATTCTAAACTTGAAAACATGACCAAATCATTAAGAATGTTGAATAGTGGGTCTGACATGCTAGATGAAATTCTTCAGTTTGGAAAAGAGGCTGGAAGCTTAATAGGTATAGGTTTTGATACCAATCTAAAAATAAACAAGGAAACACTCCTGTGACAATTTATATCTGCTGAAAAGAAGTTTGAGCGTACAATGTCTGACCAAATGTTTCGAAATTCTTCCATACATCAGGAAACTCAAACCAAAGCCAAGTTCTTGGCGTGGAAGTGTCATTATTGTGGTAAATATGGTCACATCAAACCTTTTTTGTTATAGACTGTATGGTAATCCTAGACATCCTATGCAACCTAAGACTAATCATGTGATGACTAAAACTAAAAAGGAGTGGAAACCTAAGGTGGTTAATGTTGGTCTTATAGCCCACACTTCCTTTAGAGCTTCATCTAGAGAAGACTGGTACTTTGACAGTGGATGTTCTAGACATATGACTGGGGTCAAGAAGTATTTGGTGGATATTAACTCTTATTCCACTAGTTTTGTCACATTTGGAGAGTTAGCATGTATTGGACTTCCTAGACTAGATGGTGTTATTCTTGTGAAAGGATTGACTACAAATCTGATTAGTAACAACTAGTTATGTGATCAAGGTCTAAAAGAAAATTTCACCAAATCGGAATGTTTGGTTACCAATGAGAAGAATGATGTTCTGATGAGAGGAGTAGGGTTAAAAGACAATTGCTATTTGTGGGTACCACAAGAAACTACCTATTGTTTATATCCAAGGAAGATGAAGTCAAGTTATGGAATCATAAGCTTGGACATCTGAATCTTAAAGGTATGAAGAAGATTATGTCTAAAGAAGTTGTTAGAGGTCTACCCAAGTTCGGAATTGAGGAGGGCAGAGTATGTGGTGAGTGTCAAATTAAGAAGCAAACCAAGATGTCACTGTAACACCCCCTTTCTATACCCCCAAATAAACATAATTAATCATTTAGGCACGTAATCAATATATCATCAGAGTATAATTACAATTACGATATAAAAGAGGCATGCCACATTATACAAAAATTCAACACGTACAACACCTGCTCAACAGATATGCAACAACGGGGCAACACCCACAAGAAAAAATATTTAGAACATAGGCGGAAACATCTAAATATTTCATAACCTCCAAAACATGTAATCACATACATATACATCATTCAAGTTGATTTACAACATCATCGATATAAACAATATTCATCCAACATGTTTCATCAACATTCATTAGCAGATACAAACATAGATGTATCACAAAAGAATCAAAATAATCCCTAGCTACCCGGTGCTACATATCAGAGCCGACCGACCCAAAAAGAATGAAGCCACGCTTCACAAAGACTCCAGCAATCTAATTTGCAATGCCTCATAGAGCATTATAAAACAGCAGAAGGGTGAGAAACGATATCATAATACATAATGCATATAAACACACATATATATATATATATATATATATATATATATATATATATATATATATATATATATATATATATATATATATATATATATATATATATATATATATATATATATATATATATATATATATATATATATATATACACACACACACACACACACACACACACACACACACACACATATATATATATATATATATATATATATATATATATATATATATATATATATATATATATATATATATATATATATATATATATATATATATATATATATACACACACACACACACACACACACACACACACACACATAACGTCCAATAACGTCTTTCGCGTTCTCACCGCAACTCATCCCACTACACCGTACATCGCAATGTATTCACAATTAACTATTTACAAATAGAGCACCAAGCATATATAATATGCATCAACAATGTTTATATTAATTCATAAACATACACACATATACATATATATATTCACACATACATGTATCTTCAAGTCTTCCATTCATGCCAATTATCAACAATTTACATAAACATCTACATTCATGTTTATTCACCATACATCATGCACATATGTCAACATGCAACTCATAGAGACCGACACGCGACTCTATGCAGATGCAAATGCGGTACCGACTCATTTGAGCAGTTTCAATTGAAGGACCAAAAATAACCATCGCTCACACCCCACATGGGCACACGAGGTTCTGCAGATTCTACGCGGAATCAAATATAACCATCACAATATACGAGGTTCTGCAAATCCATCGAGGCATCAATAAATAACCATCGCTCACACCCCACAAGGACACACGAGGTTCTGCAGATTCACCGAGGAATCAATAAATAACCATCACTCACACCCCACAAGGGCACACGAGGTTCTGCAGATTCATCGAGGAATCAATCAACACCAGAATGCATACCATGATGCTTCACATGAAACATGACTCATGACACTCTTGAAATGCACACATGTTTACAAACAAACTCATGCATTCATCACATTCGTCGCATATATTCATTATGCATTCAAAATATATGTATCACAAAGCATATATATATTCATCATCCATTCAAACCAATTTCATACATGGTTCACATTCAGAATCAATCTCGCTATGCATTTCTATTCAATTCAAGTAAATGCACAAAATTGCCAAACAACCATATTTCACACTTCACAAATCACAAACTAGGATTCACGCCATATGGCTACCCACAACATACATAACAGCATATAGTTAGTCATCTCAGATAAGGAATGATCGCAATCAAACCACAAAACCAACTCACGGATAGAAAACACAAGAAAAGAAAACATGTTGTCAAGTTCGCTAACCTTCGCCTGGAGAAGCCCCCAGCGAATGCTCGCTGCGATTCGCCTGGCGAACTCGCTGGCGAAGCCAAACAGAAGCTACTGCCATAGGTTCGCTGCCACGTTCGCTGAGATTCGCTTGACGAACCCCTTCGCTACCACCTTCGCCTAGCGAACATACCAGTGAAGACTGATCTTGGCCACTGCCATAGGTTCGCTGCCCACTCGCTGGGCTTCGCCTGACGAAGCTTCGCTACCACTCGCATGGCGAACGCTGGCGAACCTGCGAAACTAGAAAATTCCAATTGTTCCAGAACCACCAAAACCTCAAAAATCGACCGATTAAATCCAAATCAGTCCCAGTAGCATAGCCCATTCATCCCCCGACTAAACTACACCATCTATTCTAGATCCTAACTGATAAAACTCAGTTTCTACCGATTAAACCAACTTCCGACCTAGAAATGGAAACATAGAAAACAATCCAACAAATCCAATCTAGCACATACATGATTACATACATTATCAAGATGATAAAACTTCTCACCCTTACCTGATTAATCGCAAGCTAAGGTTGATTCTTGATGATTCTAGGTTTTGTTCCACTTTCTCTTCTTTTCTCTCCTCCTCTTTTCTTTCTCTTGTTTTCTTCTTAATGTTTCTATCTTTCTCTTTTCTCTCTATATCACATATTCTATTTTATTTCCTCCCAAATTCTTTCCACACACTTATCAATTAATTCTCATAAAATATCCACTTAATATTATCACTAATGTCCAAAATATCCTCCAAGCTATTTTTACCCAAAACTCTCAAAGTCGGCAAAAATAGCTCAATATGTAAACATAACATATTATCACACAAATTCCACATAAGTAAAATAATTACTTAAATAAATCAAATAAGGACTCAATAAAAATGGGAATTCAGAATCGGGGCGTTACAACTTTCCCCCACTTTAGAAATTTTCGTCCTCGAAAATATTACCTGATCCAAATAGCTCCGGATGCGACTCACACATTTTACTCTCCAATTCCCAAGTCATATTGCCTTCCGCATCACCTCTCCATGCTACTTTCACAAGCGCGATATCCTTGCCTCTGAGCCTCTTAACTTCACGGTCCAAAATCCTAACCGGTAAAACCTCAACTGTAAGATTATCTCTTACCTCAATCTCATCCATAGGAATAACATGTGACGGATCCGAAATATACTTCCGAAGTTGCGAAACATGGAACACATCGTGAAAATTCGAAAGGTTCGGAGGCAACGCCACACGATAAGCCACAACACCAACTCGTGCAGTAATCTGATACGGACCAATGAAACGAGAAGTCAACTTCTTCGACTTCAAAGCATGACCCACACGCGTAACCGGTGTAACCCTAAAAAACACATGGTCGCCTTCTTGAAACTCAAGATCCTTTCTTCTCTTATCATGATAACTCTTTTGCCTACTCTGAGAAACTCTCATCTTTTCCCAAATGAACTTCACCTTCTCCGTCGTTTGTTGTACCATCTCCAGCCCAACTATCGACTTTTCTCCAGTTTCATGCCAACACAAAGCTGTTCGACATCTCCGACCATACAAAGCCTCAAATGGTGCCATACCAATACTTGAGTAAAAACTATTGTTGTAGGTGAACTCAATCAATGCCAAATAACCATCCCAAGCACCACCTTGCTCGAGCATAGAAGCACGCAACAAATCTTCCAATGATTGAATCGTCCTTTCGGTTTGACCATCCGTCTGCGGATGATAAGCCGAACTCAATATCATCTTAGAACCCAAAGCCTTTTTCAAACTTTCCCAAAATCTCGAAGTAAATCTTGGATCCCTATCCGACACAATACTCTTAGGAACCCCATGTAACTTCACAATCACACCAACATAAATCTCGGCTAACTTCTCCAAAGGATAACTAATATCAATCGGAATAAAGTGAGCAGATTTAGTAAGCCTATCAACAATCACCCAAATAGCATTATGACCTCTTTGCGTATTAGGAAATCCCATAACAAAATCCATCGATATACTATCGCATTTCCACTCTGGAATGTCCAACGATTGCATCAAACCACTAGGCTTCTGATGTTCCACTTTAGACTTCTGACAAGTCAAGCACGAATACACAAACTGAGCTACATCCCTCTTCAATCCGGACCACCAAAAGATTTTCTTCAAATCTTGATACATCTTATTCGCTCCCGGGTGAATACTTAAGTTACTCCGGTGTCCTTCCTCCAATATCATCTTTTTCAACTCTACATCATCGGGAATACAAATACGACCACGAAATCTCAAAACTCCAAAATTATCAACCTTGAAGTCCTCATTCTCATTCATCATCAAATCAACAAACTTCAAATCCAACTTTTGATTTTCGCACATGGTAGCAAGAAAATCATTCGTAACATACAACATACAAAGTTTCACACTACTCGGCATCATCTCACAAACCAAACTTAAATCTCTAAAACTCTCCAACAATTCCCATTCTCTTACCATCAATGTTGACATATGAACCAACTTTTGACTTATTGCATCAGCTACCACGTTTGCCTTACCCGAATGGTAATTCAAACCAAAATCATAATCCTTCAAAAACTCTAACCATCTCCTCTGCCTCATGTTCAATTCCTTCTGATCAAATAAATATTTCAAACTCTTGTGATCACTAAAAACTTCAAATCTCGCACCATAAAGATAATGTCTCCAAATTTTCAAAACAAACACCACGGCCGCTAACTCCAAATCATGTGTAGGGTAGTTCTTCTCATGCACTCTCAATTGTCTCGAAGCATAAGCCACAACTTTCCCATCTTGCATTAAAACACCACCTAAACCGGACAAGGAAGCATCACAATAAACCACAAACGATTCCGTCGGATCTGGAAAAATCAAAACCGGCGCTGTCAACCTTCTCTTTAGCCCCACGAAACTCTTCTCACAATCAATATCCCAAACAAAAGTCTTTCCCTTACAAGTCAATTGAGTCAACGGAAGTGCCATCTTCGAAAATCCTTCAATAAACCTCCGATAATAACCGGCTAATCCCAAAAAGCTTCGAATCTCCGTAACTGACTTAGGAGCTTCCCACTGCATTACCGTGTCAATCTTGGATGGATCAACACTAATACCATTACCAGAAATAACATGCCCAAGAAAACTCACTTCCGATAACCAAAACTCGCACTTCGACAACTTAGCATATAATTGCTTCTCTTTCAAAATCTGCAACACAACTCTCAAATGCTCTACATGCTCTTCTTGAGACTTAGAGTAAATCAAAATGTCGGCGATGAACACAACCACAAAACGATCCAACTGATCATGAAAAATATGATTCATGTATTCCATAAACACACCTGGCGCATTTGAAACTCCGAATGGCATCACGAAAAATTCATAATGACCATACCGT
Source organism: Lathyrus sativus (assembly GCA_963859935.3). Classification (NCBI taxonomy): domain Eukaryota; kingdom Viridiplantae; phylum Streptophyta; class Magnoliopsida; order Fabales; family Fabaceae; genus Lathyrus; species Lathyrus sativus. The sequence goes on from OZ012738.1 coordinate 84,501,050, forward strand.
GTCCTAAAAGCCGTCTTTTGAATATCTTCTTCTTTAACACGAATTTGGGGATAACCTGACCTCAAATCAATCTTACTAAAAACACGGGCACCAACCAATTGGTCCATCAAATCATCAATTCTAGGAAGCAAATACTTGTTCTTAATAGTTACCTTGTTCAACTGCCGATAATCAATACACAACCGCATACTCCCATCTTTCTTCTTTACTAACAATACCGGTGTACCCCAAGGAGAAACACTCGGTATGACAAACCTCTTTTCCAACAAATCATTCAACTGTTTCTTCAACTCTACCAACTCCGATGCCGACATACGATACGGTGCCATCGAAATCGGTCTAGTACCCAGAACTAGGTCAATCGAAAACTTGACTTCTCTTTCCGGCGGTACGTCCGCAATGTCCTCAGGAAATACATCTGGAAAGTCGCACACCACTGGAACCATATCCAGTTCAACCTTACTCTCTACCGACAACGATGCAAACAGACAGAACACTTGAGCTTCATCCGCCAAAAGTTTCTTCAACTCTTTAGTGGATAGAAAACTCTCTTCCTCATCATCTTCCACAGAAGGAAACCTTACCAACTTGTGATAACAATCAATACGGACTCTATTATACTGCAACCAATTCATACCCAAGATCACATCTAATCCTTCTAACGGCAAACACACCAAGTCCATAATGAAGTCTTTACCATACATGGTCAAAGGATAACTTAAACATACCAAAGACGTAGTTACCGACCCCGAAGCGGGTGTCTCAATAACCATATCACCACCACAAGAAGATAAACACAAATCCAAACGCTTAGCATACTCAAAAGAAATGAACGAATGAGTCACTCCGGTATCAATAATAGCAACTAAAGGCATATTATTAATAAAGCATGTACCTTTAATCAAATGATCTGCATTAGTAGTGTCTGCACCGGCTAATACAAGTACCTTCCCACTTGTTGGAGCCTGCTTTGGCTTAGTACACTTTGTACTAATATGACAAACTTCCCCACAGTTGTAACACTTCACCACGTTCCTTCTACAATCAATTGTAGCATGACCGATACCTCCACAGTTAGCACACTTCGCTCCACCCTTCTTACACTCAAAAGATTTGTGCCCCACTTCACCGCACCTATAGCACTTATTGGGACCAAAACTTCCACCTCCGAACCTCTTAACAAAGTTTTCCCTATGCTTGCCTTTATCAGAAGGAGTCACATAAGGTCCACTCCTTACCGGTTGTTTTCCTCTTTTCTCATTCAAACTCTTATAGTGAGTAGAACGAGCTTTACTATCCTCTTCAAAAATTCTACAGCATTCGGTCAAGTCCGAAAACCTTCTAATCCTCTGATAACTCACCGCTTGCTTGATCTCAGAACACAAGTCGTTCTCATACTTAACGCACTTGGAAAATTCCGTCGTCACCGCATCATAGTGAGGATGAAACTTCACCAACTCTGTGAACTTAGCCGTGTAGTCTATCACGGACATATTGCCTTGTTTCAATTCCAGGAACTCCATCTCCTTCTTTCCCTTCACACTCTCAAGATAATACTTTCTCAAAAATAACAATAAGGTTACACAACCGTTCAACCAACAAACAACTAGACAGACACAACTGACTCAACACTGGCTCTGATACCACTTAATGTTACACCCCCTTTCTATACCCCCAAATAAACACAATTAATCATTTAGGCACGTAATCAATATATCATCAGAGTATAACTACAATCACGGTATAAAAGAGGCATGCCACATTATACAAAAATTCAACATGTACAATACCTGCTCAACAGATATGCAACAACGGGGCAACACCCACAAGGAAAAATATTTAGAACATAGGCGGAAACATCTAAATATTTCATAACCTCCAAAACATGTAATCACATACATATACATCATTCAAGTTGATTTACAACATCATCGATATAAACAATATTCATCCAGCATGTTTCATCAACATTCATCAGCAGATACAAACATAGATGTATCACAAAAGAATCAAAATAATCCCTAGCTACCCGGTGCTACATATCAGAGCCGACCGACCCTAAAAGAATGAAGCCACGCTTCACAAAGACTCCAGCAATCTAATCTGCAATGCCTCATAGAGCATTATAAAACAGCAGAAGGGTGAGAAATGATATCATAATATATATATATATATATATATATATATATATATATATATATATATATATATATATATATATATATATATATATATATATATATATATATATATATATATATATATATATATATATATATATATATATATATATATATATATATATATATATATATATATATATATATATATATATATATATATATATATATATATATATATATATATACACACACACACACACACACACATAACGTCCAATGACGTCTTTCGCGTTCTCACCGCAACTCATCCCACTACACCGTACATCGCAATGTATTCACAATTAACTATTTACAAATAGAGCACCAAGCATATACAATATGCATCAACAATATTTATATCAATTCATAAACATACACACATATACATATATATTCACACATACATGTATCTTCAAGCCTTCCATTCATGCCAATTATCAACAATTTACATAAACATCTACATTCATGTTTATTCACCATACATCATGCACAGATGTCAACATGCAACTCATAGAGACCGACACGCGACTCTATGCAGATGCAAATGCGGTACCGACTCATTTGAGCAGGTTCAATTGAAGGACCAAAAATAACCATCGCTCACACCCCACATGGGCACACGAGGTTCTGCAGATTCTACGCGGAATGAAATATAACCATCATAATATACGAGGTTCTGCAAATCCATCAAGGCATCAATAAATAACCATCGCTCACACCCCACAAGGGCACACGAGGTTCTGCAGATTCTACGCGGAATGAAATATAACCATCATAATATACGAGGTTCTGCAAATCCATCAAGGCATCAATAAATAACCATCGCTCACACCCCACAAGGGCACACGAGGTTCTGCAGATTCTACGCGGAATGAAATATAACCATCATAATATACGAGGTTCTGCAAATCCATCAAGGCATCAATAAATAACCATCGCTCACACTCCACAAGGGCACACGAGGTTCTGCAGATTCACCGAGGAATCAATAAATAACCATCGCTCACACCCCACAAGGGCACACGAGGTTCTGCAGATTCACCGAGGAATCAATCAACACCAGAATGCATACCATGATGCTTCACATGCAACATGACTCATGACACTCTTGAAATGCACACATGTTTACAAACATACTCATGCATTCATCACATTCGTCGCATATATTCATTATGCATTCAAAATATATGTATCACAAAGCATATATATATATATATTCATCATCCATTCAAACCAATTTCTTACATGGTTCACATTCACAATCAATCTCGCTATGCATTTCTATTCAATTCAAGTAAATGCACAAAATTGCCAAACGGTCACATTTCACACTTCACAAATCACAAACTAGGATTCACACCATACGGCTATCCATAGCATAGATAACAGCATATAATTAGTCATCTCAGATAAGGAATGATCACAATCAAACCACAAAACCAACCCACGGATAGGAAACACAAGAAAATAAAACATGCTGTCAAGTTCGCTAACCTTCGCCTGGCGATGCCCCCAGCGAATGCTCGCTGCCATTCGCCTGGCAAACTCGCTGGCGAAGCCAAACAAAAGCTACTGCCATAGGTTCGCTGCCACGTTCGCTGGGATTCGTCGGGCGAACCCCTTCGTTACCACCTTCTCCTGGCGAACATGCCAGCGAAGACTGATCTTGGCCACTGCCATAGGTTCGCTGCCCACTCGCTGGGCTTCGCCTGGCGAAGCTTCGCTACCACTCGCATGGCGAATGCTGGCGAACACTGGCGAACCTGCGAAACCAGAAAATTCCAACTGTTCCAAAACCACCAAAACCTCAAAAATCGACCGATTAAATCCAAATCAGTCCCAGTAGCATAGCCCACTCATCCCCCGACTAAACTACACCATCTATTCCTGATCCTAACCGATAAAACTCAGTTTCTACCGATTAAACCAACTTCTGACCTAGAAATGGAAACATAGAAAACAATCCAACAAATCCAATCTAGCACATACATGATTACATACAGTATCGAGATGATAAAACTTCTCACCCTTACCTGATTAATCGCAAGCTAAGGTTGATTCTTGATGATTCTAGGTTTTGTTCCACTTTCTCTTCTTTTCTCTCCTCCTCTTTTCTTTCTCTTGTTTTCTTCTTAATGTTTCTATCTTTCTCTTTTCTCTCTATATCACATATTCTATTTTCTTTCCTCCCAAACTCTTTCCACACACTTATCAATTAATTCTCACAAAATATCCACTTAATATTATCACTAATGCCCAAAATACCCTCCAACCTATTTTTACCCGAAACTCTCAAAGTCGGCAAAAATAGCTCAATATGTAAACATAACATATTATCACACAAATTCCACATAAGTAAAATAATTACTTAAATAAATCAAATAAGGACTCAATAAAAATGGCAATTCAGAATCGGGGCGTTACAGTCACACCCGAAGTCACAATATCAGGCTACTTCCAGAGTTCTAGAACTTCTTCATATGGACTTAATGAGGCCAATGCATGTTGAAAGTCTTTGTGGAAAAAGGTATGTCTATGTGGTAGTTGATGATTTTTCAATATTTACTTGGGTGAACCTTATCAAGAAAAAAGCACACACTTTTGATGTTTTTAAAGACCTTTGTCAATATCTTCAAAGAGAGAAGGAAAGTGTTATTGTTAGGATCAGAAGTGACCATAACAAGGAATTTGAAAATGCCAAATTTTCTGAGTTTTTCTCTTCTGAAGGAATTGGACATGAATTCTCATCACCCATCACTCCTCAACAATATATAGTAGTAAAACATAATAATAGAACTTTATAAGAATCGGGTATAGTCATGCTTCATGCAAAAAATCTTCCTTATCGTTTTTGGGATGAAGCTATGAACATTGCATGTTACATTCATAACCTAGCACTCTGAGTGTTGGTACATCTTCTATACTATATGAATTATGGACAGGGAAGAAACCTAATGTTAAATATTTTCATGGGTTTGTGAGTAAATGCTACATTCTGGTTGATCGTGAACAGAGGAGAAAGATGGATCCCAAAAGTGATGAAGGGATATTTCTTGCTTACTCTACATGTAACACCCTTTTCTACCCCACAAATAAATGGCACAATATTCACATATATCAGAGTAAAATGTTAAACTCAATAAAAATCACCTCAAAGGGCGTACATTTCTCAATAAATCAAAAGTAGGTCAAGGCTCTGTAAACAACGGGTTTTCCCAAAGGATATAAAAAATTGCAGCGGAACTCAAAAAGGCATAATCCAAAGTTTTCCTTATACGGAAACATAATCAAAATAACCAAATCAAATAAATCATGATTTAACTCAAAGAACCCAACCCGATGTTACACTATCAGAGCAAGACCCTCTATGTTAACCAAAAGGCCAACAACTCAAAACTCCAAAAAATATCCTCGACGAAGTCCACATCTAAACTTGGTCATCTACACGTTACCCACGTGGAGGCAACATTCAAACAGGCAAGGTGAGTAAAGCGATTCATAATAATCAGTGTAGCAAATCAATATATAAAATGGCGTCATTTTCATATTCAATATCATCATATTCATCAATGGACATCAAAGGTCACAACATCATAAATTACTCAAGATCATCTCATAAATGAAAATGCACAAGACTCAATGCATGTGGTACCAATCATCACAGCTCGATGGACACTAGGTCATCAACCCTCCATAGATCCACATCAATAGGATCAATTCTACTCGAGAACCAGAGCACATAAAAATACCTCACATCCGCATAATGGGATTGAAGCCAAAGAAATCAAGGTCCTGAACCGAAGTCCGGATGCACATGAATGCATGATGCACACGTCAATAATCATCCTCATAATAACAACATAGGTGCATCATCATTCATCATAATCATCATCATCAAAATGATGTCATCATAGAATCATCAAAAACATCATGGAATCAACATCATAAATCATCACAATTACTCATGGAAATTCGTTATACAGTCATGTATTAATCGCATAGGACTTACAACTATACTCATAGTAACTCATTATACATTCATTTAATCACATAGAAATTACAGTTACCCTCATGGTAATTCATCAGGGAAATCACAACATCAAAACATCAAGACATATCACTGAACCAGAGCATGATTCATTAATAGAACATATACACAATTGACTTCTCAAACATAATTATATATAAAAATATTGGGAACCTAATTCCCTCATCCATACTATGTTATAGCCCTGTTCATTAGCTTTCCAACACTTCAAACAGTTCTTCATTTGGATTAACGCTTAAAAAGTTATGATCGAAACCGTTTCTTGCGTTTTCTACCTATGAGTCGACTCAAAGGTCGACGCACTGAGCTATGAGTCGACGCATACTGTTAAAATTTCCATAATTTTGCACTCGGGTGACCTCAGGTCGACCCAGGGGTTCTAGCGGTCGACTCATACTGTTCCGAACCCCATAAATCACTTTCTTTAAGAGCACCTCCACCCCAGATTATCACTCAAAAGTCTATACCACTAACCCCCATCACCCTAGATCCGATTTTATATCAAAATAACACATTAAAACTCAATTAGGCTACGTTTTACTCATGGAATAACAACAATTAATCATAATTTCATTACAACTACACCACGGTCATTAGAGTTCTCACTATCCAATTTCCCTATAGGATTAAACAAATGTCAAACCAGAGTTTTTGGCCACGAATGCCTAATTTCCCTTAACCCAAATAAATCCCTATGGTTAAAATCTCAATAATAGATTTAGGCCATGAAGGCCAAATTCCCTTTATCTCATAATCAGCCTCAAAAACCTTCAAACCCTTAAATCGATCTTAAATACATTGAACTTATACATTGAAAACAATGAAGGTAATACTCCCCATACCTTAATTGCCGACTCTAAGCCTTCTCAAAACTTTCAGAAAACCTTTCGAAGCTTTTGCCTCAATCCTCTTCCTCAGAGCTCTGGCCTCTATTTCTTCTCTTTTCATGGTCTAACAAGAACATATCCTAATTCCCTCAGAAATTCCTTTTTGTTAAACCTAACCTTGAGCCTATAAATTAGGCTTTTCCCATATTATCCTCACTAACTCCTCCTTAATTGTCCAATTTGTCCTTAGTTAATTTATATTTATTTAAATTAATAAAAATAATAATATATTCATATTATATACTATTATTTAAATAAATAACCCAAAACTCCATAATTCCCAATATTCCACAACAACCACCGAAATTACCAAAAATGCGAATATTCTTATTTAAATAAATTAAATAAATATTCCAATAAAATTTGGGGTGTTACACTACAAACAACAGAGCTGACCGAGTATTTAACTCCAGAACCAAGGTCATGATGGAATCTATTAATGTTGTGGTTGATGATTCAATTATTGTGAAAGGGACTGATGTCAAAGAAGATGTTGGAACATCATATCAGCAGACTGATGCTTCAGAAAATATGGAAGACATCATTAAGCCAACAAGGACTGAACCAGATATCCCTCAAGCCAACAAAGGTCCCTATACTAGGATTCAGAAACATCATCCATAGGAAATTATTATTAGAAATATTAATGAAGGGATCACCACTAAATCCAGAGATGTTATATCCAATTCTTGTTTTGTCTCAAAATTTGAACCAAAAAAATGTGAAGGAGGCATTGGCTGATGAATTCTGGATCAATGTTATGAAATAAGAACTAGGCCAATTCAAAAGGAGTGAAGTGTGGGACTTGGCACCCAGGCTTGAAGGGATGAATGTATAGGCACAAAATGGATTTATAAGAACAAATATGGTGAAAATGGAATTGTGACCAGAAACAAGGCTAGGCTTGTTGCTCAAGGATACACTCAAATTGAAGGGGTTGATTTTGATGAGACTTTTGCACCTATTGCACGTCTTGAATCTATAAGGTTGCTCTTAGGAGTGACATGTATGCTAAAACTCAAGCTATTTTAGATGGATGTGAAAAATGCCTTATTGAATGGGTACTTGAATGAAGAAGTGCATGTTGAACAAACCAAGGGGTTCATAGATCCTACTTTTCCAAATCATGTTTACAAACTAAGGAAATTTCTCTATGGATTGAAGCAAGCACCTAGAGTGTGGTATGAAAGGTTAACCGAGTTTCTTGTCAACAATGGCTACAGGGAAGGAGGAACATGCAAGACCTTGTTTGTTAAAGAAGAACATGGTAAACTCATGATAGCTCAAATATATGTTGATGGCATTGTGTTTGGAGGGATGTCAAATCAGATGGTCCAATATTTTATCAAGCAGATGCAATCTGAATTTGAGATGAGTCTTGTTGGTGAACTAACTTATATTCTTGGTCTTCAAGTTAAACAAATGGATGATACTATATTCATTTCTAAGAAAAAGTATGCTAAGAATATAGTAAAGAAGTTTGGCTTATAAAATGCTAGTCACAAAAGGACACCTACTGCAACACACTTGAAATTAACTAAGGATGAAAAAGGTGTTGATGTGGATCAAATCTTATACAGGAGTATGATTGGTAGTCTGTTGTATCTTACAGCTAGTAGACCAGACATCACTTTTGCTGCAGGAGTTTATGCTAGATATCAGGATAAGCCTAAAATGAGCCACATTACTCAAGTAAAGAGGATCTTGAAAAATATCACTGGTACTATTGATTATGGAATGATGCATTTTCATTGTCCAAATTCCATGCTTGTAGGCTATTGTGATGCAGACTGCTCAGGTAGTGTTGATGATAGAAAAAGTATTTCTGGAGAATGTTTCTTCTTGAGAAATAATATTATCTCTTCTAGTTACATGTAAATTTGGTAAGACAGGAAATTTAAAAGTAGTACAAGTTTTATTAAGTAAATTTGTTTGTTGAGTTGGTTTAGAAGGTGAAAGTGACTAATGTGAAAGAAGCTTATTAACTAATATGTATCTTTGAACTATTTCTTTTTATTAGGCCTTTGTAATATTTTGATAGATTCTTCATCTAAGGAGGATTCCGAAATGTCCATATGAAACATTGATACAACTCTTGAAGCCGAAAAACATTAAATCTCAACATTGTAATTTTTTGTCCAATATAAAAAAATATTTTAACCAAATAATTTACATAAAGATGAAGTAATCAACAAAGCCAAATGATTGAGATTAGTACTAACAACTATGTTACATAAAATAGGGTTGGGCCAATTCTAATTTAAAAGATGGGTCCAATTTAAAAAATAATAATTAAAATAATTAAAAATAACTTATAAAAATATAATTATATATTAATTAAAAATAAAATAAATTATAAATATTTTAACTTTGATCCATCTCATTTTTTTTGTATTGAGTTCTTATCATAGCATTTCTTTTATTTTAATGAATTTTATTATAAATATTTTTATGTCTATTAATATTAATTAAAAAAATTGCACGTATAAAATTTTGGGGCCCTGTGCGTATAGCTTGTTGCTCTCGCACAGGGCCGACCCTGCATAAAGAACACTTCTAATTTCATTAGTATCAACTATTACTACATGTCTCATAAACTCATCTAACTGCTTCTTAACAATCTCTCTTTGGTATTTGCATAGAAACATGTAATGTAATGTATTAGTATCAGAGCAGGTCGGTCCGTTTATGCAGACTTTTATAATATTATTTATTTCCTAGTATACGACAAGTGTGTGAAACACGGTGCCTATTTGTTTTTCTTACTGCTAACTTGTAGTAGCGGGATTGAAATAAGTGGGAGAGAAGCTTCTACTTCTTTAAGAGGTTTTAGGTGTGGAGAGTTGGTTCGTCATATCTGACTCTATTTTCTTAAGGTAATTTTCGAGGACAAAAATTCTTTAAGTGGAGGAGTATTGTAACTTCCCGATTTTTTTTTTCGTTTAATTATTTAATTAAGTTAATTTATGTATTTGAGTGATTTAGCGTGGTTATATGATTTTATATATTGATTTAAATTGAATATTACTTTATATGTGTGTGTGGTGTAGTGAGGTGGTTGGGAAGAATAGGGTAGTATGGTGATAGTGTAGAAGTGGTAGAATAATTAAAACAATAGAGTTTTAATTATTAAATAAAATAATATGAGTAGTAACATTTTTACTTAATTTAATTATTTTGTTATTAGAGATAAAAAAAAGAATATAGTAGTTAAATATTAGAGAAAAGGGGAGTTATTAGAGAAATGACAATGAGGATATTTAGGAAAATAAGTTTAGGATGATAGTATGAATTAAAAACGTTGCGAGCTAATGAGGTAATTAGAAGATATTGTGTAGAAAACCCTACATATATATTCCAAGGAGATTTAGGCTTCATCTAATTATTAGAGAACTTGAGAAAGACACCAGAGGAGAACCCTAGAGCTAGAAGAGGAAAGGAATATCATAGGAGAAGAGCTTGTTTGAGAAATTCTAAGGTACGGAGGAGAATAACTTTTAATAAGGCTTATGCATGAAGAGTGGGGTATAAGAGTCCTTAACCTGCAATAGGATATTGAGGTTTGATTTGATTATGTAAATTGTTATTGATTTGATGATATGTGTTACGATTGTTGGTGAAATTTGTGTATTTTAATTAATGATAATTTATGTTTTTATGTCCTAATATGTTTTCACCATTGTTGGGGTTTTGGAGCTTTGGGGATAAATGTAAAAATATGAAAATACATGATTTTGTCAATGTCAATATGTGATAAATTGTGAGTTTGTGGTTTTAATCATTGGATAATTGTTGTATGTCAAATTCTGAGATTGAGGTTTTTTACGAAAACGAAATTGTAGGTCTGAAGAGGCTTCTATGGTAGAAAATGAAGAAAATAAATTATGGGTATTTACCTGCGGATTTTGGAATTTAGGGGTGAGCTGGGTATAGGGAAAAACCCAGTTCTAGGTGACGTTCGTCAATCCTCATGACTTCTACTATGCCTAACGAAAAATATCATAACTTGACGTAGTTCCATTTGGGGCGCGCTTCGAAGCATTAGAAAGCTAGCGCATAGTACCATCTCATGGAGATGCCTTAAGAGGTTCAATGTGCACTTAATGACGTGAATATACTATTTTACTTTATGTGTAATATCAGTAGTTGTGTTTCTAGCTATTGAGCTGGGTTTTATGTGTTGGGTTGACGTGCGATTCATGTTAACTGCTGTCGGGCATGTTTTGGGTGACTTAAATTAACTAATTGTATGACTACATTGGGTTGTTGAGTGTTAATAATTGATTTAGAAAAATTAGTTAATTGTTATAATTAAGTTGATAATGTTATTGGATGTTGTTAAGTGAATAACAAAAGATGATGTTTTGCATGCATAAATTCGGTTGTATATGGTGTATGAATAATTGAGTTGTGTGATGCTTGTATGTGAATATGCATAATTATTATGGTGGTGGTAGCTTGAAGGGGGATCTACGATGTTGTATGTTATTTATGTTTTGATGTTGTTTATGGAATAATGCATGATTAATTGTTGTGATCATTATGTTTACACAATGAGTTGATTAAATTGACGTGTTATTCGGAATATAATTATATTGAGATGAATTATTAGCATGTTTGTGTTGCACTATTGATTGATAGTGTGCATTTTGTGATTTTAATGCGATGTAATCTAGAGAGTGGATTACTATAGTTATCAAAGCATTATGTTAGGTACATAAGAGGGGTCTTAACACATTGGTTTAATGATATGATCATGCGTCATACGAGTTCTGTCAAGTGGCATGTCTGCTAGTTCATAAGAGGGGACTAATGGCTTATCCCAAACTAAGAAGAGGGGGATCATGGATTCAGAAGAGAGGACCCGGTTCTAGAGAGAACTAAATATTGAGCTGGTACCACATGCATATGCATAGAGTTGTATAGTCAAGTTGTATTACTTAATGAGTTATATGTATAATTGTTGAGTTGTAATTGATTGATGAATTTGGATGTGAGATTGTGGTGATATATCCTGTGAATGATATTGTGTAGAGTATGTTGTGTAGATATCCTACCTTGAAGTATATGGCTATTATCATTGTTTGTGATTCCTCACCCATTTGTTGTTGTGGTTGTCATTGTTGTTGTTGTGGTATGTGCACTTATTCAAAGTACAAATAAACAGGTAACTGAGTAGCAGCTTAGATTGGAGGATGACATGAGATTGTTTCTTCTTCTTTTTCTGCGTTTAGTTTATGTAATCTCATGGTTGATGTTTTGAGGTTTTTGGAGAGATTGAATTTATGATTTTGTTTATGTTATAAAGTCTTTGAAATTAAATGATTTATTGATTGCATGCTTTGTTGATGAGAAATTATGCTACGATGATACCCTAAGTGAAGGTGTTAATTATTATTTTTATTTGATTAAGTGTTATAGGGCATGTATATTCTGAAAAGAGAGTGTGTGACATCCTATTTGTTTGTATGAATACTCTGACTCTTTGTATATTTATGCACGAGGAAAATAGGATGTTACGTAAACATGTAATGTAACGTAGTAAAATAGAAAATGAAAGCCAAAATCAATTTTAGATGCAGTTAGTGGTGTGGTCGTTGTGTGTTTGTGTGATTGCGTGTGTACTAGTTGTAATTAATGTCCAAAAGTACCTGAGGCATGGAGAATCAAGGGTACAAGAAGTATTAGGCCAAACCACTATTACTAAAAAAAAGAGTTGAAATAAGAAAATAAAGTATAACACAAAGCCAAATCATCCTAGAAAAAGAAAGAAGAAATCAATTAAAGATAACACCGGATATTAAGGACAATTGGTTATATATAAACCTCAAAGAACCACCATTAAAAAAAATTGACACTAGAAATCACCCATAAAACTTCCACAAAGAATTCAGAAAAGACTTTCGAACCATTATTAACTCTGGCAGAGAACATGTTTACCAAGCCAGTTAGAAAGAGTAGAAGAGGAAGTCACAAACCTGACTAGGTACCATTTCCAAGCCAATAGGATGTTCTTACATTCAACCTCATTCACAAATATAAACCTACTTCTAAATACCACATCATTATGCGGTTTCCACAGGAAACCACCTCTAATTCTAGGAACCTCACAAAAAAAACAACTCAAAAAGAGAAAGGTCACCAAGAAAACTAAACACCACCGTAACTATCAAAATATTATGTACCACAAAACGTTTTTCAATTCATAGGTAACAAACAAATGGGAAACCAACTCATCTACACCAACACATATCCAATATATCACTCCCTCATCATCTACAATAACCTTCTGGTTAAAAAGATTTAGCTTGGTAGGGATCTTTTCCTGCTGACGCTGATAAGAAAACACAACTACTTCAGTAGGATCCCAACTAGCCTAAATGTGTGGTAAAATGAGATCCACTCTCGTAGAGAACGAGGTAGAAACACAAGTATCATCACCAAAAAGACGTGTCAAAACTATGCTCTAGTCTTCTACAAATTTCATCCATAAACTAGTCAGAAGCATTATTAGCTTTAGAACCTAAGTAAGAGACCACCTTCCACCAGGGTGAAGCTAATCAGAGACTAGAGGACCTTTCTCCATTCAAAAAGGAAATCATAATGCCCACGTATCTAATAGATAATATATCCCTACAACCTTGGTATATTGGAATAAGAATCTCTAATGCTACTTACCTAACAAAGATAAGTTAACTAGATGAAGACCCTGGACCCAAGATAATTCTTATGTTTACAAACCTCAAACCATCAAATCTAAAGAATCTTATGTTAGATTAATTATTTAATTAATTAATGATTAATTATGTCAATTCATATTTGATTAATTAAATAATTAATCTAACAATCTCCCACTTGGATGACAATAATTAATTATTAAAAATATTGATTTTAATATTATAATATCAATAATGGTCAAAACATTAATCAATCAAAAAGAAGTAAATTTCAATGCTACAGAAATTGTATCCAATAGGAAAGAAAAATCATACATGTTAAAACTCACAACTTTATATAAATAATGATGACCTTAGAGTAACATATTTAACTTCAGAGTAATATGTTATAAAGAATGACCCAAGCATATGAAAATGCTATTGATAAACTCTCACTAACCCAAAGTGTCATAAGACTTACTCATGTGTATAAGTCTATGGTTAGGGATTATACTAATGAATTTTCAAATTAAAGATCATAGAATATCCACACAGGTCTAAGAATTATATATAAGGATACTCTATTACAAAAGTAATTATATTTAATCATAAGTACCTTCATAACATAATATCATATTTGATAGAAGTATTGATATTTACTTGTACTTTCATATTATGACCTGACAAATGTGAACTATTGAAAATAGAATAAAACAATATTATTGCATGCTAAAGAATTTTTGTGTCTTTTTAGAATATGATGTTTCCTGAGGTTAAGAGAATAATATACATCTCAGTATACTAGAATAAAACTTCTTAGAACTATTTTATATTTTGAAGTCTTTTTAGAATATGTCATATTTACATTGCGCGTAAGAATATATGACACTATAAAAATAATAATCTAAAGTTTTTCAGATTATATGATTGTGTATACATGTACTCCCACTGATCCAAAATGATAAGGATTTATCAGAGTCCACTAATATTAAATACTTTGATTGAACAATGAGATACTATTTAAAGCAAAACTATACAGAGAAGTGGTTGTATAATATAACATCCTTTCAACCACATATATATATTTTACACGTAAATGGAATATATAGTTATTTAGATAATTTCACATGAAAGAATATGATGGTCATATAAAAGATTAACCATCAACTGAGTGAGATCAAACCCATAATATATGATTATACATAACATTTTAATAACTCACTCAATACTCAAATGCTACAAATATAACTACACACATTTGAGAAATATATTATGTTATACGCAGCGGAAAAATATGAAACTTTAAATTTAACTATTAATGAGAATATAGCAAAAATATTCATAAATTTTATTACTAACATAAGAATATAATATTCTCAAAATAAATCTCTATAAAGTAATAAATTAATGATATTTGTTTCTCAATTTTATACAATTGACACGTTAAATTCTTCCACTTGATAAAGAATAATAATTGAACTAATATTAAGAGTTTTGAAAAAAAATTTAAACAAATATTCAACTATTTTCTATATCACACAATAATCATGTCAAACAACGTCACACCGATAGGGTATGCACGTCACTTACACAATACAAGAAGAATTATAATCCATTTCTAAAAGATATTGAATAAAAATTATTGGATTTAATAAAGTATTACATGTCTTTAAAATAATTTCTTATTTCTCAAATAATACTTTCAATAATATTAAATAAGAAATATAACAATGTATAAATATTATGTCACCAAAAATTCTAATACCGATAGGATACTCGAACTGTAATTTATATAATCATAAATTATAAATACATTGAATAAAACGAATTATATTAATAACAATATACCGATAGGGTATAACTATTATCAATACTAGCGTTCAGACGGTCACTCCCGTGCCCGTTTGTCCGCTTTTTTTAATGTGCACAACATAGAAAAATAAACGTGTGTATATTTTGTATGAATTTTTTATCATACTTAAGATTAATTAAATGCATTTGTTTTTAGATATCCTCAAGCGGTCTTAAAATCAGGATGATAAATGTATATATACTAAAAATATTTTAGTGAACTAACTATACATTAATGCTACTATTATTTTAAACATGCCGAATTAAATAAAATTTAGATTAAAAAATATGTTGTCTAAACATGCTAATAATATTATTACATTTTGAAAATGATAAACAAAGTTATTCTAAATTATATTAAATAATCGAAGAATACAAAATACTATTTATACTGTGTAATCAATAACGTTGTTTAAGAGGAAGACCGAACATAAAATCTTTATCTTGAGAATTTTCTCTCTCCCTGCAATTGTTTTCCGTAGTAAAGAAAAAATATAAGACTCTCACATTAGAATTGCTTTAGAGAAAAATATAGTGAAAGTAATAGTAATTAACTAGTGTAATATATTATTTTTCTATCTTGTTGTTGCACCCTAAAATTTGACCAACCTTTTCTTTCTAATTTGGCTTATGTTTCATTTCATTTATCATTTGCATTTGCGTAGCATTGGTTCTAACAGGGGATCAAGAGGTTTTCTTTATCATTCAAGAGGAGAACTTATTTTTTCAAGCTCAAGCAAGGGTATCATTTATAAGTATACAAGAGTTCATTACCATCAGATGTGGGTTTCAAAGCTCTTTGAGAGGAGGAAGTTTGTGTATGTGTGTCACCTCCTACCTTGAGGATCATCAGAGGGTCACTTAAGGTTCATGAGGTCATCTATTTGGATAAGGCATGGTTCAAAATATAAATTTTTATCTTGAGAGGTCTTTATGGAGTTGGTATGGTCATACATTTTATCAGCAATAGCCTCAGTCAAAAGATATGGTGCTAGGGTTTCACCTAGTCAACCGGAGTCAACTATGGACTGGAGAGGACTCAAAACTTGGTTCTTGACCATTGAAGACATGAAAATTAATATTTAAGCATCTAGGATGTAATGTTGAGATCAAATCAAGGAGATTCAAGAGTTCAAGGAGTTACTGAATTAGGGTTTCAGTTGATTTCAGTGTAAAATCCTCTTCTTTGGTGCCTAACTTCGAGGACAATTTTCACTATGATGCAAGCTCAATCTCATTTTCCAACAAACATGAGAATTGTTCATCATCTTTAAAGCTTCATATTGAGTACAAGAACTCATCCATTGAGTTTGTACATCTCAAGTTATGATGTTAACAAGTTGGTGTCATCAGTTGAAGAGAATTTTGAGGTATTCAAAGTCAACTCACTTCCAAGGCAATTTTCACATGGAAATAAGCTTCTACTCACTTTCAAGTGAATATGAAAGTTGTTCTTCATGATCTTAGATTTCCAAAAAGTCCTATAAGTCCTCATTCTCATGTGTACATCTCAAGTTATGGTCTTCACAATGCAAGGGTGTTTTGGGAAACTTCATTATAGGTCATTTTCTTCAATGACCAATTCCATGAACTTCAAGGCCTCAAATTCAATTTTGTGCCACATGAAAGTTGTGTCACATTGCCTTAGCTTCATCATGAACTTTATTTCCATGGCATTTGATGAGTTGTATGATCATTTGAACCATGTTAAAGGTGAAAATTTGATTTTTGGACAAGATTTGGATACCTTCAATTACAAGTCACCATTTGAACTCATTTTTGAACATTTTCACACCAATACATGACCATGATGTCAATTACCTCATTTGTGCCAACATGAGATGATGATATAGGTCATTTTTCAAATTTTCCATACCTAAAAAAGTTTTGGTACAAACTTTGCACAACTTCATTTTCAATGACTCAAATCTATACCATTCATTTCTACACACTCCAAATACCCAATTGGTGACCCAAAAGGAATGAGAAGCATGTTGTACCCGTGTGTGTGTGTGAGGTAAGATTTTTGGCAAAAATTTCAAATCACATTATTGAGGTATTATGGGCCTGCATGGTTGTCACAAACCCACCATATTTAAGCCAAATAGTTGCCCTAATTGATGAGAGTTGGCCTGCTGCGTGAGAGAAGAGAGAACCACTTCAAATTTCACTAAAGTTTACCTTCTTCGAATCTGGTTTCTCCTTGGAGATTTCTTCAAGTGTTGGCTTAAATCTTCATCACAAAGGATCAAGGAAGAGGATAGAGGTGTTAAACTGAAGCTTGCCTAAGGTTTCAAGGGTCAACGAAACCACTCTGTTTGGTAAATTTCTCAACTCTAGAACTCTCATTCTAGGCACATTTATAGGTTCTTTATTGGTGCATCTGAAGCCCTACAACTTGTAGGCAATGGCTGGATCATTTATATGCTTGTTTGATGCATTTTCAGAATGTGTAGCACAAATTTCGTGTCATGATTTCACATGGTTTTAAGAACCTTTTTTGAAAATGGATATTGGATTCATGTTCTACATGATTAGGGCTTTCGATTGGTACTAGAATCTGGCATTTTTATGGAGTTTTTTATCTCTGAGCTCCGACGAGCTGGCCGGAGAAGACGACCGGAGTCCTAGCTTCGGCGTCTTGTTAATGTTCAGATGAAAGCTAAGTTGGGAAGGGTTGGACTTGTTGACTTGTGATGTGTCATGTGTTTTGTGGTTTTGACTTTGCCAATAAGTCCATTTGACCCTGACTGGATTAATGAAATGCAGAGTTTCATTTAGTCTGATGGCTTTTGGGATCTGGGCTTTGACAAATTAATTTTTACACCGCCTTGTTGGGAGGCCCATGCATGCATTGCTTTGTTTTCAGTTCAAATTGATTTACTGAGGCCCATGCATGCATTGCTTTGTTTTCAGTTCAAATTGATCCAAATCATAACCAAATTGATTTTTGCATTTTATTTTATTTTTGCATTTTCATTTTAATTGTTTTAAAATAGTTTTATAATTATAAAAAATACCCAAAAAATGTTTTCTGTTATTTCATTATGTTATTTAATTTTTCAACATTTTTATTTTATTTTTCCATTTATTTTAATATTTTTAATAGAATTATTAATTGGATTGGTTTTATGGTTCATACATAGATTTGAAATTGATCATTTGCCCTCATTCTAAATCCCCTATGACCAATTCTCCTCCCTCACTTAGGTGATGGATTAAGGAAGTTTTGAGGGGTGATTTGAGGTGTATATGATTATTTTTCGTTTGGTTTCAATTTCCTTTTTATTGACCCTCGACACACACTCGATAAAGTGGAACACCGTGTATTCTTGGATCTTTTTGGTGGTGCTTTGAGTTGAATTTGATCATGAGGTTATGCACTCTGTTTGGCACTTGATCAAGCTTACCTTGAGTATTTTATTTGATATTTATTGAGGTCTACTTCTATTTTTAATGGATTTTTCAAATTCAAGTCATTTTAAGGGTGTTTACACATACTAGTCTTAACCTAATCTGGGGGATATGATCATGAGTGATCCCTTGAGCACCTCTTAAGCTTTGTTAGCTCATGTTAACATGCTTGAGGTGCTGCCTTTCTTGTTTTAAGGTCATTTGAATGTGTAACTTGTGTCACAAGTTACCTTTTGATTATGCTTTTCCACTTGTTTTATGTGTTGAGATGGTTGTTTGAACTTTGGTTCTTCAACTTAACATGATCCTTCTTGTGTTTGACTTTTGTTTTGAGCTTGAATTCGGATCATTCCATTTGTGTTTTACTTCTGCCCCATTTGGTTTAATGTTTGTTCATGATGATTTGGTGTTAATGTATACACTTTGAGTTTGTCATGAACATTTGGGCTTGTTTTGCATTGTTGTTTTTGCATTTGTTTTACTTGATCTCTTAGAAGTGTTTGGTTGAGTTGAACATGTGTTGGTGGCTGCCCTATGTTGTACCCAAAAATTTGACCAACCGTTTCTCGCAATTTGGCTTATGTTTCGTTTCATTTGCATTTTGTTGTACAAAATTTGCTCAACCTTTTCTAACTTGGTTTATGTTTCATTTCATCTTCTAGAATTTTGCATTTGCATATTCATTGTTCATTTGTAGGGGATCAAGAGAGGTGTTCATAGAAAGAGAAGGTTACCAAGGGTTTTGATCCAAAGCCAGAGGCTCTAGTCAAGCATGAGTACTCATCAAGTCACCAAAAAGCTGGTCAGAGCTCTTTGTAAAAGAAGCTGAATGTGTGTGGCTTAGCTCCTATCTTAGAGGCATTTTTGAAGATCATCTGAGGATCACAATTTTATAACTATGGATTTGGAATGTTGAGGAAGCTCATTGAGTGCTTTGAGATCCATTGTGGAGCTTATCCAAGTTGTCATATCATGTGCAAGAAGCCACAGTCAAGAGTGGTACATATAGGGTTTTCATCTGGTCAACCCTAAGTCAACTGTAGATTTGAAGGAGATTAAGACTTAATTCTAAGTTATTGTGATCACGGAATGTTGTGTTGAGACATATGAGATGTTATTCCAAGATCCATTCAAGAAGAATCAAGAGTGTGAGAAGTTACTAAATTAGGATTCTTAGTGTAAAATCCCCTGTTTAGTGCCTAACTTCAAGACTACATATCTCAAGATACAAGTGTGATATCATTTGTATGTGGACATGAAACTTGTAGAGCGTGTTCCTATCTTTCTTTTGAGTACTAGAACTCATCCATTGGGTTTGTGGAACTCATGTTATGATGCTGACAAGTTATGGGTCCTCAGAGGAATGTGATTTCAGTAAACAAAAGTCAACCAACTTCCAAGGCATTTTTGACCTAGAATCATGTTTCACCTCAACTTGGAGTGAACATGAAAGTTGTTCCTTATGATCTTAACTTTCCAAAAAGTCCTAGAAGCCATTCATCTGATTTGTAGAACTCAAGTTATGAGGCTTGCAAGGCAGGGGTATTTTGGGAAAGTGAGATTATAGGTCCTTTTCATTATAGGTCTTGTTCATCCACTTGTGCACTTCAAATGAGACTTTTTCCAACATGAAACTTTCTTCAAATAAGATTAATTTCATCATGGAACATTCAATTGGATTGAATTATGCTAGGGTTTGGTGATTAGTGAAGGAAAAATCAAGGAACAGGACTTTTAAAGGGTGAATTGAATTGATTTGGTTTTAATTCCTTTTCATGCCATATTTGTACATATTTTGATTCACAACATCATAAAAAATACAATGCACCAAGAATTTTTTAGTTATGCAAGCTAGAACTCATGGAATTTCAAGTTACTTCAAGTATAAGTCTCACATTCAATTTCAACCATTAGATCAATTCAAGGAGCAATTGTCATCCATCTGATCACTACTCATCACCAGCAATTGACTTGAATCATCTCCAAGGGAATTGGAGCCATTTTAAACGCGTGCTTAAAGTTCCCATTTCCAACTTTGGATTTCTTTAATTCACCATAACTAGTCATTATTGAGCCCCCAAATCATCATGGATCCATAATATAAAAGCTTCTAATGAAGATTACACACTCATTCGGGCATTTTGGTGGAGAATTGAGCAGATTACAGTTGGAATTTTCAAGAACCAAGTGAAAAGTGGAAACTGAAATTCAAGCCAATTCAAGAAAAACTAAGGCAAGCAACATCTTCAGGGAGCTTCATTGATTGTTTCTGCGCAAGTTGGATCAAGATTAAATGCATTAGAAGCCCCAAAGGAGAGGTTCCGTTAGGTATTCTTCTTGCTCAAATTTCTCTCTCAATATGCATCCATTTCACTCCATTTTTGTTGCATATTGAATTCCTACATGTGTAAGCAGATTCTGGATAGGTTAGGGTGATCAATATATCATCAGAGTGGAATTACAATCACGGTATAAAAGAGGCATGCCACATTATACAAAAATTCAACACGTACAACACCTGCTCAACAGATATGCAACAACGGGGTAACACCCACAAGGAAAAATATTTAGAACATAGGCGAAAACATATAAATATTTCATAACCTCCAAAACATGTAATCACATACATATACATCATCCAAGTTGATTTACAACATTATCGATATAAGCAATATTCATCCAGCATGTTTCATCAACATTCATCAGCAGATACAAACATAGACGTATCACAAAAGAATCAAAATAATCCCTAGCTACCCGGTGCTACATATCAGAGCCGATCGACCAATACGAATGAAGCCACGCTTCACAAAAACTCCAGCAATCTAATCTGCAATGCCTCATAGAGCATTATAAAACAGCAGAAGGGTGAGAAACAATATCATAATACATAATGCATATATATATATATATATATATATATATATATATATATATATATATATATATATATATATATATATATATATATATATATATATATATATATATATATATATATATATATATATATATATATATATATATATATATATATATATATATATATATATATATATATATATATATATATATATATATATATATAGACACACACACACACACAACGTTCAATAACGTCTTCCGCGTTCTCACCGCAACTCATCTCACTACACCGTACATCGCAATGTATTCAAAATAAATTATTTACAAATAGAGCACCAAGCATATACAATATGCATCGACAATGTTTATATCAATTCATAAACATACACACATATACATATATATTCACACATACATGTATCTTCAAGCCTTCCATTCACGCCAATTATCAACAATTTACATAAACATCTACATTCATGTTTATTCACCATATATCATGCACAAATGTCAACATGCAACTCATAGAGACCGACACACGACTCTATGTAGATGCAAATGTGGTACCGACTCATTCAGCAGGTTTAATTGAAGAACCAAAAATAACCATCGCTCACACCCCACATGGGCACACGAGGTTCTGCAGATTCTACGCGGAATCAAATATAACCATCGCAACATACGAGGTTCTGAAAATCCACCGAGGGATCAATAAATAACCATCGCTCACAGCCCACAAGGGCACACGCGGTTCTGCAGATTCACCGAGGAATTAATATATAACCATCTCTCAAACCCCACAAGGGCACACGAGGTTCTGCAAATTCACCGAGGAATCAATCAACACAAGAATGCATACCATGATGCTCCACATGCAACATGACTCATGACACTCTTGAAATGCATACATGTTTACAAACATACTCATGCATTCATCACATTCATCGCATATATCCATTATGCATTCAAAATATATGTATCACCAAACATATATATATATATATATATATATATATATATATATATATATATATATATATATATATATATATATATATATATATATATATATATATATATATATATATATATATATATATATATATCTATATATATATATATATATCTATATATATATATATATATATATATATATATATATATATATATATATATATATATATATATATATATATATATATATATATATATATATATATATATATATATATATATATATTCATCACCCATTCAAAACAATTTCATACATGGTTCACATTCACAATCAAACTCACCATGCATTTCTATTCAATTCAAGTAAATGCAGAAAATTGCCAAACGACCACATTTCACAATTCACAAATCACAAACTAGGAATCACGCCATACGGCTACCCACAACGTACATAACAACATATAATTAGTCATCTCAGATAACGAATGATCGCAATCAAGCCACACAACCAACCCACGGATAGGAAACACAAGAAAAGAAAACATGTTGTCAAGTTCGCTAACCTTCGCCTGGCGAAGCCCTCCAGCGAAGGCTCGCTGCCATTCGCCTGGCGAACTCGCTGGTGAAGCCAAACAGAAGCTACTGCCATAGATTCGCTGCCACGTTCGCTGGGATTCGCCTGGAGAACCCCTTCGCTACCACCTTCGCCTGGCGAACATGCCAGCGAAGACTGATCTTGGCCAAGCCATAGGTTCGCTGCCCACTCGCTGGGCTTCACCTGGCGGAGCTTCGCTGCCACTCGCCTGGCGAATGCTGGCGAACCTGCGAAACCAGAAAATCCCAACTGTTCCAAAATCATCAAATCCTCAAAAATCGACTGATTTAATCCAAACCAGTTCTAGTAGTATAGCCCACTCATCACCCGACTAAACTACACCATCTATTCCAGATTCTAACCGATAAAACTCAGTTTCTACCGATTAAACCAACTTCCGACCTAGAAATGGAAACATAGAAAACAATCCAACAAATCCAATCTAGCACATACATGATTACATACATTATCAAGATGATAAAACTTCTCACCCTTACCTAATTAATCGCAAGCTAAGGTTGATTCTTGATGATTCTAGGTTGTCCCACTTTCTCCTCTTTTCTCTCCTCCTCTTTTCTTTCTCTTGTTTTCCTCTTAATGTTTCTATCTTTCTCTTTTCTCTCTATATCACATATTCTATTTTCCTTCCTCCCAAATTCTTTCCACACACTTAACAATTAATTCTCACAAAATATCCACTTAATATTATTACTAATGCCCAAAATACCCTCCAACCTATTTTTACCCGAAACTCTCAAAGTCGGCAAAAATAGCTCAATATGTAAACATAACATATTATCACACAAATTCCACATAAATAAAATAATTACTTAAACAAATCAAATAAGGACTCAATAAAAATGGGAATTCAGAATCGGGGTGTTACAACTCTCTCCCACTTTAGAAATTTTCGTCCTCGAAAATATTACCTGATTCAAACAGCTCTGGATGCGACTCACACATCTTACTCTCCAATTCCCAAGTCATATTGCCTTCCGCAGCACCTCCCCATGCTACTTTCACAAGCGTGATATCCTTGCCTCTTAGCCTCTTAACCTCACGGTCCAAAATCCTAACCGGTAAAATCTCAACTGTAAGATTATCTCTTACCTCAACCTCATCCATAGGAATAACATGTGACGGATCCGAGATATACTTCCGAAGTTGCGAAACATGGAACACATCGTGCAAATTCGAAAGGTTCAGAGGCAACGCCACACGATAAGCCACAACACCAACTTGTGCAGTAATCTGATACGGACCATTGAAACAAGAAGTCAACTTCTTCGACTTCAAAGCACGACCCACACCCGTAACCGGTGTAACCCTAAAAAACACATGGTCGCCTTCTTGAAACTCAAGATCCTTTCTTCTCTTATCATGATAACTCTTTTGCCTACTCTGAGAAACTCTCATCTTTTCCCGAATGAATTTCACCTTCTCCATCGTTTGTTGTACTATCTCCGGCCCAACTACCGACTTCTCTCCAGTTTCATGCCAACACAAAGGTGTTCGACATCTCCGACCATACAAAGCCTCAAATGGTGCCATACCAATAATTGAGTGAAAACTATTGTTGTAGGTGAACTCAATCAATGCCAAATAACCATCCCAAGCACCACCTTGCTCGAGCACACAAGCACGCAACAAATCT
The DNA here is from genome assembly GCA_963859935.3 of Lathyrus sativus. Classification (NCBI taxonomy): domain Eukaryota; kingdom Viridiplantae; phylum Streptophyta; class Magnoliopsida; order Fabales; family Fabaceae; genus Lathyrus; species Lathyrus sativus. The sequence continues at coordinate 84,526,133 of OZ012738.1, forward strand.
TCCAATGATTGAATCGTCCTTTCGGTTTGAGCATCCGTCTGCGGATGGTAAGCCGAACTCAATCTCATCTTAGAACCCAAAGCCTTTTGCAAACTTTCCCAAAATCTCGAAGTAAATCTAGGATCCCTATCCGACACAATACTCTTAGGAACCCCATGTAACTTCACAATCACACCAACATAAATCTCGGCTAACTTCTCCAAAGGATAACTAATATCAATCGAAATAAAGTGAGCAGATTTAGTAAGCTTATCAATAATCACCCAAATAGCATTATGACCTCTTTGCGTATTATGCAACCCTGTAACAAAATCCATCGATATACTATCCCATTTCCACTCTGGAATGTCCAACGGTTGCATCAAACCACTGGGCTTCTGATGTTCCACTTTAGACTTCTGACAAGTCAAGCACGAATACACAAACTGAGCTACATCCCTCTTTAATCTGGACCACTAAAAGATTTTCTTCAAATCTTGATACATCTTATTCGCCCCCGGGTGAATACTTAAGTTACTCCAGTGTCCTTCATCCAATATCATCTTTTTCAACTCTACATCATCGGGAATACAAATACGACCACGAAATCTCAAAACTCCAAAATTATCAACCTTGAAGTCCTCATTCTCATTCATCATCAAATCAACAAACTTCAAATCCAACTTTTGCTTTTCGCACACGGTAGCAAGAAAATCATTCGTAACATACAACATACCAAGTTTCACACTACTCAGCGTCATCTCACAAACCAAACTTAAATCACTAAAACTCTCCAACAATTCCCATTCTCTTACCATCAACGTTGACATATGAACCAACTTTCGACTTAAAGCATCAGCTACCATGTTTGCCTTACCCGGATGGTAATTCAAACCAAAATCATAATCCTTCAAAAACTCTAACCATTTCCTCTGCCTCATGTTCAATTCCTTCTGATCAAATAAATATTTCAAACTCTTGTGATCACTAAAAACTTCAAATCTCGCACCATAAAGATAATGTCTCCAAATTTTCAAAACAAACACCACGACCGCTAACTCCAAATCATGCGTAGGGTAGTTCTTCTCATGCACTCTCAATTGTCTCGAAGCATAAGCCACAACTTTCCCATCTTGCATTAAAACACCGCCTAAACCGGACAAGGAAGCATCACAATAAACCACAAACGATTCCGTCGGATCTGGAAAAATCAAAATCGGCGCCGTTGTCAACCTTTTCTTAAGCTCAACAAAACTCTTCTCACAATCAATATCCCAAACAAAAGCCTTTTCCTTACAAGTTAATTGAGTCAACGGAAGTGCCAACTTCGAAAATCCTTCAATAAACCTCCGATAATAACCGGCTAATCCCAAAAAGCTTCGAATCTCCGTAACTAACTTAGGAGCTTCCCACTGCATTACCGCATCAATCTTGGACGGATCAACACTAATACCATTACCAGAAATAACATGCCCAAGAAAACTCACTTCCGATAACCAAAACTCACACTTCGACAACTTAGCATATAACTGCTTCTCTTTCAAAATCTGCAACACAACTATCAAATGCTCTACATGTTCTTTTTGGGACATAGAGTAAATCAAAATGTCTTTGATGAACACAACCATAAAACGATCCAAATGATCATGAAAAATACGATTCATGTATTCCATAAACACACCTGGCGCATTCGAAACTCCGAATGGCATCACTGAAAATTCATAATGACCATACCGTGTCCTAAAAGTCGTCTTTTGAATATCCTCCTCTTTAACACGAATCTGGTGATAACCTGATCTCAAATCAATCTTGCTAAAAACACGGGCACCAACCAATTGGTCCATCAAATCATCAATTATAGGAAGCGGATGCTTGTTCTTAATAGTTACCTTGTTCAACTGTCGATAATCAATACACAATCGCATACTCCCATCTTTCTTCTTTACTAACAATACCGGTGCACCGCAAGGAGAAACACTCGGCCTGACAAACCTCTTTTCCAACAAATCATTCAATTGTTTCTTCAACTCTACCAACTCTGATGCTGACATACGATACGGTGCCATCGAAATCGGTCCAGTACCCGGAACTAGGTCAATCGAAAACTCGACTTCTCTTTCCGGCGGCACATCCGCAATGTCCTCCGAAAATACTTCTGGAAAGTCGCACACCACCAGAACCATATCCAGTTCAACCTTACTCTCTACCGGCAACGATGCAAACAGACAGAACACTTGAGCTTCATCCGCCAAAAGATTCTTCAACTCTTTAGTAGATAGAAAACTCTCTTCCTCATCCTCCTCCAAAGAAGGAAACTTCACTAACTTGTGATAACAATCAATACGTACTCTATTATACTGCAACCAATTCATATCCAAGATCACATCTAATCCTTCTAACGGCAAACACACCAAGTCCATAATGAAGTCTTTACCATACATGGTCAAAGAACAACTTAAACATACTAAATACGTAGTTACCGACCCCGAAGCGGGTGTCTCGATAACCATATCACCACCACAAGAACACAAACACAAATCCAAACTCTTAGCGCACTCAAAAGAAATGAACGAATGAGTCGCTCCGGTATCAATAATAGCAACTAAAGACATATTATTAATAAAGCATGTACCTTTAATCAACCGATCTGCATTAGTAGTGTCTGCACCGGCTAATGCAAATACCTTCCCACTTGTTGTAGCCTGCTTTGGCTTAGTACACTTTGTACTAATATGACAAACTTCCCCACAGTTGTAACACTTCACCACGTTCCTTCTACAATCAGTTGTAGCATGGCCGATACTTCCATAGTTAGCACACTTCACTCTATCCTTCTTACACTCAAAAGATTTGTGCCCCACTTCACCGCACCTATAGCACTTAATGGGACCAGAACTTCCACCTCCAGACCTCTTAACAAAGTGTTTCGTATGCTTGCCTTTATCAGCAGGCGTCACATAAGGTCCACTCCTTACCGGTTGCTTTCCTCTCTTCTCATTCAAACTCTTATAGTGAGTAGAACGAGCTCTACTATCCTCTTCAAAAATTCTACAGCATTCGGTCAAGTCCAAAAATCTTCTTATCCTCTGAAAACCCACCGCTTGCTTGATCTCAGGACGCAAGTCGTTCTCATACTTAACGCACTTGGAAAATTCCGCTGTCACCGCATCATTGTGAGGATGAAACTTCACCAACTCTGTGAACTTAGTCGTGTAGTCTATCACAGACATATTGCCTTGTTTCAATTCCAGGAACTCCATTTCCTTCTTTCCCTTCACACTCTCAGGATAATACTTTCTCAAAAATTCG